>CAIGQW010055679.1:3053023-3085942 GCA_903798125.1 Danio choprae | reverse complement strand
AGTGCAAGTAAAGTAGAAGAGAAATGAATAATAAAAAACTATAAGTTTATTATACATCTCTGTACATAACTCGTTCTCAGTGTAACATAGAGTACTCTCAATACTGTCTTTTTACACGAACATAAACAAAGTCTTATACACACAGCTTCAAAACAAACCCAACACTCACCAAGGCACAAATCAGTTATTCCTGTAGCAGTTTCATCGACATTGACGCGATAAAGAATGTTTGTTTTGGGTTTATGCTTGTTTTCTAGAATTCAAAATGCAATTTAACAACAGTCGACATATATAGGCTAGTTCTAAAGGAGGGGTCCAACAGCACGTATCCAAATATTGCGAACTGTTGCAATCCGAAAGCATCACTGACTCAGCGTTCCTGATTCATGTTCATTCTGCATGAGACAGTCCGTTTTATTCAGCGTGAATAATCTCCCATATGTCGCTTAGTCACTTTTACAGCCCATTCCACTTACATCACTTATCCTATCCATCTTCAAGCCGAAGCAGTTTTTCCGTTTGTTTTTGGGAGGCTGTTTTTTGCGTGATTGATCGCCGGAGGACGGCCGCTGTTTTGCGCCTGTTTTCGCGTCCAGATCCGGAGGCTCTTTGGCTGCGCGCGACCTGTTGAGCGCGCTCCTGTTCTCTGCTGCGGGGAGAGTTTTTGTGGACTGCAACAGAAAATGTAAAAGATCCGTGGAAAAAAACGGGATATTTACATTTAATTGATGAAACTGCTTTTATTTAGGGTACTATAAGCACTATTGTATTTATTACTATACTTTTACAGCATTTATTTACTATAAGCAATCGTACGGAATATAAAAATAATAACAATAAAAGAGAAAATAGGCTTGTAAAAATTGCTAGGTTTCACACAATCGATTTGTGTTGGGACAATTAATGGAGGAATTAAGTTAACTTATTAATTCTTACAAATTTCAGTGGATTGAACATAAAATATTTAAGTTGTCACAAAAATAACTCAATAATTGTGTCGTTTCAGCTCATTTTAAGTAAGTCGTTTTTGAACAAACAGCAAATGTAATTTCTTTGAGTGTACAATTGATAATTAAACTGCATTTTAGCCATCTTAATTTACATAAACTGTTTTTTTAACCGATAAAATGGCAATAAAACTCCACAAACCTTGTACTGGACTGTGGTGAAGGGTTTTGCGTAAAGTGACAGACTGACCACGAGCAGTCCGCAAAGAAGCGTGTAAATCATATCCATCCCAAAGACTTCTCAGACAAATCCCTGCAAATGCAAACGTGCTGGATCACACATGCCCACTTTCTCACTGCTTTATAATCCAGCTGTGATGTCATGATGATTTAAATAATCGCGGCATTGCCTTAATGCTTTGATGCCAGTAGCTTTAGCTTTGTAGTTTAATATTATTGTTGTTTAGTAAAAAAAAAAAAAGAAAAAGAAAAAAATATATAGCGCACAAATATAGTCTATGCTAACAAAATAATCTATAAAATTGTATTACAATATAAATGTCAATTAAATTAATATATCCCACACACTATAGCACAAATTTGCATGGTCACAACATAGGACTATATTTACTGGGAAGATTTTGTTCAATCGCGGATGTTTGAGAAGATTGTTATTTATTTTTTTGTTTAAATGTTGATTTGTTTACTATAACCTATATTTTTAATTAAGTTGTAATTCTATATATATATATATATATATATATATATATATTTATTTATAGCCTAATTTATTTTTTAAATTTCATTAATGATTTTTTTTTTGCCAATATAATTATATTTACAGCAGTATTAACCAATTACAAAGAAATTCTTCCATTTCACCCCAAAATATGACACTTCAGGCATGTGAGCGCAATAAAACTACAATTCCCATGATGCAACAATGCCGCTTTTTTTTCTTTTTTAAAGGACCCGGAAGAGTTAGTAGGGGTTGTTCAGAAGTGTTCGGTGAAATAGACAAGAGTAACTGTAGACGGTGAGTTGTCATTTATATGTGAATATATGATTATACTTATTTTCATTTTGAGTTGTTCGTTGTGACACACGTGTATATTATTTAAAGATGTAACTTAAGGGAAGGCACGAGGACTAGATAGCTGTTTAGCTCGTAGTTAAAGAAACAGTGTGCGTCACACGCTGTTATGTGAATAATACCCTTCATTGCTAAACTATGTCATAAAAACTCTTTTATTTTGGGGAATGTTATTTCAAACATATTGAAAGTCCTTTGCCTGTTTACCCATTGCCTATGAGCTAATAGCATGATTTTAGCTAAGCTAAACATTAAAATAGGACATGGCCAATGCAGGTCCTGGTGGACTTTTGGACTAAGCAAAACATTAAAACTATTTTAATACAAGACCCAGACTCTAAATCCTTAATTCACCATTGTGAAAATGTGAATTATGTCAGTTATTACAGGATGTACAATTCAACTACAGACTTTTTCCAGATGTTGCTTTTGTTGTATTATTTTTGTCTGCTCCTCAGGCAACATTGTGATAGAAGATAGTTCTTGAGATGAAATATGAGACACAAGCAGCTCATAATTTACTGTTTAAAGCTGAATATTAAACTAAAAATGCTATTTATTTGTGTGAATTTAGGGTTCATTTAATCCTTGAGACTACAGGGGTTGGACAATGAAACTAAAAACAGTGGCCAATTTAGTGTTGGAGGTTTCATGGCTAAATTTGGCTAGCCTTGTGGACAATCTTTATTGATTGCACATTCCACCAGTAAGAGCAGAGTAATAGCTTTAAAAAATTGCTTAAAATACTGCAATGCACACAAAATTACGGGCGACATAGAGTTTAAAAGTGACAAGTTGTTGGTGCGCCTCTTGCAGGCGCATGCATCTGTGACCAAGACAGCAAGTCTTGTGATGTATCAAGAGCCACTGTATCCAGGCTAGTGTTAGCAAACCACCAAGAAGGACCAACCACATCCTACAGGAGTAATTATGGATGCAAGAGGAAGCTGTCTGAAAGGGATGTCTGGTGCTAATCCGGATTGCATCCAAAAAACATAAAACCACAGGTGTCCAAGAACTCCAAGAACAGTCACTCCAGAATTAAATGTGCACCTCAACTCTCCTGTTTTCACCAAAACTGTTTGTCGGGAGCTCCACAGAGTAAATAAACATGGCTGGGCTGCTATAGCCAAATGTTTGGTCACTCGTGCAGATCTCAAACACCGGTTTCAATAGTGCCTACAACAAAAATCTTGGCTGTGGACAATCTGAAACATGTATTGTTCTCTGATGAGTCCTCCTCTACTGACTTTCCTCCTTTACTGACAGAGTGGTTTGATGAACATGAAAGTGAAGGTGAACATCTACCATGGCCTGCACGGTTACCAGATCCAAATATTATTGAGCCATTTTGGAGGAGCGAGTCAGGAAACGTTTTCCTCCACCAGCATCACATAGTGACCTGGCCTCCATTCTGCAAGAAGAATGACTCAAAATCCCTCTGGCCATTGTGCAGGACTTGTATCTGTCATTCCCAAGACGAATTGATGTTGAATTGGCTGCAAAAGGAGGCCTACACCATGGGTGCCCAATCCTGTTTCTGGAGATCTACCTTCCTGCGGATTTCAGCTCCAACCCTGATCAAACACAACTAAACCAACTAAGTCAGATCTGAAGGAGCACTTAGTGATTACCGACAGGTGTGTTCAATCAAGGTTGCAGGTGAACTCTGCAGGAAGGTAGGTCTCCAGGAACAGGACTGGGCAACCCTGCCCTACACCATACTAATGATTTATTGTGGCCTAAAACTAGGCATTTCAGTTTCATTGTCCAACCCCTGTATATCATCTCTCACTAAATAGATGATAGACATATTTTGTTGCCATTTTTTTATTTTTTATTCATGTTCGTAAGTACATTACCTGTCCTGTATTTATTGTAATTCAAGAGTTAATTTTATATGAAAGTATTAAAAAAGCTAGTCTGCATTGTTAACCTTATATGACAGCGATGTGTTTATTTATTTATTTAATTTTGCAGAGATTATGGCATTTTCCCCTAAAGCAAAGAGAACCCCCAAAAATAAAGATGGGAAAGGTGCACAAAATCTACCCAGACCCCAGAAGGACGCTTACGCCAGACTTCTGAATCAGCACCAGAATGGCAAGTTTCGTTCTTACTTGCAAGAGTTTGTGGAGCAGCAGTCAGAGGAGAACGCGACTACACCGGTTAGCAGGTCTGATGCCAGCAAGAGAAAAAAAGGCCATTCAGAGTCATCCTATTTCGGTGATGGCGTCTCCTCTCCGCAGAGTGGGCCGATGTTGGCTGACACTTTCAACTCTTTTCACGCGGACAAAACATTCCATCAGGTAACATACGCTGAAGACCCGGGCACGAATCCTGGCATGCTGGAAAAGTTACATAAGGGTTCTGCTCCCAAAAAGGCATCCGCTAAACTGAAAAAGAGTGAAAAAGACATCAAAGCGAGCACGAGTCTGGTGGGATCTGAGGAAGGCGACGCTCAACAGTTGAGCGGTTCATGTGGGGAGGAAAAAACAAGGAAAAAGTCAAAGAAGAAAAGCTCAAAAGGACATTTGGAGAAAAAGGACAAGGGCGCGTGTGGTCTTGAAGTCGACACCGCTGTTGCTGAGAAATCGGCATATAAAAATGTCAAAGCTCCTCAAGGTATTTAGCGATTGAATAGTCAATCTCTCACACCAAGCTTTAACTTAAAGGACACTTATAATGCAAAAATCACTTTTATACAAGGTTTAAACACAACTGTGAGGTGACAGTGTGGGAATATAACCAGCCTCTGATAGTAAAAATTCATTGTATTTTGTTTAATTACACTTGATAAAAACAGTCTGCAGAAACTTTGATTGTCCCTTTGTGCAAGTCATTAGAGGGGGAAAGCCTTGCCCATTATTGATGATCTCTCCCATATTATAGGGAGATAATATTGTTAATATAAATATTATTATTATTATTATCCCTCATAGACCACCCTGAGTGAGAAGGAGCCATTCACCATTAGGGGCCTTTCAGTTGAGCTGTAAAATGGCATCTTTGTTTTTACAGCATCGAAAGGCTCACGGCAAAATGACAAAAAAGATATAAACGCCAAAGATGCCCGAGGGTCCGGGAAGCAGGTTTTCGAGCAGTACATGTCTGTGGAGGATGTGTCTGTAGGACTCAAGAGAGGAGAACTCATTCAGGTGAAGATGCATACAAACTTCTATATGTCCAGGTAGACTTTCACTTCATTCAGGGGGAATAGTGTCCAAGATTCTAACGTTTTTGTCTTTTAGAACTTTATTTATGCACAATTTTGAAAGATATTTTGGTGCATTTAAACAAAACAGATTTATTAAACGGATATATTTATTAAAATAATATTTTAGTCACCAAACATATTTAAAAATTGAAAGATAAAACAATTAAATTCTAACAAAATATTGAAAAAAATTACAACCTACAAAATTTCAACACAATTTTTACGTTTTTTTTTTGCTTCTCTTGATTTTTCCTCTTTTCAAAATTTGTATTTAATATTTTGCTATTACACATAAATTTGGGTGTACTAGATTTTGGCCTGCTATCGTAAGTTATTTTGTTAGATTAGCTCCAGATTTGGCTTCAGTACTGACTAATGTGTGATCTAATGTAGATGCACAAATATAATATTGTATAGTGTCCCATTATTTATTAAATATAAATTTGAAAGATAGATTTTTGAGGCATATACTTGTATATGCTGAGCAGTGTGTGTGTGTGTGTGTGTGTGTGTGTATAATGTATATACGCATGCACACGCACACACTCACCGGCCACTTTATTAGGTCCTTACACTTTATCTCATGATTTCATTTATGCTTTCTGTCTTTAAAATATGACATAATAACTAATAGACTTATCATACATGTTATTATTTATACCTTTAGTGTAAGATTTCAATGTAACATTTTAATCTGTCATTGTATTTCAAATAATCAACTGTTGTTGTCTTTAGGGAGTACTGCGGATAAACCCAAAGAAATACAAGGAAGCTTACGTCCCGTCTCCTGTGAGTATTGTTTTACACTACTCTGTGAAATAATTATTATTGCTGACTTATTTTTTTTAGTTGACTTAAATTAACTTTTCTAGTCATCCCAACTTGCATCAATCAAACTGACTAAAAATATTAAGTTAAACTTAAAAGCATTATGAAATGAAGGAACATGTATTAATGTCATTCATTATTCTACTTTTATTTTACGGTTAGAGTGTTTTCTTTGTAAAATGAGACCATTTTCATACATTTATTCCAATGTATGCACGTGTATTTGGCTTTTAAATTCGGGCATTTGTGCAAAAAACAAAAATAAAGACATTAAAAGTAACATTGGTTAAATCGCTGTTATTTCTAATCTACATAAGATGATAATAAAATAACTTTTTCCTCATGTTACTACCACCTGGTGTAATAAAACCAAAAAAAGGAACGTGCAAAAAAATGACAGATTCTGAATTTATTTTTATTTTGACAAAGTTTTAAAATATGACTTCTTAAAATATATTTATTATATATAATTATGAAAAAATACAGTAATAAACAAGAAATATTATACATGCATCTTAGAGTTTAGATGGCTTTTCTTTCAAATAAGACCATTTTTATCAATCTACTCCAAAGTATGTTGCCAGGGCAGTTTTTATTTTAAGAGAGGTACATTTCTGTAAAACAAAATCTAAATAAGCAGTAGGGCTGCACAATATATTGTTTCAGCATCGATATCGCAATGTGACCATTCGCAATAGTCACATCGCAGGATATGCAATGTTGACTTTGTATTATAATTTATTATTTGCATGTGTTTTTAAAAAGCATTCAGGCATAAGAAATTGTTATTTAAATTGTTATTATAAATTGTATTTATAACTTAACGATTTATTTTATTGAATTAATTTTATTTTTATAACTCAGTTACTGTACCTGAATACTGTTAGACTAGTAAAACGATAAAACACTGTTTATTTTCTTTATTGTGTTGATCTGTGCTTGTAGATTGTTTATTAGATTATATGCAGATGCTCTCCCCTACAGAACAATCCCAAGCAAGCTGGTGAAATTGTATTCATATCGCAATATATATATAGCAGAATAACAAAGTATCGCAATCTTAGAATTTTCCAGTATCGTTCAGTCCTAATATTCAGCATAGCTGAAGTGGATTACTTAGAATTTAGTTGAAACCTGATTAAGTTGGTGTTGTCACGATACTGGAATTTGGTACCAATTGATACAGAAATTTTAAAAACGTCCATTTTCTGCTAACATTTGAGCGCTGTTCAGCACGTTCTTAAACAGCGCTGAATGGCCTTTGTGTTCACGTGCTCAACAGAAATGACTGTGATTGGCCGTGAAGGTCATCAGTTCACCAAACTCACAGCTGTAAACTGAGTGTAACCACAGACACAGAGACACTGGAGCATTTCAAAGTCACGTCGATCAGCTGGTTTGTCTATAAGACAAACATACGAGCGATCCCTGATGACTTTTTAAAACATCCCAGTGCCCCTGTATCTGTGGTTACACTCAGTAAACAGCGGTGAGTTCAGTGAACTGATGACCTTCACGGCCAATCACAGTCATTTCTGTTGAGCACGTGAAAACAATGGCAAATCAGAGCTGTTTAAGAACGTGCTCAAATATTAGCGGGAAATGGACGTTTTTAAAATTCCAGTATCGTGACAACCCTATAACTTATTAAAGTAAGTGAAATCAACATAAAAATATTTATTGTCTTGACTTTTTGTCATTATCTTTTTTACAGTGTACATACCCATACAGTCTAATATTCAGCTGAGCATAAATGGATGCTGAAACAAACACGATACTCATTCAGAAGTAACTCACCAGCTCTTTTAAACAGTAGAAGTTATTGTTTTGTTGTTGTCCTAATTTAGATTCTTTTGCAAAGTATTTAAGGATGCACGCAGTAAATAAAAGTTCTTTATTTTTTTTCCCTGCAGGATGGGTCAGCCGATATATTTCTGGATGGGATTTCAGCTCGTAACAGGGCTCTCAATGGAGATGTTGTTGTGGTGAACGTTCTCCCCCTTGAACAGTCGCAGGTACTTTATCAAAACAGACGCACTTTTTAAATATTGAGGTTTTAATATTCATTAATTCATTCATTCATTTTTTCTTCGGCTTAGTCCCTTTATTAATCAGGGGTCCCCACAGCGGAATGAACCGCCAACTTATCCAGCATATGTTTTACGCAGCAGATGCCCTTCTAGCCACAACCCAGCACTGGGAAACACCCATACACTCTTGCATTCACAAACATACACTTTGGCCAATTTAGTTTATTCAATTCACCTGTACCGCATGTCTTTGAAATGCCAACTGACCCAGCCGGGACTCAAACCAGCGACTTTCTTGCTGTGAGGCGACAGTGCTAACCACTGAGCCACCGTGTCTGAAATGCACATTATTTGATATTACCTACATGTATATAATGTATTCACACACAAACTCAACTCATTTCAATTCAATTTTATTTGTATAGCGCTTTTCATTATAATTATTGTTTCAAAGCAGCTTTACAAAAGATGCACGTTATTGCATTACAATCAAAATCAGTTACCTTTATTACTTACTAATAACTTTTACTGTTAAACCTATTAGTTACTAGTTTAAAAAAATAAAAAAATAAAAATAAATATACATATATATATATATATAAACAAACAGATATGGAAACAAACATATAAAACATAGAGGTATTTCTAACAAAGGAAGTGTATGTCCTACGGGTGGTTTGTCAAGCCCACTCGCCTACATGGGGCACACTCAAGCATCCTACAGTTATGTGATGCATTGTGTGTGGTTTACTAAAAGAATAAGTCTTTAATCTTGTTTTGAACTGACAGAGTGTGTCTGAGCCTCGGACATTATCAGGAAGGCTATTCCAGAGTTTGGAAGCCATATATAAGAAGATTCTACCTCCTTTAGTGGACTTTTATCAGAGAACAGTGATCTGATTCTAATGTTATTTTTGTCAGTTAACATACTTTTAATAGGTCATATATAGAAGCTATTTAGATTGATATTAACTGGCGTATAGCATGTCTTGATCAGTATTTTTAGTACAGCAAAGCCAAGTAGATAAATTTCTGAAATTATATAAACTTTCTGCATATCAAATTTAAAGAGTTTTAATGAGGGTTGACGTGTGCATGTGTGGGCAGTTGTGTGTGTCAAAGTCTAAACTGCTGCCAGGCAAGTTATGTCAAGATGGAAAATAATCAACTTTGTAAATAATCAGCCGCACAGGAAAAGCAATTAAACACGAGAAAATATAGAAGTTACACCCTGAGGGCACACATAGATTTTTTCCCTAAGATTTTCAGAGTCATGTAAGGTTATCTTCTATCATCTTAAATCTACACAGAATGGATTATTTCCTAGGAGAGCATGAACAGCAGGTTAAATAAGTCAAACTACAAATTTTATTCTTCGTAATGGCTCACATTTAATGATATACAGGCCATGCAGGGCACAATTTGTCTTTTTATTTAATAAAATTTTTTAGTATTTTCTACCATGAAAACCAAGTTTTTAAAATGATATTCTTTAGAGGAAAGTGATGAGGGTAGTCCACAAGACATTGAGGTAAAAAAATAAATAAATAAAATCCAGTTTGGACCATGATGACCATCACAGAATTTGACTAGACAGAAGCTATTGTGATTTGTATGATGATGTGGAACACTTTTGGATGAAATTAAGCTACAGTGATTGTCTTAAATTTAAAATAAGGTTGTATTTTTTTGTTAGTTAATGCATTTAAGATATTTTAGATGAAATTTGAGATCTCCCTCATCCTCCATTGACATCAATGGTCCCGACTCCTTTTAAAAGTGCAGAAAGCTACCAAACAACATTGTCAAAACGGTCTCTTTGGTGGTTCAATTGGAATATTATGAAGCTGCAAGAACACTTTTGTGTGCACACAAAACATTTTTTTAAACACATTTATTCAACCTCTGATTGATTGATTTGTCCTACCCTGCCAGACTTTCCTACCTCCCATTTTGTTGCCGAAATATGATACCTATCGGATCGTGCTACCATCATACATTTTGATGTGGAGTGATGTGATGTGAGGCTGTAATATTGCCACAACCTACCCCAATCAATAACCCCAATCTCAGATCCATTCTAATACAGTGTTGGTAACATAATCTGATGGGTAGGATAAAATGTCAGGACACCTGGCTCTTTTTCTCATTTACAACATGCATGCACACAAGTAATGCGGGCTTTTCCAATAGTAAAGGCTTAATTGTGATACACTGGCCACTTTATTAGGTACACCTGTCCAACTACTCGATAACGCAAATTTCTAATAAGCCAATCACATGGCAGCAACTCAATGCATTTAGGAATGTAGACATGGTCAAGACGATCTGCTGCAGTTCAAACCGAGCATCAGAATGGGGAAGAAAGGTGATTTAAGTGACTTTGAACGTGGCATGGTTGTTGGTGCCAGATGGGCTGCTCTGAGTATTTCATGAACTGCTGATCTACTGGAATTTTCACGCACAACCATCTCTAGGGTTTACAAAGAATTGTCCGAAAAAGAGAAATGCCTTGTTGATGCCAGAGGTCAGAGGAGAATGGCCAGACTGATTCGAGCTAATAGAAAGGCAACAGTAACTCAAATATCCACTCGTTACAACCGAGGTCTGCAGAAGAGCATCTCTGAACGCTCAACATGTCCAACCTTGAGGCGGATGGGCTACAGCAGCAGAAGACCACACCGGGTGCCACTCCTGTCAGCTTAGAACAGGAAACTGCGTCTACAATTTGCTCAGGCTCACCAAAATTGGACAATAGAAGATTGTAAAAACGTTGCCTGGTCTGATGAGTCTCGATTTCTGCTGCGACATTTGGATGGTAGGGTCAGAATCTGGCGTCAACAACATGAAAGTATGGATCCATCCTGCCTTGTATCAAGGGTTCAGGCTGGTGGTGGTGGTGTCACCAGATCTCAATCCAATAGATCACTTTTGGGATGTGGTGGAACGGGAGATTCGCATCATGGATGTGCAGTCGACAAACTTGCAGCAACTGCGTGATGCTATCATGTCGATATGGACCAAAATCTCTGAGGAATATTTCCAGTACCTTGTTGAATCTATGCCATGAAGGGTTAAGGCAGTTCCCAGAACTAGTAAGGTGTACCTAATAAAGTGGCCTGTGAGTGTATATGTTTACATGTTAGGGCCGGTACACACCAAGCCGACGCAAAACAACTAGCACAGACGAAACCCAACTGTGCTGTCACCTCGCCCTTAAAAAATAGAATTGGGATTGGGCCTTAGAAAGAGTAGGTGTGTTGCTGACCACTGTTTAAATTAATAACTTGTTCATCACCAGAGAATGTTCTGTTCATGCACATGACCACTGGAACTGACGATGTACAAGCTGTGTGGAGTATGCTTATTTTGTTCTAATGAGAGTCAATGAGTACGTTTACATGGACACATTTAATACGATTAAGACAATACTCTGATTAAGAGTCGACCATGTAAACAGCGATTTATTTATTTTTAAATTTATTTATTTTTTGATTAATTTAATCCGATTAAGGTCATAATTGTACTAAACAGAAATCGAATTAAGTTATGTGGAGTATGCCGATTTTAGTCGCTTTAATGAAGTGCAGCACAGACATGTAAACGCCTCAATCAAACTATTACCGTGGTGTGTAGGATTTTCACCACTTTTTGCAACAGGACATTCCATACACACAGCTGTTTGACACTATTCTCTGCACCAGTCAAGGGAAGGACAGTATGTCAGTGAAGGACCACAGACAGCGGTATCAAATTCAATTAAAACAACACTCTTCCAACAGTTCATAGAAATGTTCCTGAATGAAAGTGAAACTGCCAAACTGCAGTTAAAGCCGACAAATTAAAAATGAAACTCCGGAGGAAACGTGAATATCGTGGTGACGCTATGACATTAATCGAATTATGTGCTATAACATGTAAAACGGGATCTTGAAAGGAACATTCAAAAAGCACCTCATGTAAACACCTTAATCATATTATTGTCTTATTCAGATTAAGGCTAATAATTCGATTACTGATGTCCATGTAAACGTAGTCATTGATGACGGTATATACTTGATTCATGTCAATGCACGGTAAATGTTGTTTTGGGACTTATTTACACAGGCACCGAGGACTCCCGATGTCATAGTAGAGGCCCATTACAGTGTAGATGACGAGATGGCCTCTAAAATGGACAAAGTCAGTCTCAATGATAAAGGTAAGAAGCTTTTTCCCCACATGTACAATGTTAGTGGGAATGTTGGCCAATAAACAAGCTCTAATTTGGATCCATATTTTCTTTTGTGACATTATAAAACATATTGTATATAATAATAATAGTTTTTTTTGTCTTTATTTTAATTTTGCAACAAAATGATTACAAAAAGCCTTAGATATGTCTTGCAATTGTGGGTAAGAAACATTGAACAAAGTTAGAAATTTATTGACAATATATGGCATATATGAAATATGATGTCATTATTTTGTGTAACGTGTTAAACTTGAGGTATTGAGCCATGTTTGACTGATTTAAATAAGAAAGAGTTTATTTTCTATTGTCTTAAGATTTATAGGGTTTTTAAGTAGTATTATTGAGTCAAGTAATTAGATTAATGCTGAGTAATAAATTACTTTTCAGAAAAAGTCATTAGAAAAGTAATTTACATACAATTTTAATTATGTAATTAGTAATTAATTACTTTAGGTCCTGTGGCAATTTCCTTTTAGTTAATAATAGAACTTACACCAGCACCACAGTTTAGACATGTTGCCCCAGGAATCGCTGCTTCTATAAACGTTTCTCTGAAATACGGACTTGTAACATGTTTCTCTCTTGGCACTTTCTATTACATGGCAAGAAAAATGTTGAGTCACTCATTGTTGATTGAACAGCCACGAGCTGTAATCTCTTTCCCCCCTCTATCAGGCCCAGATATCTCTGTTTGCACATGCCTCCCAAAGACTTCTACATATTAAATCATTAAGCATCCGCAGCTCAAAACATAGCAACAGATTCCAGAGTGTCAGGTTTGTCAGGCGTGTGGCGACTGAAGTGAACGGGTAATGAAAGACATGATTGTGTTGGCAAAATGAATGAGCTATTCACCTCTTTCATTTTTTTTTCTCTTGACTCATTGTTACGTCCTCAAATGACCCTTGTGTTGCAGTGTAACAGTTGAGTTTTGTTTACAAATCATATTAAAGTTTGTACGTTTTGCATAATTATTTCATAATCCTACAGCTAATTTATTCATTTAACAAATAAGCAGTGCAAAATAAAAAGTTATTCCTAAAACCTGCTTTGTACAATAATCACTGAAGGAAGTTCTGTCATCCATATTTAAATGGCGGACTGAGATTTGTTCAGTAATTATGTTTATGTTAACAGGAAAAGTATGTCCTTTATGTACAATAGTACAAATGGCTTTGCTGGAATGATCTGTACATTTAGACAATAGTAAAAAAGCAGAATGATTGGTCATGATGATTTGGTGAACTTTGTGAAGGGACCAAGCACTGAACCCTGAGGCACACCATGACTTTGCTGGGATGATTTGTACGTTTTTGAAGATTTTGTTTTAATCAGTGAAATTCAAGGTTCTATCCTAGAACAGGGTTAATTTCATCAATGAAAATAAGGGCAGGAAAAAGTTTGTTGCCCGTGAAACTAATAGAAATTTGACATCCACCAAAGATGTGTTCTGTCATCCATATTTAAATGGCGGCCTGAGATTTGTTCAGTTGTTATGTTTTTGTAGGAAAAGCCTGTCCTTGAAGTAAAAGTAGTAGAAAAGATGATGATTTGGTGAACTTTGTGAAGGGACCAAGCACTGAACCCTGAGGCACACCATGGCTTTGCTGGAATGATTTTTACATTTGTGAAGATTTTGTTTTAATCAGTGAAATTTAAGGTTTATTTCCAGAACAGTGGTAATTTCATCAATGAAAATAAGGGCGGGAAAAGGTCTGTTGCCTATGAAACTAATAGAAGCTTGACAGTTAATAGTAAAGTGACTGAAAACTATGAATGCGCGCAGTCCAATCTGCTCATTTAATGATTAAACTGCGCAATGCAGCGATACAACAGATTATAACAATTAATGTTGGTCTTTTTGACTACATTTTAGTCTCATATTTTTTCGTCAGCGACATTCTTGCTGATATAGTCACTCTTAGTATTTAATGATATTTTATTTTCACCCTTATTATCGTTGATGGAATTAACACTTTCCCAAATTATGAAGATTCTTTTTTTCCAATTAAACTGTATAAAGGCAGATTTTTACTTCTGCGTCAAGCGCACGCGTATGCTCTGGTGCAGCCTTTGCGCGGTTGCATACCTCTCACCGTGGCTGACGCTGACACTGAAGCGTACCTCTCAAAAATTGTAACTACACGACGCATAACGCAAGCTCTGTGATTGGTCGGCTTGGTATTGGTGACGAGCGTGGGCGGTGCGGAGAGCTGTGAGCCCGATGGAGCAAGTGTTTACAAGTGTCGAGTCCCATGAAGGAGCTCCAGATGAAAACTTTTTTTGCTTTGTGTTTACCTTATGAGTAAAGTTGTTGCAGTACTTGTACATTAAGGTAGCGTTCAGAAAAAACAAAACACCCGCGAAGAAACTCGACACAGAGGAACATAAAAACCTCACTGCCAGCTAGCGTTTTGGAAGTGCTATTGCAGAGCAAAACAAACAGCACGCAGAAGCATAAATGCACAGCTACACTCAAGACAGGGGCCATGGCTCACGCCGATCACTTGACGCAGAAGTATAAATCAGCCTTTAATCCATTACATTAATGTCTTTTTCTTTTAACCTGTAGAGAATTGTTGTTGTTTTTGTAGAAAGTTATAGAATGACATTAAATTAAAGGAAGTGACACAGAAAATAAAAAAAGATGGCGGTTAGCAATTCCATTTACAATGCCAATTCTCTCTGGGTTATCTCTTTTTATAGCCCTTTTCACAACACAGTCTGTTGAACGTGCAACTACATGCAACACTCCTGCATCAAGTTCAGAGAGAACTACGCAAAAAAATGGAAAGGTAAGTCATTTTTTTAAAAGGATGTGTAATGTTTTTTTTTTTTTTCTTTAATGCTTTATACAATTCAGATTGTCAATCGTTTTCAGGCATTAAAAAGACAGCAGGGCTGTTTGTCAGATCGAGACAATTCAATGTTGATTCAGTTCAGTTCAATGTGATTATCAGTGTTGAAGGATGATATCCAGCAGCTCCAACTAGGGTTGTCACAATACTGGAATTTGATACCATTTGGTACTGAAATTTTAAAAGCATCCATTTCCCGCTAACATTTGAGCGCTGTTGAGTGCGTTCTTAAACACGCTGATTTGCCATTGTGTTCACGTGCTCAACAGAAATGACTGTGATTGGCCGTAAAGGTCATAAGTTGATATAAGTTGAGGTCACAGATGATATAATATAAAGTGATATAATATAAAATGATTAGACATCCTGTTAGTTTTTTTCTTCTTTTTCAAATATTTCCCAAATTATATTTAACAGACCAAAGTCAATATTATTAGCCCCCTTAAGCGATATTTTTAGGATACACACGTTTAAGGTGCGTACTTTGTAGCATTAATTACATTGAAAGATAAATATATAGCTTACCTGATTCAGTGTGATTGCTGAGCCTGTTTCTGTGAGGACAACAGGTTTAATACGTCCGTGGTTGCATTCCTGACACGGCTAACCTTAAATCATCTTTCACTGTCAAGAAGCGTGAGCCATAGCCTACTTGCTTTTGATGTATGTACATACAGAAAGTGCTGCTTCGCAAGCCAAGTTTGCAGAGCCTTGACGTGTGGTTGAGTTCAACATTGAGCACGTTTACATGGACCCCAATACTCCAATTTTAATGTGATTAGGACAATACTCTGATTAAGAGTCTACCATGTAAACAGCGTTTTAGATTACCTTAATCCGACTAAAGTCATAATTGAACTAAACAGAAATGGAATTAAGACGTGGAGTATGGCGATTTTAGTTGCATTATTGAAGTAAACACCGCAATCAAACTATTACCGTTATGTAGGACTTTTTGCCGCATTTTCCGTCAGGATTTTCCACACATGCACACACACACGGCTATTTGGCACGATTCTCTGCACCTACCGAGTCAGTAAAGGACCATAGACACACACATCGCGAAATGCAGAGTTTTTTTCTTTCCATTCGGCGTGAGGTATTAAATTCCAATAAAACAACACTTTTCCACCAGTCCTTAATTCATACTCCCATCCTATACCTCAGTTTGTCACTGGGGCATGAATTAAATGTTCCAGAATGAAAGTGAAAGTGTCGAACTGCAGTTAAAGTCGAAAATTACATGAAACTCTGCGGGAAACGTGGATTCAAAATTCACATTCAAAAAGCACTTCATGTAAACACCTTAATTATCTTATTCAGATTAAGGCATAAATAACTAGATTTCTGATGTCCATGTAAACGTAGTCAGTAGTGTCTTTAAAGTAAGTGAAAGATCCAGAAGGACATCCTGTTGATTTGATTCAGAAGGGCACTTTTTTTGTCAGACGGCTCACCGGTTTTACTTCACCATCATTCATTTTAAAAAGCCACCAGTCCATTTTATTTGTATATATTTTACTTGAACGCATTAACTCTACAGGTGCCTGATAGTTAGCCCTGGGACTAACGTTAATCAGGTTCACTCTAGTGAATGCATAAAAATTGTCAACCTAATTTATTTGAATGCAAGCCTCAGGTTCTCGCGCCCCCCTTAATAGGTGCTGGCGTGCCCTTGGTGAGGTGTGCCCCACAGGTTGATAACCCCTGGTATACGGAACAAACCATTTTTATGCAATGTCTTGCCTAATTACCCTAACTTGCCTAATTAAACTAGTTAAGCCTTTAAATGTCACTTTAAGCTGAATACTAGTGTCTTGAAAAATATATAGTAAAATATGTTGTACTGTCATCATGGCTAAGATAAAAGAAATTAGATATGAGTTATTAACTATTATGTTTAGAAATGTGTTGAAAAAAATCTTGTCTCTGTTAAACAGACATTGGAGAAAAAAATATACCGGGGCTAATAATTCAGGAGGGCTAATAACTCTGACTTCAACTGTACATACATAAAAAAAATAAATAAAATAAAAACCTTTTAAGGATTTAAGATGCTGATGACCATTAAACAAGTCAGAAGGCTCCATTCTATTCAATTGAATATTTCTGTTGTATTTTCAGGTTGTATTCATTGTTGAGAAAAAGCATAGCAGGGCAATATCGGGGTTTCTCAAATTTCTCCCCAACAAGAATTTCGCCATGTTTTCTCCTGTGGACCACCGTGTCCCGAGAGTTAATGTGCCTCTAGCGGACTGTCCTGCAGACTTTACCTCCAGGCCTGGAGACTACGAAAACACACTGTTCATCTGCCGAATAACACAGTGGCCGGCAGACAGCAACTTCGCTGAAGGGTGAGCAAATTCTTTTTCTTCAAATGAAGAGTTTTACATCATGCATTGTTTTGTTTTTTAACGGTATCTTCCAATGTTGTTCTTTCTCTGGTTTAAGGCGGCTTGCAAAAACATTAGGGCAAGCAGGTGAAATAGAGCCAGAAACGGAAGGCATCTTGACTGAATATGGTGTCGATTTCTCGGAGTTTACAGAGGAGGTCTTGAATTGCCTTCCCCAAGATCTGCCTTGGAGCATCCCTGCTCATGAGCTGTCTACAAGAAGAGATCTCAGGTAAACTTTTACTCCGTCTCAGCTCTGCTAGAGCCCATATTAGAACCATTAAAGGTGCCATAGAATAAAGTTCTAGATATACTTAAAGCACAGTTATGCATCGCTGAATAATAAGAGTTCAGGACATGGAAAAGGTTGTTTCACAGGCCAATCAAAACACAGATTCTGACAATCCACACAGAATCATTAATATGCATGCTCTAGGCAGCGTTTAATTGGCCACAATTTTTCCTAATGAGATTACAACAATGATAATTTTTCCCCCATATTTGTTTTATTTGTTTTATACTTGCTATGTTTGTGGGACACTTATTTTGAAAATAAGGCATTATAGAGGTCTCGGGTAATGCAACCAGCCATGTAGTATCTCATCTCATCACAACTCAACATCAGAATGCAAAATTCAGAAAGACAGATTATAAATTTATTCAGGTGTAAAGATTTGTCTTGTATATTTGTAATGAGACAACAAACTTTTTTTTAATTCTTGTTTACGCATCATGACATATCACACAGCTCTTATTGTGATTTTTCTGGAGTGAAAAGATACTTCAAAAACTCATCTGTTTATGCGGAGGCTGATATTAATTTCTGCTTCTGTTTTCATGTCAAAGCCACAAAATACAACTCTAAAAACATCTCTGTTGGCCTCTTTTGTCGAGTATAATTATAATTTAGGCAAGGCAAGTTTATTTATGTAGCACATTTCATACACAATGGTAATTCAAAGTGCCTTACATAAACAGCAATAAAAGAAACAAGAAAATGAAAACAACAAAGAATAAAAATTATTAAAAAACAGATTAAAATTTTTTAAAACAGGTTTTAAAGGAATGAAAAAGACAAGAAAGACATAAGTGCGATCTGTCAGACGTAGCACAGTGCTCATTCAGTAAAGGCACAGGTAAATAGATGTGTTTTCAGTCTTGATTTGAATGGACCTAATGTTGGAGCGCATCTGATCATTTCTGGAAGCTGATTCCAACAGCGGGGGCATAATAGCTGAAGGCGGATTCACTCTGCTTTGACTGAACCCTTGGAGTTTCTAATTTACTTGATCTGAGTGATCTGTTCAGTGAGCATATCTGTAATGTATTGAGGTCCTAGGCCATTTAGTGATTTATAGACAAGTAGTAATACTTTAAAATCTATTCTGAGTGTAACTGAGAGCCAGTATAAAGACCTGAGGACAGGTGTGATGTGCTCTGATTTTCTGGGTCTGGTCAGAATCCTGGCAGCAGGGTTCTGGATGAGCTGCAACTGTCTGACTGTCTTTATGGGATGGCCAGTGAGGAGGCCGTTACAGTAATCCACCCTGCTGCTGATAAAAGCGTGAACAAGTTTTTCTGGAAACAAAGCATCTAATTCTTGCAATGTTTTTGAGATGATAATATGCTGATTTAGTTACGGCTTTGACATGACTACTGAAACTCATATCTGACTCCAGAATCACACCAAAACTCTTGACCTCATTTTTTGTTGTATGACCCCTAGAGCTAAGATACGCATTCACCTTGAGAACCTCATCTCTGTTCGCAAATGCAATGACTTCAGTTTTCTCTTTGTTTAACTGAAGAAAGTTTTGGCACATCCAATTGTTAATTTAGCTTATAAATACCATTCCAGAGTAAACTTTTGTTTCATTTTCTCAACTCATTTCTTCAAGCTAAAATAAACCTTGACCATTTTTAATGAACAAGGAATCTGCTCAGTTTGGTAGAGAAGAAGTTTGACAACTAAACATTGTTTTGCACATGGGTTTTTAACAAAAAGGTCGCATTATGTGTGTATGTCAAGCATTGATATGAGCTGTGGAGCTCATTAATATTCACAACCATTACAAACAGGGCGGAGTGGTGGCGCAGCGGGTAGCACTGTCGCCTCACAGCAAGAATGTTGCTGAGTTGGCGTTTCTGTGTGGAGTTTGCATGTTCTCCCCGTGGGTTTCCTCCCCCACAGTTCAAAGACATGCGCTATGGGTGGATTGAGTAAACAAAATTGTATGTGTGTGGGTGGGTGTTTGCCCCTTTTTAAAACAATTTAAATAAGTCTATGATGTCCCTAGAGTGTGTGTGACTTTTCAGCTCAAAATACCCCACAAATAATATTTTATAACTCTTTCAAACTGACCCTTTTAGGCTTTGATCCTAATTATGACGTTTTGGTGACTGTCGCTTTAAATTCATATGAGATTGTGCTCTTTTCAAAAGAGGGCGGAGCTACAATGCTTATATGTCAGCATAGTGGCAGATTCAAAAACAAGACTAACGTCCTATGCTAATGAGGGAGAGATGGTCACTAATGGGCGAGGCTTTCTCCTTCTGATGACATGTAAACCAGGAGAATGTCAATCAAAGTGTTTCTGCAGGCTGTTTACATGAAGTGTGATTATAAAAAATCAATTTTTACCATTAGAAGCTGGTTATAATCATAGACTGTTGCCGCACAACTGTGTTTAAACCTCTTATAAAAGTGATTTTTGCATAATAGGACACCTTCAAATAAAATAAATCTTAATAAAGCGTGTAAATGTTAGTAATTTTGGTAATGAGGCATCAGAAATTTCCTTAGTATTCTATAGTATGGTATATATAGTATTCTAACAAACAGCATCTAATATAATGTGATGAAGTATGTACTAGGGTTGCACGGTTTACCGGTACTATGGTAGTATCGTGATACTATGGCTCCAAAATACTGGCGGTTCCACTGTAGTTTGTAAACGGTTGTATCATCATTTATAGGTCTATCTATGATTTAGTAGCTACGACAACCGCAACAATCTCTTAAAAGAGAACAACTCACAAAGTGAAATTTTACTTGCCTGATAAGACAAAAAAAAACAAAAAACACTAGGTGAAAAACCTGAGAGACCTACAGGAAACATTGAAACAATTTTTGACCACTTCATATAGCCTAATTTGCTCTTTTTGTAACGAATTTCGTTTGGTATAATTTGTATCTTTATTTTAATGTATTTTTTGTTGGTCGGTTATCTACAAAATAAACAAAAAGAACTAATGCATTTTAGGTGAAGTGATGTGCAAATACTTTTTTCAATAATAAGGGAATTATGAATTCAATTCAAGTAGGCCTATTATAACTTATGAAATATAGTATTTCTGACTATTTTCTTTATTTCATAGATTTGAGTTATGATTTACAGTATCGCAATACTACTTGTTATCACGTTACTTCAGCTGGTATAGTATCGTAATGTGAATTAATGGTATCGCGACAACACTAGTATGTACAGTGTACGTATGGAAATGTATAATTTGCCACACTTTGCAAACACAAGTTTAAAAATTCACCTGGAAAGCTTATTAAACCAATACACTCTATGACACAATTAATCTTTGACGAATCTCGTGTTCTGTCTATGCAAAGTTCATCTTAACTCGTGAATTGTTTTGAAACACTGTGTGAGATTTTGCTTTCTTTTTTAAAGAAAAGAGTGCATATTTACCATCGACCCAGCTACAGCCAGAGATTTGGATGATGCGCTGTCCTGCAAACAGCTCTCAGATGGTACGTATGCTACCTTTTGACTTAAATTTTTTTTTTAAAGTTCATTGCAATGATGATACAAATACACACTTTCATTCTCTCCTCTCCTCATTTAGGCAATTTTGAAGTTGGTGTTCATATAGCTGATGTGAGTTACTTCGTGAAGGAAGGAAACGCCTTGGATGAACTCGCTGGTCAGAGAGCCACAAGTGTCTATCTAGTCCAAAAGGTAAACCTCGCGTTTGCACTATTGTAATAGAAGATTTACCAGTAACACTTTAGTTTAGGTCACAATTCACGATATTAACAAATCATTAACTAACACTACTAGCTTAATAAACTACTAATTAGCTGTTTATTAATAGTTAGAAGTTGGGTTTAGGTTTTTAGGTATGCAGAATAAGATAATTCTTTATAACTACTAATGAACAGTTAATCTTAGTCTAATCTTAGTAATAAGCCAGTAGTTAATAGCATGAATTGTGACCTAAACTAAAGTGTAACCACTTTAAGAACAATTCAAAGTCTGTGAAATGTTATGAAGCGGTGAAGCAATGTTGTAGTGCAGAGGAAATGGTAATTTTAGATGTCACTGAATTAACATTGCTGTAGGCATCTGCTTATAACTGTTTGACGAAATGACGTTTTCTTGGACCTGGAGCGCCAATTATTCTGGAGTTGAAAGATGATTCGTAATTTGAAGCATGACTGCTTTGATGTGTCTAGTCGTCAACATGTTAGGAGAAAAATATACAACAAATATTAATACCTGGGCATTAAAGGGCAGCTATTTTACCCCTTTTTCAAGATTTAACATCACTATTTTGTGTCTCCAGAATGTGTCTGTTAGGTTTCAGCTTAAAATAGCCATCAGATTATTTATTATATCTTTCTGAGTCTGTGAAATTTGAGCTGTTTGGACATTGTAGCTGTTTTATTGCCTGTGCCTTTAATGCAAATGAGCTGGTTCTCCCCAACCACCATTCCCACGTGCGTGTCAGAGCCATAGAGATCTCTCTGTATTGCTCTGATGCGTGTAGCCTTCACGTAGATAAACATCACAGTGACCGACACGAATAAAGCAAATCTCCCTTACTACACTAAGAACTTTCCCAATGGTTATTTGATATATTTGTTGTGGAGTTGATTCAAGCTTTTTTGCAATGATGTGAGTCACATGCAATGTCGTTAAAAAGTTCTCGCGCGTGCACAGTCTTCGCTTGCCTTTGCTGCTCAAGAATACAGTGATGATGGTTCATTCATCTTGTGAGTCACAAATCCACAACCTTGTTCTCTTCTGGGACACACCACTTACACATTTTTTATTTGTTTTTATTGAGCCGTCTACATGACACATCATTCTCAAAATTCAATAAAGCTTTTGTCTCTGCATGTAAATTGCGGCTCATATTTTGGTACATACTGTCTGTCTGGAATGTAAATGGATTCCACCGTGTTTTGCAACCTCATTAGTCTGTTATTGCCGCCTCATCCCATCTTTGGGAACACATAAATCTGTTTCCCAGTCCACACATGATAGCTTCACTGAGTTATTGTAGACTATTTTGAGCTTGCTTTGTTTACAAAACAAAGAGATTTCTTGATGAAGTCATGGCAGCAATAATTCTTTTTCAAACAAGTTTGAAAGTTACAAAGGCGATTAGGGGAAGAAAAAAAAGCCCTAAGCTTTGTTTTTATAACCAAATCACTGTCCCTATATACAGTGCCAGTTTAAGTGATCTCAATAAAAATGTGCTTTTTTAATATGGAAGTTGTTTTAATTATGCTTTTATTGCCACTGTAATTGAGACTGTCAGTAAGTAAAATCTGATTTGGCATTTGCTTGATGAGCTTTTGGGATCACCTCACACTTCAGCAGATGCAAAAGAAAAGATCTAGATTTGCAGTTTTGTACCCTTCACAATTGGGAATGGGAACCACTAGGATTTGCTTGCAGGACTCTACAAGTTTCTGGCCTGCACGTAAAGTGAGAGCATTTCAAGAGGTTAAGGAATTGGGGAAAGTTCCTGATTGACAATGAGGACTTTCCAAACTTGAACACAAAAGATGTATTTTATAAATGAGGGAAGAATTTTCCTTTTTGAATGAACTATGCCTTTATCAAAACCTCCATTTGGCCCAATACTAAATTTTAAAGCAAATAATTAAAACCACATGAAACTCCAAACCTGATTGATTGATTGATTGATTGATTGGATTGATTAATGATTGATTGATTGGTTTTCTAATTTTTCTTTTTTTGATGCAGGTGATCCCCATGTTGCCACGTCTTCTCTGTGAGGAGCTGTGCAGCTTGAATCCTCTGACTGATCGACTTACATTCTCTGTCATTTGGAAGCTTTCTCCAAAAGGAAAGGTACTGTGTGTGTCAAACAACCTATTAATGGTGTACTTTAAACAAAATCAAAGAATTTACATGACTTGCATGACAAGATTTTATAACCCCACCTACTGCAGCACAAGGGCGTTTTTTTGTTTGAAAACAGTATACAGTAGCATTACTTAACCTTGTCAAACTTAATTTGGCCCACAAACGAAGAATGAAAAAGAAATATACCATATATACCAAAATATACAGTGCCTTTATACTCTCAGTGAGAAAAAGAACCTCAACACCATGAAACTCACAAAACATTTCTGTTTATATTTACTCTCCTTTTTTTGAGCGTCTCATCCTTTAACACGTATCATTTGTGATCTCACCTATATGATGACCATCCCATCACAGAGTACTGCTTTTAATAGTATTGTTTTCTCTGTGTTCTGCAGATATTGAGTGAGTGGTTTGGGCGAACTGTCATATGTTCCTGCATTAAGTTGAGTTATGATCATGCGCAGAGTATGATTGAAGCTCCTGAGAAGCACTTTAGTACTGAAGAGCTGCCGGCCTGTTCTCCAAACCACAGCATCATTGAGATACAAGAGGCCGTCCTCAACCTGCACAACATTGCTAAACAGCTCCGAGCCCAGCGCTTCGAGGGTGGCGCTCTTCGACTTGACCAGGTCAGACACGCCAGTCTCTCTTTGCTCTGGTCTTTAGTTGCACTCTGTGGTCAGAGAAATATTAACACTTATTTACCGTTGGGGATGTTTACATCCATTTTGGGGTGATTTTGAGTCTTAATTTGCCTGCAACTTTCTATGTGTTTTAGCAAATGGAATGATAATTGGTGACAAATCTTATTTTGACACATATTTTGGGACAATACTTTGACAATTTATAAAAATTCAACAATACACTCTGGTCAAGTTTACTACCCTTTCATAATGTTAGTGGCTGTTTTTGCCCCATTGACTTTCATTATAAAGGCATTTTTGACTGCAAAGCCATGACACCATATAATCATGAATTCTTAATTGTTGCTGTTTTTCCCTGTTGGGACGAGGTAAAATGTGTCATTTTTACTGTTGATCATCAGTTGTAGTGCAAAAAAAGCTTAGTTTCTCAATTCAGTTCAATTCAATTCATCTTTATTTCTATAGCGCTTTAACAATGTAGATTGTGTCAAAGCAGCCTAACATAGAAGTTCTAGTAAATTGCAACTGTGTCAGTCCAGTTTTCAGGGTTGAGGTTCAGTGTAGTTCAGTTCAGTGTGGTTTAATTTTCACTGCTGAAAGTCCAAACACTGAAAAACAAGTCCATCGATGCACAGCTCCACAAGTCCCAAATCCAAGCGAGGAACAAAACTTTACCAATTGACGAAGTGAAGGAAAAAAACAACCTTGAGAAAAACGTTTCTCCTCTGGCCAAACTTCTTGTGCAGAACTGCAGTCTAGGCGTCAGGGGCTGAAGAACGCTCGACGTCCATCGTGGAGAAGCTGCAGGTCTGACTAGGTCACCGGTGGGTGTTCAGGCTGGCCCACAGGATCAATCCGGAGACTCGTCTGTCACTGGGGTCATTCAGGAATCAGTCTCATGCTCTCCGCCCCTCCATGACCACAACAGCATCAGCTCCGAATACGGCCTGGTCCAGGATTATGGATACCTTGGCATCATTTCTTCACAGGTCTTGGATTGCATTAATGGCGCTGCATAATCTCTAGTGGCCTCGGGATGGGTATCCCCAGGTGGAAATAGAGAATAAAGAAAATAATTAGCGTAGCTGCTGTTCATAGTGTATTTAAACACGAGATGCAAAAATGAAGCATCAGCAAAGTCAGACCTTACTGTCCTAATTAAATAATTAAAAATCAAGTCATGATCATATTTCATTTTGGTAAAATAGGTGTAATCTAGAGGCCTTTGCCTTTCATATTAGTCACTTCTGATACCGAATGATCAACTAGTAGTCAGGTTATTATTTGTTGTTCCTAAAACTTGGATAGAAGACAAGACTTTTGTCAGGTTGTGTATTGAGTTACATGAAATATATTGTGAATGAAAAACAAAGTTCTGGTGATTGTGTCAATGATGGAGTGTGTTATGAGTAAAGAGGAACCGGATTTGAACAACCCCGTGGCAGTGCCAAATTATCCAAGTATCAACTAAAGGAGTAATACACCCTGAAGGAATCACTACCCAAACAGATCCATCACTGAGACACAGCAACCTAATGTACTCCTTACTTTTTAAAACATCCTCATAATAACAGGTATTACGTAATGGAAATATTTTTGGTGAAGCTAATGAAAAACATTTCCATTCACAAGCGTGGGATTATGAAGTCTGGAAGTGTGGTTGAATGCTCCTGTTTTTTTTATTAATAAATGATATGGTTGTTTTTGTAATTCTATCCTATCCAGTAGGGGTGTAAAAATACACAAAATGTATGGTTTAGTTCATTCGGTTTTAAAAACTTAAAATAGATTTGTAAACATCAACAGTTTAAAACAATTTCAAATTAAATGCTTGCTTGGTTGATCGTTACCAGTTTGTAAATATTAATGGACAGCTTTCACAAGTCAGACCAGTAAAGTATGGGGTGCCTCAAGGATCAGTTTTAGGCCCTTTTCTGTTTACAATATACATGCTACCCCTGGGAGACATTATTTGAAGACACGGGATCAGCTTTCACTGCTATGCAGATGATACCCAATTATATATTTCAACAAAACCTAATGAGACATCTGAACTGTCTAAGCTGAGTGTATTAAAGATGTTAAAGACTGGATGACCAACAATTTTCTTCTCTTAAATTCAGACAAAACAGAAGTATTACATATTGGGCCTAAATCCTGTACACAGCAGATCTCACAACTCGACCTGCAATTAGAGGGATATAAAGTTAGTATTAGCTCTACTGTAAAATATGTTATGGGTGTTATATTAGACAACAACCTAACTTTTGAAAGTCATTTCTCCCTTGTCACAAAAACCAGCGCCTTTCATCTAAGAAATATCGCTAAGTTAAGAAGTATGCTATACATCTCAGATGCAGAAAAGCTAGTTCATGCTTTTATGACTTCTAGGCTGGATTACTGTAATGCTCTGTTCACTGGTTGCCCAGCATCCTCTATTAATAAACTTCAGTTAGTGCAAAATACTTTTCTTGCTGGAAAGTGAAGCATTTATGATTAAAATTGTATTTTTGGACGTTGCTTTTGCATAGTCAGTTAGGCCCTCTATACACTGACTTACAGTTTTTGCTCCTTAATGCTCTATATTCCATTTTTATATCTTAGTTGTTGTTGTTTTTTAAAGCAGACATACACATTTTCTTTTATTGACTTTTTGTTACTTTTAAAAAAAAATTTGTTTATATATTTAATATTTGTTCATTTACTTGCTTTAAAAAAATCCTTTTGTTTATCACCATAAATGTAACTGGTAGCTGGCATGTTGGCGAATAATAAAGAAATAATTAAAGAAATAATCTGGACATTTTTTTTTTTTAACCAACAGATAATTTTTTAATATATATATTTATATACTGACAGTCAAAAGAATGAGTAAAAATACTTTAAGACATCATATGTGTTCCAAATAAAATACAATATATAAATAAAATACAAAACCAAAATACTTAAATATTTATAATTTGTATTATTTGCTTGCTTACTCCCAGGGCCATTTATATCGAAGTTGATATTTAGCCGCACCATATTGGTGTTTCTTAACATCTAGTTTTTATGAGGTGGGTTGTTAGCCCAACGCTTAACCCCTAATCTGGAGGACCAGGTCTTTTTTTTTTTTTTAAGTCTGCATTTTTTTAAATGTAATTTTTTTTTTTAAATGGTTATTTATTGATTTATTAATTATTTATTACTTATTGGATGTATTTTCAAATGAAATTATTAGCCCAGTCATTATTACTTTTATTACTATAACCAATAATAATAATAATAATAATAATAATTAATATTAGAGTGATTTCTGAAGGATCATGTGACTTGAGTAATGAAGCTGAAAATTCATCTTTAAATTCACTGTAATAAATTATTAAATTATTAGTTGCTTTTAAAACTTGTACTGACCCCAAACTTTTGACCAGTAGTGTATATATACCCACAATTTAATTGCGATTTAAGTTTTTTGAGAGCACTAGTTAAACATAAGAATTTATTGACTATAGCAGCAATATTTGTCTAATTCAGTTGTTGTCATTTCCTGGTTTCAGCTGAAGCTGTCTTTCACCCTTGATAAGGAGTCCAGCATGCCTCAGGGCTGTTACGTGTATCAGTATCGGGACAGCAATAAGTAAGTATGCACACAATTGCTATCACTCTGACTGTGGGTTTTGTGATAAATGCTAACCGCTGAGCAGTGCAAGAGGGCACATATGCTTTATCATCTGAATCCAGCTTTGTTCGGTTCTGTCCTTTTGCTCTTTGTAATTTTCTTTTTTGTGCTATTGAAGTGGTCACTCTGTCCTGCTATTGCACAACATGTGACTCTGAACACCTTCATGTTGAGCTTTTGAACAATGAATCACATGCCCTCTGTCGTGCAGACTGGTGGAGGAGTTCATGCTGCTGGCAAACATGGCAGTTGGCCATCAGATCTACCGCTCATACCCAGAACTGGCTCTTCTTCGGAGACACCCGCCTCCTCAGACCAAGATGGTGGACGACATGCAGGAGTTTTTTGACCAGATGGGCCTTGACATTGACTTCTCCTCATCTGGAGCACTCCATGTGGGTATCTTACAATGATAACATCATAAATTTTTTATTTTTTCGTATTGCGACACAGTTCCTAGAGAAATGGAATATTAAATGAGAAAACAGTGGGCGTGGCTTGTTTTTTCTACTGCGAGCTGATTGGATGTAGTAAAGGTGTTTCATTCAGAAAGATTGGGAAAATGGTTTGGGGAGAGCTATTACAACCTAACAGACACCTCTTCGTCACCATTTCTGTTTGTTGTGATAGCTGACAGTTGGAGGGGCGTGGTTTAGTATGTTAGCCACGCCCAATACCTCAGACAGACGTAATCTGAGAATTGAACTGAAAACAAACAGGAAGTGCATTTTCAGATTTTTATTTTAGATTACAAGGGCAAACAATAATTCTTTTTTCTTAATGACACGCACAGATGAATCGCAACAAACTAGCAATGTGGGCTAACAAAATCATATGGTTTTGATTTCATTTGTACTTTAATTTAAAAAAGATTTCCATCTAAAGATGCCAATTAGACTCATTCTCAACTTGAATACTGCATAAAACATATGCGAATAAAGCAGAATTTTCATTGAATGAGCCAAAGAGAACAAAGTCAAGTCAAGTTGAGCTTTATTGTCATCCTGCTACATGTGTGGACATCCAGTGGAACGAAGTGTTATGTCTTGCAGGAGCGCAGTGCTAAACATAGTCATAAATATGAACACAGCACTGGATCTAAGAGCTATTTTAAAAACCTATACGTAAATAACTATACTAACTGTTAGTAAAGTTACTAACTATACAGTGTATTTATAGTATATGTACAGTTTAACTATTTACAGTATAACTATACTAACTGTACATATACTATAAATATTTAACCATACACATAACCTAAGACAGACTATACAAGTACTTTTACATAAGACAGGACAATATTGTGCAAGATATTGTGCAAAAGAGGTATTTAAGCTTGAAAAAATCTAGTAGTGCAGCAAAATTTGTGGTACAATCACAAGTAAACATTCATTTCCTTACTGAATCCTTGTAAGGTGGAGTTTAAGTAAAGTGTCCAGTGCATTTAGAGAGAAGAGTGTTTCTACTGGTGGTTTGTACAGCCCACTCACCTGTCTGGGTCACGCTTAGAAATGCACAATGGTTTATAGAGATATAGAGTGACTGGAAGGAAGTGTCTGGTGCAAGTTTGTGGGAAAGGGAGTTAAAAGGGTGTGTTTTCTACAGGCGGTTTCTCAAGCCCACTCACTTGTGTGAGGCACTGTCCGAATTGCATGTTCTGAGGTTTCGTTTTTCAGTTTTGGGAGCTAGGGGTTGTGGATAGGATTTTAAAGGGGGATAGGGTGATTGGAATTGAGGGCTCTAACCGCTTGTGGAGTAGTCTAGCTGAGCAGGCTCTAGTGCTCCTAAACTGTCATCACGATAACAAGAGCATCCTTTTCAGCTGGCGGAGAAAGTGTAGACATTGTTGTGCTTAATTGGAGCACAACCAAATGTCCCCACAAGTATAGCAATACCAGTATATTTTTTTTTACCTAGTGAGGACATTTGTTCTGCTCAATAGTCATCTAGGATGAAGTATTTTAAAAATGTAAGGTTGTGTTTTTATTGGTAAGATTGGGGTTAGGGGACAGAATTATTATGTTTATGCGAAGTCCTGGTAAAACATGAACACACCCACTGTGTGTTTGTGTATGAATACTGAGTATCTTTTGTTATTACAGAGAAGTCTGAATGAAAATCTTGGTGATGATGAGTATACAGCTGCCAGGAAAGAAGTCATCACTCACATGTGCTCCAGGCCAATGCAGGTAAACATGTGCAGCTTTTAACACTGTGATTCATATTTATCAACACTATTTAGACCTCAAAGAAGACCATTACACACTAGAGAGCTGATTTGCAGTTTACTTAGGTGTAACTACTTATGCTAAAGTATGCAGAATATACTAAACTCTGATATGATTTTTTTTTAATTGTGGTACTTGATATTCATATGTGTGGGACTTCATAGGTGATTTTAATGTGCCAAAATGCCTGTTCACACCAAGAACAATAAAGATAACTGTATTTAACCGGTTTATTCTAACAGCACTTTCATAGCACTACATTCGCAGCTATAAGAGCAACAAATAATAACTTGACTTCTAGTTGATCATTTGGAAAAGTGGCAGAAGGTAGATTTTTCCGATGAATCATCTGTTGAACTGCATCCCAATCATCACAAATACTGCAGAAGACCTACTGGAACCCGCATGGACCCAAGATTATCACAGAAATCAGTCAAGTTTGGTGAAGGAAAAATCATGGTTTGGGGTTACATTCAGTATGGGGGCGTGCGAGAGATCTGCAGAGTGGATGGCAACATCAACAGCCTGAGGTATCAAGACATTTGTGCTGTCCATTACATTACAAACCACAGGAGAGGGCAAATTCTTCAGCAGGATAGTGCTCCTTCTCATACTTCAGCCTCCACATCAAAGTTCCTGAAAGCAAAGAAGGTCAAGGTGCTCCAGGATTGGCCAGCCCAGTCACCAGACATGAACATTATTGAGCATGTCTGGGGTAAGATGAAGAAGGAGGCATTGAAGATGAATCCAAAGAATCTTGATGAACTCTGGGAGTCCTGCAAGAACGCTTTCTTTGCCATTCCAGATGACTTTATTAATAAGTTATTTGAGTCACTGCAGAGATGTATGGATGCAGTCCTCCAAGCTCATGGGAGTCATACACAACATTCTTTTTCCACTGCACCATGACTTTATATTCTATACTGTACATTATTTCTGTTAAGTGACAAGACTTTTGTCTAAGCAAAGTCAGACCTTACTGTCCTAAATAAATAATTAAAAATCAAGGCATGATCATATTTTATTTTGGTAAAATAAGCATAATCTAGAGGCCTTGGTCAATAATATTAACCCCATTAAGCAATATTTTTTTCTGATTGTCTAAAGAACAATCCATCGTTATTCAATGATTTGCCTAATTACCCTAACTTGCCTAATTAACCTAGTTATGCCTTTAAATGTCACTTTAAGCTGAATACTAGCATCTTGAAAAATATCTAGTCAAATACTATGTGCTGTCATCATGGCAAAGTTAATCAGTTATTAGAAATCAGTTATTAAAGCTATTATGTTTAGAAATGTGTTGAAAAAATCTTCTATCCGTTAAACAGAGATTGGGGAAAACATATATACAGGGGTTCATAATTCTAACTTCAACTGTACAATTGTTTTAAATTTTCTTTGGGAAAAATAGTTTAGACTTTTCAATCAGTGCTGGTTTTTTATGCATAGCAGTGAGCTTCAATTTCACCTTCTGTTTTTAATCACATTAGCTCTTTTGTTAGTGCATAAGTCCAGGATGTTAATGTTTTTTCATTTGTCCAATACTGATCCAAACAATATCTATCCTATCTAGTGTTATAATTGTAGGGTAGACTCAACCATTCACTCATTTAGAACTACATCCTTGGTGTGAACGGACCTCAAAATTGTGATCTAGGTGGGATTGGAATGCAGCTAAATTGTCTGATTATTACAGATGAAACAGTGGTGACCTCTGCTGAACGTCTGGTGGTCTAATCTGAGTTATTTGATGCTGGTCTGTTTAGATGGCGGTGTATTTCTGCGCAGGAGCTCTGAAAGATGAGAAGCTGTTCCGTCATTATGCTCTGAATGTGCCGCTGTACACACACTTCACTTCACCTATACGACGCTACGCTGATGTCATCGTGCACCGTTTGCTGGGCGTCTCTCTGAGTGAGTTGCTGTACTGTTGGGTCAGGGTGCTTTGACGAATGTGCTCTGCTGGAGGGTTTTCATCAGGGACGCACTCAGAGGATCATTGTGGACCGAAAGAATTATTGCAAAGTTTATTTTCTTTCTTTCATTTTATTTTGTTTTTTTTTTTTCTTCTTTTCCATTTCTTTCTTTCTTTTTTCATCTTTCACCGTTTTTCATCATTTAATAATTTCTTTTTTCTTTCTTTTTTCTTTTCTTTCTTTCATCATTTCATTTCATAATTTACGTTCCTTCATTTCTTTCTTTCTTTTCCTTTTATTTTCTTTCTTTTTCATTTCATTTATAATTTATTTTTATTTTTCATCTTTTTATAATTTATTTTTACTTAATTTCCATTTCTTTATTTTTTTCACCATTTTCATCATTTCATTTCTTAATTTCATTTCCTTCCTCACTTTCTTTCTTTTCATATCCTTTTCTTTCTTTGTTTTCATTTTTCTTTCTTTCTTTTTCATCTTTTTTATCATTTTATTCCTAATTTGCTTTCTTACCTTCCTTTCTCTTTCATCATTTCATTTCATGATTGCTTTCTTTCTTTTCATCTTTCTTTCTTCATTTTTCTCTCACCATTTTTACATCTTTTCATCATTTCATTTCAGATTTTCTTTTTTCTTTCCTAATTTCTCTTTCTTTCTTTCTTTATTATTTAATAATTTTTCTTTTTCTTTTTTAATTTCAAAATTTATTGTC
>CAIGQW010055679.1:3034167-3052623 GCA_903798125.1 Danio choprae | reverse complement strand
TGCAGAGCTAGTTATACAAAGGAACTGTTACTTTTATTTATTTTTTAATATTCAATAATATTTCAACTAGTGCTTGGTAATGATTTGATCTGATGTCTCATTCGTTCTGTCTTTGCCGTCACAGATTGTGGACCCCGTCTCAGCGTCTCAGGAGAGGAAGTGCACCAGCAGGCGTCTCACTGCAATGACAGGAAGACCGCCTCAAAGAGAGTCCAAGAGTTGAGCTCTGAACTTTTCTTTGCTGTCTTTGTGAAGGTATATCCATCATATCACCATATCAGGTTTTATTTATCATTTGCACACATTTTTGCATTTTACACGTGATTATCTCCCAAGGAAAAAATCATGCTGGTGAACAAACTGGATCATGTATTTATGACTGTACATTTTTATATTATATTATTTTAATTTTATTTTATTTTATCCTATTATTTATAATTTTATTTATTATTATAATTTTTTTTTTTATTTTATTTTATTATTTTATTTTTTTTTTTATTATTTGTTTTTTTTTTTTTTTTTTTTTTTTTTTTTTTTTATCATTTATTTAATTTTTAATTTAATAACATTTTATTATTTTATTATTCATTTATTATTATTATTATTATTATTATTATTATTATTATTATTATTATTATTATTATTATTATTATTATTATTAATTTTATTATTATTTTTATTTATTAAATCTTTTATTAAATTTTATTTTATTAATTAATTTTAATTAAATTAATTTTTTGTAGGAGTGTGGTCCTCTGGATTCAGAAGCCATGGTCATGGGAGTTCTGGACCAGTCCTTCGACGTGCTCGTGCTTCGCTATGGAGTGCAGAAACGAATTTACTGTAATGTATGTATGACTTCTAGAACTTCTCTTTGTTTTTACATCTTCCTTTATTTAATATGTAAGTAGTAAAATATGCCTCTGAGCTTATGTCAAATATTTGCAGAATTACATTAGAGAATAGTTTTAAACAACATTCATTCATTTTCATTTCGGCTTAGTCCCTTTATTAATCTGGGGTCGCCACAGCGGAATGAACCGCCAACTTATCCAGCATATGTTTTACGCAGCGGATGCCCTTCCAGCTGCAACCCATCACTGGGAAAGTTTTAAACAACAATATAAAGTAATTTACTTAACTAAAATAACAATTGAAATGTAATAATTATCATACACTTCATTAAAAAACAAATAGACTTGGTAAATGACCTAAAAACTAACATTTTTATTATAACTGTGGTCATTTTTGTGGAAATTAAAACCATACTGATATTTGTTAATGTTAGTTCATGTATTTACTAACATGAACAAACAATGAACAATACATTTATTACCGTAATTATTCATGTTTGTTAATGAAAATAAAGTCATTCATTGTTAGTTCATATTAGCTTACAGTGCAATAACTAATGTTAGCAAGCATGACTTTTTAATAATGCATTAGTAATTGTTGAACTGATTAATAAATGCATCACAAGTATTGTTCATTAAAAGTTCTTATAATAAATGACATTTAATAATGAAAATTTATTGCAAAGTGTGACCAAAAAACTAATTCTTCAAGCAAAACAGGCGACAGATTTACTGAAATGTTGTACCAGCTCATTCACACAAAAAAAAATACTAAAGACATGGTTTAAATTGGTTATTTTTGTGGTTTCTGTAATTTCTAGAAGTTTCTTTGTAAATTTCCTTTTACATTAGTAAAACATCAAATAACATTATCCAAAAAATAATGATTATTGGCTCTCATTTTGTGCAAGGCAAGCAATACACTAATTTGGACTAATTTTGATGCCTCTTACGGGACGTATTGCCACATTATATATTATAAGAAGTCAAAATGATTAGCCCTCCTATGAATTTCTTTTTTCTTGATCACATATTTCCCGAATGATGTTTAACAGGGTATGGAATTTTCCACAGTATTTGCTATAATATTTTTTCTTCTGGAGAAAGTCTTATTTGTTTTATTTCAGCTAGAATCAAAGCAGTTTTTAATTGTTAATTGTTTTAAATTTATTTTAATATCAATATTCTGGTCAATATTCGGGGTCAATATTACTAGCCCCCTTAAGCAATATTTATTTTAGATTTTCTACAGAACAAACCATCATTATCCAATGACTTGCCTAATTACTCGAATGAACCTAGTTAAGCCTTTAAATGTCACTTTAAGCTAAATATACTAGTATCTTGAAAAATATCTAGTCAAATATTATGTGCTGTCATCATGGCAAAGATAAAAGAAATGAGTTATTAAAACCCTCATGTTTAGAAATGTATTGAAAAAAACATCTTCTCTCCGTTAAACAGAAATTGGGGAGGTTAGTAATTCAGGAGGGCTAATACTTCTGACTTGAACTGTAACTTGAGGCTAAACGTATTTCAATTCATTATAAAATATAGAAGTTGAGCTGAATTAAAGCATAACACAATGATGAATAAATACAGTTCTGTTTCTCTTCTGCAGTCATTGGAAGGTCTAAAGGAGGTCCAGTTTTGTAAAGTGGGAAAGAAACCAGAGATGGTGCTTGTTTGGGAAACGGATGACCCATGCAAGGACTCCATAAAACAAGTGCGTTACTCTGTCCATCTCTCATCTGATTGCTGAAATTCATGTTTTACATTTAGCAGACGCTTTTGTCTGAAGCGACTTACAAATCAGGAGGCATTCAGCGATTCAACAAGAAGAGGCAATACACACAAGAAGTGCTAGTTTTGCAAAGTAACTTGTTTGTGCTCAGAGAATTTGGTGCTAGAGTTGTTTTTTTTTCTTTGTTTTAGTTGAGATAACGTGAAACATTGAATTAAAAATGTTCGTTTCAATGCACTTCATGGGACCTTTAATGGTAACTGTGACAGAATAAAGAACCAGCAGTTTGTCACCACTTTTGGCCTGTTTCCACTGAGTGGTACGGTACGGTTCGGTTCGGTTTCCACTCTCAAAGTGAAGTTTCATAAACTAATTTCGAGAGGAGCACGTGATATGATTGATCGCAGCCGGTCTCTCATCAGTAATCACTAGTAAGCCAATCAGATTAATACGAACTCCCTATAAGTAGCCTGTCAAAAAACTACTCTCTTATCTTCGTTTTCGAAGAAACCCCTCATCCACCCCATCTCCTCCTTTTCCTCCTTTACCAAGGGGAGCTCTAGAGAACTATCTGATCTCGTACCCCTTTTATGCTTTATTTACCAGGGGGAGCTCTCGAGAACTATCTGATCTCGTACCCCCTTATATGCTTATTTACCAGGCGGGAGCCCTGGGCTCAATTATCTCCGAGCTCAGGGTTCTCTCCCGGGACAGCATGCCAAACCTGCTATTATTATCAAGCAATATCTAAGTGTGAACTCTTGAAAGGTACCAAAAAGCCTTTCCAAAGGGTACCTAGCACAACAAAAGGGTACCAAAAGGTGGAGCAAGATGTGCAACTGAACGCTATTGGTTTAAAGAGAAACGTCACAAGCCAGGAGAATGAAAACAAAGGAAGCACCACTTTTAAATACACAGCCAAGACATTACACCGTAATAATATATACATATAATAATGAGCCATGGCCAACCGGAGCACAAACAAACCTTGTCGTCATCTTGATGAACAGCCACAAAGCCAAGAATCTGCTTTCCTTTATCCTGTTGTTGTTTACAAGGCACTAGAGCGCTCTAATTGCGTGGGCTCGCCACTCCTCTATATTTGAATGAAAGGTGCAGTAGGTGATCTGCCAGAATGCTAACGTTAGCATAATAGCTTTGAAAATTTACGTCCCTCCCCTGCCATACAAAGCCACGCCTCCTTAAGTCATGCAATCGCGCACCGAATAAATGACGATCTGATGACGATAGACAACCTTATATAACACTAGATCATGTCATTCACCAGTTAGAAAGCTCTGTGGAGACACACACTTTGTCCAGTGTAGTTGTTGACAGGCCAGCAGGTGCAGGAATTATATTTCACCCAAAACATTGGGGTAAAGTTGGTTTTATATTCGGACTTTCTCCTTAATAATATAATTTCAGAAAAAGTATTGTTTGCAAATTCTAAATAGTGAAATCATATAATCAGCCAATGACTATAAAATACAACATTGTTCACAGTCAATGAAATAGTGAAAAGACCTAAATATCAGAATATCTAAGAATTGATGTAATTTCTGCAGTACGTAATAATGTGTTGTCCTCTTCTGCAGGAGATCTCCATCTTCACACTACTGAACGTTCAGCTGAAGGCAGACGGAGCTCCTATGAAATACAGTGCGACGCTCAAGAGACCCTCAGCACTCATGTAAATCCCACCAACACCACTTTACTTCAACCAAACAGAGTTGTCAGTAGTTCCTGTCAGTAACGCACGTACCATGAACTCTGTTTTAATCCATCTTATTTGACTTTTAAGCTTTTGTTCTCAAGAATTTGGGAGATGGAAAGAAGTGTTTTTATTTTAAGCTATTTTGCTTTAGCCTCAGGAATTGTGACGTTTTTGTTTTGTTTTGTTCAGGGATTGTTTTATACATTTCCAACGTCTCTTTTGAATCTGAAATTCTCCCATATTAAGATGCTACTCTTATTTTATGCCTTGGGTTTTATTTCACACTTTCGCAATTGTGTTCTTTGTAGCTTACAGGCATTTTTTTTGTTCTGCCTTAAAACCTGCGGCCTTTGCATTAGAAATGATTGCTTCAGAAATGACATTTTGTTAACTTCAGAAGTTATGTTAATGATTATTTTGTTTTCCCAATGGGAAGCATTGAGCCCTTAACAAAGATACCATTTTTATTAAGTGGTTTTTGAACAGTACATTATTATCTATGGCTGAGTCGTTGGTTTTGCCGCAAATAGTGGATCTTTTCTTCTTAAATAGAAACTTTGGGTGAGTTTTTTTTGTTTCTAGATGCTTTTAAATGTTCCATTTTGTTTTAGAAATGCTTTTTACAGTGTAAACGTGATTAGTTACTATACTTAAAGTGAGTAAACCTTTTGCCTTCAAAGTGACATTTACTTTACTTAAAAAAAAAAAAAAAAAAAAAAGTGGGCAAGACTTTATTTTGATGGTCCCTATTGCACATTTTGTTGACTAAAAATTGCATTGCAGCTACATGCCAATAACTTCTCATTTGAGTATTAGTAGTCTGTCTGCTTAATATCTGCTGATACTGCTCCTTCAACAGACATTTAACTGACTATCAGTAACTTTGCAAGTACATGTCAACTTACACTAACCCTAACCGCAACCTAACCGTCTACTTATAATCTACTGAGAATTAGTTGGCATGTAGATGCAATGTAACTTAAATTCAACCAAATGCGTTAAAGGGACCATCAAAATAAAGTGATACCAAAAAAGTGAGTTATCCCATTGAACTGTTAAGTCGAATTAACTTGTTGTATATTTATGTACAGTTCATTTACTTGATCATTTTAAGGCAATTGCTTTCCTCATTTAATAAGAAATAAAGTTAACTAATTGCTTTTTAAGTATCTTTGCTTTTTAAAATATCTGGCAGACTTTACTGTCACTCCAATGTAGTGTTGTCACAATACTGGAATTCGATACCAATCGGTACTGACATTTTAAAAGCATCCATTTCCCGCTAACATTTGAGCGCTGTTGAGCGCGCTCTTAAACACAGCTGATTGGCCATTGTGTTCACGTGCTTAACCGAAATGACTGTGATTGGCCGTGAAGGTCATCAGTTCATCGACCTCACCGCTGTTTACAGAGTGTAACCACAGATACAGGGACGCTGGATCGTTTTAAAGCCATGAAGATCAGTCGATTCATCAGCGCATCGCTCGTATGTCAGCTTATAAGCAGACCAGCTGATCTGTGCGGCTTTAAAACACTCAAGCGTCCCTGTATCTGTAGTTACACTCAGTAAAGAGCGGTGAGTTTGGTGAACTGATGACCTTCACGGCCAATCACAGTCATTTCTGTTGAGCATGTGAACACAATGGCCAATCAGCGCAGTTTAAGAACGCTCAACAGCGCTCAAATGTTAGCGGGAAATGGACGTTTTTAAAATTTCAGTACCGATTGGTATCGAATTCCAGTATCGTGACAACACTACTCCAATAAATAAACACATACGCTTGGAACACTCAAATTAAAACTATTCAAACTACTTATTTAACATGAGTTGAACCAACACAATTCTTAAGTTGTTTTTGGGGACAAATTTAGTTGTTTAATTAAGTTAGCTTAATCGATTTGTGTTGGGATGATGTGAAGGAATCGTGTGGAACGCAGAATTAGTTTTACAGTCAAGCTTTTATACATACCGACCTTTGATTTGATGGATTGTGTTTTAACATGTAATTTATACCATTTTATGCTTTTATTTTTGACCCATTTCCACGTGTGTTTCAGTGATCTGCTAGGATATCTATAACAATTATAAACGATTGATCTACTGTAACAATCTGCGTCTTCTCTACTGTATTGTGCCATGCTTGGGACCAGTATTAAAACAATAAGACAAAAAAAAACACTAGAAAAAGGCAGCTGGTATCAACTTAATGTTAACACTTATTCATTTCAGTTGAACAATTTGTACAGTTACCAAGAAAGCAGCTGTGTGATGCGGCAAACTATCTGTTTAGTTTAATTTATAAGTGCAGATGTGTAAATGAAAGTGATTAGTTCAACCACAAATTAAAAACATTACTTCGTTTACTCACCCTCATGTTGTTCCAAACATTTAGGAGATTCTTTCTATGGTTAAACACTAAAGAAGATATTTTGAAGAAAGCTGAAAACCTGTAACCATTGACTTTCGTACAAATACTATGGAAGTCAATGGTTACAGGTTTCCAGCTTCTGTAAAATATCTTCTATTGTGTTAAACAGAAAAAAGTAACTCTAACAGGTTTGAAACAAGTTAATGGGTGAGTAAATGATAACAAAATTTTTGGGTGACCTGTCCCTTTAAGAGAGTTATGTTGGCCAGCTAGGGTAGTACCAACCATATCAGTGTCTGTTTTAAATCTGTTTCTGTCATTCGACACTAGTGTTATCACTGCTTTGTTAAATTTGACATCATAAAGCCTAAAATCTATGTATTTTTAAATAATGTGTGTAACTGGGGATAAAGGAGCATGGTTAATTGTGACATTCTGCGCAGCAAATAAAAAAAACACCTTAACCAAAATAAACTGTTCTTTTTTTGTTCTGCAATGTGCAATGTTTATTTACATAGTGCATTTACCATATATGGCCATACACCCAAAGCTTCACAATCATGAGGGGGGTCTCTCCACACCACTACCAGTGTGCAGCATCCACTTGGGTGATGCGACTGCAGCCACATGACAATGGCACCAGTGCGCTCACCATACACTAGCTATTGGTGGAGTGGAGAGACAGTGATAGAGACAATTTTGTGGATGGGGATGATTAGGAGGCCATGATTGATAAGGGCTGAAGGAGGGGATTTGGCCAGGACACTGGGGTTACACTCCTACTCTTTACAAGAAGTGCCATGGGATTTTTTTAAATGACCACAGAGAGTCAGGACCTCGATTTAACGTCTCATCTTAGTGCATCCCTAATTATTATTTTTATAATCAAAAAGAATAGAGTGAAGAAATATTTTGGTTGAAAGTTGTCTTCTGAAAACGTTTCATTTAAAGTTTCTATTATACAAAAATCACTTTTATAAGGGGTTTAAACACAGTTGTGCGGCAACAGTGTGCGAACATAACCAGCTTCTAATAGTAAAAATGTATTAATTAAATTTTTTATAATCACACTCCATTAAAACAGCCTGCAGAAACACTCTGATTGACATTCTCTCGTAGTACGCGTCATCAGAGGGGGAAAGCTTCGCCCACTAGCGATGATTGCTCCCTCGCTAGCATAGGATGATAGTCTTGTTTTTAAATCTGCCACTATGCTGACACATAGGCATTTGTAGCTCCGCCCTCTTTTGAAAAGAGCACAATCTCATTTGAATTTAAAGCTACAGTCACCAAAATGGCACAATTATGATCAAAGCCTAGCTGAAACGTCACATACACACTCTATGGACATCAGAGACTTTTTACATCTTGTAAAAAAAAAAGGGCATAATAGGTCCTCTTTAAAAAACGCAGTACTTCTGTATTAAATTTAGAAACCTTGAAAGGTATTTTTTTTTAAATTTATCAAGTTTAAGGACACCAAAGTTCCTCAAAATGTGATTATGAATATGGTATCTTATTGTGTGTGAGCAGTGATTTAAAGATTGTTTACCATACTTTCTGTTTTTAAATATAAAAATGTAAATGTTTTCTATTGACAGATTTCTTACTGTAATCATAACCCTGAAGTACACTACCTGACAAAAGTCTTGTCGCCTATCCAAGTTTTAGGAACAGCAAATAATAACTTGACTTCTAGTTGATCATTTGGTATCAGAAGTGGCTTATATGAAAGGCAAAGGCCTCTAGATTATGCTTATTTTACCAAAATAAAATATGATCATGCATTGAATTTTAATTATTTAATCAAAAGGCAAAAGTCTTGTCACTTAACAGAAATAATGTACAGTATAGAATATAAAGTCATGGTGCAGTGGAAAAAGAATGAATATTGTGTATGACTCCCATGAGCTTGGAGGACTGCATCCATACATCTCTGCAATGAAATAACAAATAACTTATTAATGGAGTCATCTGGAATGGCAAAGAAAGCGTTCTTGCAGGACTCCCAGAGTTCATCAAGATTATTTGGATTTATCTTCAATGTCTCCTTCTTCATCTTATCCCAAACATGCTCAATAATGTTCATGTCTGGTGACTGGGCTGGCCAATCCTGGAGCACCTTGACCTTCTTTGCTTTCAGGAACTTTGATGTGGAGGCTGAATTATGAGAAGGAGCGCTATCCTGCTGAAGAATTTGCCCTCTCCTGTGGTTTGTAATGTAACAGGCCGCACAAATGTCTTGATACCTCAGGCTGTTGATGTTGCCATCGACTCTGCAGATCTCTCGCACACCCCCATACTGAATGTAACCCCAAACCATGATTTTTCCTTCACCAAACTTGACTGATATCTGTGAGAGTCTTGGGTCCATGCGGGTTCCAATAGGTCTTCTGCAGTATTTGTGATGATTGGGATGCAGATCAACAGATGATTAATAGGAAAAATCTACCTTCTGCCACTTTTTCCAATGATCAACTAGAAGTCAAATTATTATTTGTTGCTCTTCAACTGGGATTGACGACAAGACTTTTGTCAGGTAGTGTACATAAAGAGATAGTTCACCCAAAAAAAAGAAAATTCTGCCATTTAATAAATTTTTCCAAACATGTTTGAGTTTTTTTTTTTTTTTTTTTGCTCTATTGAACACAGAAGATACTTTGAAAAATGTTGGAAACCTGTAACCATAGATTTCCGCCATGTTTTTTTCCAATTGTGGATGTCTATGGTTGCAGGTTTCCAACTTTCTTCAAAATATCTTCTTTTGTGTTCAACATAACCAAAATAATCTGGTTTGGAGGGTGAGTAAATGATGAGTAAATGACGAATTTTCATTATTGGGTGAACTATCTCTTTAACTCCCTCTTCTAATGGAATGCCTGTATTTCTTCTAAATCACATTTGAGTCCCTGGACAACAAAACCAGTCGTAAGGGTCCAATTATTTGGGGGAAATTGAGGTTTATATGTCACCTGAACGCTGAATCAATAAGCTTTCCATTGGTGTATGATTTGTTGTGGCAGACAATGTTAGACCGAGATACGAATATGTTTGAATTATTGAGTTTTGAGATATTTACAGAAAATTTCACAATATATTTTAATAGGAGATGATCTTTGCTTAATATTATTTTCTAATGATTTTTATCCGAAAATGCTGGTTAATATAATAATGTTTTGATATTTCGGCCAGAAACGAGACAAAAAAAGCATTTTTTTAGTGTTTTCTTTAAATTTCCATCAAATATTTGATATATTTGAGATTTCAACCTGAAACTCAACAGGCCTCTCGAAAACATTTACACAATGATCCCTAAACTAATCTGCTGTGGATTTAGATGTATTCATTGCGATGCTGTGTACGGTAGGCTTCACAATCATGATAATGTGGCCTGTTACTTAAAAAAAATCATAATGTCCTTCATAAAGTTTAAAATGTCTCCTTTCTCCAATAGCAAACGTTTGACTTTAGGAATGGTGTGCCTCTTGGTTCTGTTTTAGGCCCGCACGGAATCTCTGTAAAATATTTTGCACAGAAAAATATTTAATTACATTGTGAAATGATCATTGATGTTTAGATGATCATCATGTTTAGATTGTCACAAAACTGCATGAAGTTGTGTTAATAAAGTATTACTTAACACAGAGTAACTATTACTATATGCCTGAATAATAAGATAAACAAATGTTAATTTGAATAGTTTATTAATAATTTATGCGATTGTAGTGGCTATTTTTCTTCAGGAGGCTCTCTCCATGGTAAAGAAGACAAAGTCTTACCCAAGATGTCTTTTAAAGTTTTATTCTTTGCAAAGAAGGTCAGACAGTCATACAGTAACACAGGTTCCTGCAGAGTGCGACACTCAAAGAAGAGTGTGTTCCCTGTTTATCTAGTTTCTTCCCTCTAAAGCCCACAAGGCCATAGGTGACATAGCTAATGAATCACGTCACAGTTATCTTAACACTCATGATTCTCTTTTAGTTGTCTATATTTCTATCCCGTATCCCACACGGCTGTACAGGTCATAGGTCACCATACAGGGAGTACAACCTTATCTTATGATAAAAAGGTGCCAGTGATCACGCATAGCTTAACTGTGTAATGTAGACATAGAAAAAGGAAAGAAGAACAGATTAGAAAATGTATATAAAGGTATAGAAATGAATTTCCATAACAATATCATTCTGAATGATCTTAAAAACCACCAACTGCTCAAATAACGGGTTTGTAAATAATGCAATGCTTACACTCACCGGCCACTTTAATAGGTAAACCTGGCTAATCTCCTGATGGCTACTTCCAGCAGGATAACGCGCCATGTCATAAAGCGCGAATCATCTCAGACCGGTTTCTTAAACATGATGAGTTCACTGTACTCAAATGGCCTCCACAGTCACCAGAACTCAATCCAATAGAGCAGCTTTGGGATGTGGTGGAACGGGAGATTCGCATCATGGATATGCAGCCGACAAATCTGCAGCAACTGCGTGATGCTATCATGTCAATATGGACCAAATCTCTGAGGAATATTTCCAGTACCTTGTTGAATCTATGCCACGAAGGATTAAGACAGTTCTGAAGGCAAAAGGGGGTCCAACCCGGTACTAGTAAGGTGTACCTAATAAAGTGGCCGGTGAGTGTAAATGTTAATTATCATTCTGAATGATCTTAAAAAAACACCAACTGCTCAAATAACTGGTTCGTACATTTGATTAATAAATTCCTCGTGTGCAATTATTAAACAAATGTTACCTTTCCTCTTAAATCCTACTGAGAAAATGAATACTTCCGGAAGCAGGGTCGCTGAATAAGGAATAAGGGGGCGGGCACTAATGCACTATTATTAAAATGTAGCCTATGAGAGCCCGCCTTCAGGACCAGTGACTCCGCTAACCGGATGGGGCTCTGCAACTGTATGGTGTGGGATGCTTCATTATCATCAGACACACACATGCACAAATCAATACTGTGACCGTATTGGCAGTAAATGTCACGGGGTGCTTCGCAAATGCGTTTTATTTCGTCCGTTAAACCAACACTGATTGTAAATCACTATCAGTTGTATTTATATACAGGCTATCCGTGCGCTCTTCACATCACCTCCACACTTCAGCGCGGGTAAAACCATTTTTTTTGTCAGCACAATGAAAGTTACAGTGGATTTTGAGGAATGCCTGAAAGATTCGCCACGTTTCCGGTGAGTCTGACGTTAATATCAGTTCATATGCTCGTAAATGATGTACAAACGCGGATGAATGAACGGGCTGCGCCTCAGAGCTGGGGGTCTGCATGGTGCCCACCTACAGTACAGCACTGCAGGTACAGGCGGATTAAACATACGATAAAATGTCCGCTTAAACAAGATATGCCTTCACAAATATCTTTACAAGCCCAAGTCTATCACACCTCAGTCATTTTCGTTTTGGTAACTCCATCAAATGACAGTAGGCTATTCACGGTGGGAGGAGGGCGCCGCGTTTTGTCCCGTTCACCAAAATGAAAACGCTCGATTTCCTCATGATAGACGAACATCTTCAAGATCGGTTTCATCATCGGGTTTTTAGACCTTTATTCCTTGTATGCAGTGCGTTATGATGTTTCGTTTGGCGTTTCTGAAAGATGTTATATAATGGCCTTCAAATGTTAATGATGTGAATATGCAGTCAAACCAGAAATGATGATGATATAGACACCTTCAAAATATTCTTTGACATTACCACAGTTCATTTACTATAGGCCTATAGAAGTTTAATTAATAGTAATAAAATATGATGACGAGTTTCTTTGTAGTTATTAGGATACTCTCTGCTATCAGGCAAACCTGGACTTACATATTATTATATATATTATAACTTTTATGAAATATAATTCCGCTGCAGCAGAATTTTCAGTTACAGTTGATTTATAGTCTACTTTATGGAGCATTTTGGGCATGATATGTTTATATTTTGGTATCCCAGTGTCCAGCACCTAATAGTAAAAAAAAAAAAAATATATATATATATATATATATATATATATATTGAAATTGAATAGTTTTCTCCATTTCTCAGTGAATGTGGGTAATATATATTGGTGCATTTAAACAAAACAGTTTTATTAAACAAATATATTTATTAAAATAATATTTTAGTCACAGAACATCTTTAGAAATGTAAAGATAATACATTTAAATTCATGCAAAATATTGCAAATAAAAATTACAAACTACATTTCAACAGAATTGTCTATATTTTTTGTTTCTCTGGATTTTTGCCATTTTTTACAATTTTATTTAATATTTTTTCCTAGCATATAAATTTGGGGGACTAATTTTTGAACCATTATTGTAAGTTATTTTGTTAGATGAGCTCCAGATTTGGCTTCAGCACTGACTAAACTAATGTATATGCACAAATATAATATTGTAAAGCTTCCTACAGAAAATATTAATTTAAATGAGAGATTTGTGGGGGGTGCACTCAAATATGCTGAGCACTGTATATAAATATATGTGAGGTTGACAGATTTTTAAAGATGCTAGTCAGATATTTGTAGATGGCAGTTAAAAGACATCTTGGAGAAAAAGATGTCAGTTGGCATTTCTGTGTGGAGTTTGCATGTTCTCCCCGTGTTGGCGTGGGTTTCCTCCGGGTGCTCCGGTTTCCCCCACAAGTCCAAAGACATGCGCTATAGGTGAATTCGGTAAGCTAAATTGTCCGTAGTTTATGTGTGTGAATGAGTGTGTGTGGATGTTTCCCAGTGATGGGTTCCCAGTGATTTTCTTTTCGGCTTAGTCCCTTTATTAATCTGGGGTCGACACAGCGGAATGAACCGCTAACTTATCCAGCATATGTTTTACGCAGCGGATACTCTTCCAGCTGCAACTCATCACTGGGAAACATCCACACAGACTCATTCACACACATACACTACGGACAATTTAGCCTACTAAATTCACCTATAGCGTATGTCTTTGGACTGTGGGAGAAACTGGAGCACCCGGAGGAAACCCACGCCAACACGGGGAGAACATGCAAACTCCACACAGAAATGCCAACTGGCCCAGCCGGGACTCGAGCCAGCGACCTTCTTTCTGTAAGGCAACAGTGCTAACCACTGAGCCACCATGCCGCCTTATTTGAACCATATAAATGCCCTTACCCTTTCATTTTAATTTGTTATAAACTATCGGTCTCCTTATCTGATCCGCAACAAATATGTCTGATTCTGCAGTATAGACTACTTTTACTTATGATTTGCTAAACAAACACAAGAAGACGATAGCTAATATGACATTAAAAGCTACAGTTTTAGCATAGTTTGGAACCCAGCAAGCTTTTTTTTTGTGTGCGTGTGTCTAATAGACGTCTAATAGATGTCTTGGCTGAAACGAGACAAAATTTGTGTCAGTGACAATCTATTAGACATCTAATATAGTGTGGGCCTCACGGTGGCGCAGTGGGTAGCACATTCGCCTCACAGCAAAAAGGTCGCTGGTTCGAGCCTCGGCTGGGTCAGTTGGCATTTCTGTGTGGAGTTTGCATGTTCTCCCCGTGTTGGCGTGGGTTTCCTCCGGGTGCTCCGGTTTCCCCCACAAGTACAAAGACATGCGGTATAGGTGAATTGGGTAAGCTAAATTGTCCGTAGTGTATGTGTGTGAATGGGTGTGTGTGGATGTTTCCCAGGGATGGGTTGCAGCTGGAAGGGCATCCGTTGCATAAAACATATGCTGGATAAGTTGGCGGTTCATTCCGCTGTGGCGACCCCAGATTAATAAAGGGACTAAGCCGAAATGAAAATGAATGAATCTAATATAGTGGCCTAAATAGACTAGTCAACAAATAGACAGGAAGAGAATGACTACACATGTGATATCTGCCTAAATGATGACTAGTTTGTGTTTGGACTAATGTTGGTGTCTATTAGTTTTTCACTGACAGCCCAAATTTAGCCTTGTATTAGGTAAGATATTTAGACGTCATTTAGACATCTATTAAACAGTTGCTTGGTGGGAACATATCTAGTTAATACACATAAAATACAAACCAACATTCTCACAGTGAAAAGTTTATCTGCTTTTTTAAATTTATTTAGACATTTCAATCTTACAAACAAACAGATCCTGGATAGCAAAACAGAGAATTTTATAATCCAGGTCATTTTAATCCAGATAAGACTTTTAAAAGACAATTCATGAGGAGATTTAAAGCTCATTAGATGCATTGTAAGGTTCATTGTCTATCCAAACATGCAGAAGTGTTCATGTATGTAAGTGTTCATGTATGATATCAGTGCAACTGTGTTCAAATGTAGTCTGCAAACATTCTTGCTTCATAAATTCACAGATGTTGCTTCAGATAATTTGTGAAATGATATTTTGTAGGGCCACAATAGAGGATGTGGAGGAAGACTTTGGAGAACTGGAGTCAAAACTTGACAAGGTATGATTTTCTCATTGGCATTCTGGCTTCAAAGTTTGCTTATGTGTGTTTTTTTAACTTTAGAAATTAGACTTTTATGGCTCATATAGTTTTATATAAGAGAATAATGGAGCTCACACTTAAAGAAAAAAACACAACAGTTTTATTCTTAGGCCAAAAACTGGACTGAGCTTTTTAGCTTTTCACATTTCAGTCATGCTTTAATCTTTAATCATACACATCATATTTCCTGTGACATTGGCTTGTTGGTTGTGGCAGCATGTCTGCAGGAATCATCTGATCTCTTGGATTTTTATGCTCCGTCTGCCTGCTCACCTGGGGATAAATAGCTGATAGACAAAAGAAGAACGAGAAATACCTCTAGACCCTGTAGATGAATGGATAATTTGCTACCACATTCATCTTCAAACAGGCATTAGAAAGTTGTTAACATGGTGAAAAAAAGAGCCTCCAATGAGTGTGAGGATGAGCATTTAAATCTGTGTGAACCGGAAAGCTTCCAACTGAAATTAAATATTGAGTAGGCTTTCTGTTTCCACATTATTCCCTTGTAGAAAACTAGTGTTATAAATATAGTGGCTGAAGCCGTCAAACTGACGTCAACAGAGAAGGACCGCCACTCCAAACGCAGAAGCAAATGGCCAGATTTTGATTTGAAGATTACCAGAACAAAAAAATTTCAGTGGATTAACTTGCACAGATGAATTGTGCGCCTTAAGAATAACAATGTGAGCTAGCAACACCCCTGTGTTGCAGTAGGCGGGGATGTAAAGGTGTCATGATGCTCGCATGTACCCCTAAACACAACAATGGTGGCTGTGAGAGAAGAAGATCTGGCAAACAGTCTTCTGCACATCAGACAAGAAGCACAACCATGGCACATCACGACACGTCTTTTAAAAAAATATATATTATTTTTAATATTTTATATTTATTATTTTTAATTTTTTAATAGTCAGGATAGTGAAGATTACCGACAGGAAAGTGTGGGGAGCAGAGAGAGGGAAAGGATTGGCAATGGACCTTGAGCCGGGAATCGAACTCGGGTCACCTTGAACACCTCAATGTTATGTGTTAGCGCTCTAACAACCAGGCTATTGGCGCCGACGGCACATCACATCTTTACATTGTTTTCTATTTGCAGCTGAATTGAATGGAGCAGTGTTTAGAGCTTTAAAAGACACACTAGTGTGACACAGTAATACTTATTGTTCGATGTTTGATACCCTCCAAATCTTAAAAAACTCTACGAGTGATTGTAAAGGTGCGGATATATCTGTAGCAGCTCTGCTACTTCACTCTCCGGTGTGACATGGGTGTTGTTGTTTTGGATGTTATTCTCCTGTCTGACCTCCATGGATAGTGTTCAGAGTTCCAGAACACTCCCACTGATTGCATAATCCTCACAGACCAATGGTACCTCAAAGGTGTTTAGAAGTCAAAACAAACTCGTGGTGAGCTGTTTCAAACTGCCAAAACAAACTACCTTTTGCCTGCAATTTGTTTTAAATTACGCCATTGCAGGTTGTTCTTTGATTTTGTTTGAAGTATACCGGGGGCCTTTAGGTGAAATCATAGCAGAACAGGTTTGGTGGTTGTAGCTTCTGCTATTGGATCATCCAGGGGTTTGGATTTATAATAGCCATTGGGAAGGCTTGGGGATTCAGTAGAGTTACAAAAGAGCATCTACAGGGGTGTTCTGGACACAGGGTTGTAGATAAAAAAAAAAAAAGTAAAATTTCTTGAAGAGAAAGCTGGCTTGGTGGGTGTTCAACTGTTGCAACAATGTGGTAGTCAATAATGATCTTTAAGGGCCAGAACACACCAAGCCAATGCCAAACAACTAGCACCAATGAAACCCAACTGTGTTGTCACCTTGCGTTGGATGGAGTCTAGACCAAAAATCTGTGCGTGAACACACTAAATGGAAGAAAGCCGACTGGAAGAAGAGCCACGTTCTGACAAATCATACTGACAAAGCGTCCATAAAGCAGCGTTCAGTACTATTATCACAGTAATTGTCACTCACCATGGAGGGATGTGCTCGTGCAGATATGTCTGATAATCTAATAATCCATATGGTTTGCAAATATTAGAGAAATGTAGCAAAATTACAGCCAGCCTCTTTGTGATCTTTCCGCTTGGTGTGTCATGGCCACTAAGGTGTGATGGGAATCCTCCAGCCAATAGCGTTATTCCTCAAGGACCAGTTTGATGGCTAAAAACTCCTGACTGCTGATGTCCAGGACAGAGTGTTGCACGGGAGGGGTGTTAGAGTTGCCAGTATTTCCAAATGAAGTGATGACATAAGTTTGCGAAGAACCAATGAATCTCTGAAGTTTCTCTGATGGTGTTGTAAGCAAGTCAAAAGCCTCTGGTCCATCTGAACTCTTTTAGGGCTGAAGTGCATTTCCAAGTGCTTTTCACAGTTTTTTGAACTCCAACAAGAAGATTAATGAAACATTAATCAAACATTTATAGCTTAGGGAACAGACAATGAACTGAGTTTGCCCTTGTTCTGGGAGTAGATGAAGATGTCAGTGATGTTGGTTCTGGGAGTAGATGAAGATGTCAGTGATGTTGGTTCTGGGAGTAGATGAAGATGTCAGTGATGTAGGCAGTGATGGAAATACTTCTGTAACAGTTGAAACCAGGGGAAGTGAATGCAAGAACTTTTTTGTTTAGTTTTAAGTTCATCAATATGTACATTTACACATACATTTAGTCATTTAGCAGACACTTTTGTTCAAAGCAACATACAATTGAGGAGGCATTCAGTGATTTAACAAAAAGAGTTAATTGATTGTGATGCTGGAATGGGAGTATTGACCTTAATCTGTGATGCGAAAGTGCGCTCATGTTTGTGATTGTTTTAGAACTTCCGATTCAGTTTCCTATGGGAGAATTGACTTGGAGTAATAAACGGCAGAAAACGATTAAACTACTTGCTCTACAAACAAGTGTATTCATGACTATACACTGTCTGACAAAAGTCTTGTCAAAATAACTTGACTTCTAGTTGATCATTTGGTATCAGAAGTGGCTCATATGAAAGGCAAAGGCCTCTAGATTATGCTTATTTTACCAAAATAAAATATGATCATACCTTGATTTAAAATTATTTAATTAGGACAGTAAGGTCTGACTTTGCTTAGACAAAAGTCTTGTCACTTAACAGAAATAATGTACAGTATAGAATAAGTAGTCATGGTGCAGTGAAAAAAGAATGAATATTGTGTATGACTCCCATGAGCTTGGAGGACTGCATCCATACATCTCTGCAATGACTCAAATAACTTATTAATAAAGTCATCTGGAATGGCAAAGAAAGCGTTCTTGCAGGACTCCC
>CAIGQW010055679.1:3014184-3029167 GCA_903798125.1 Danio choprae | reverse complement strand
CTCCACTGGAGTTAAACAGTTGAGTTTTACTATTTTTGAATCCACTCAGCAGATCTCCGGGTCTGGCAGGAGCACTTTTAGCTTAGCTTAGCATAATTCATTGAATTGGATTAGACCATTAGCGTCTCCCTCAAACATGACCAAAGAGTTTAGATAATTTTCCTATTTACATCTCCACTGGAGTTAAACAGTTGAGTTTTACCATTTTTGAATCCACTCAGCAGATCTCCGGGTCTAGCAGGAGCACTTTTAGCTTAGCTTCGCATAATTCATTGAATTGGATTAGACCATTAGCATCTCCCTCAAAAATGACCAAAGAGTTTAGATAATTTTCCTATTTACAACTCCACTGGAGTTAAACAGTTGAGTTTTACCATTTTTGAATCCACTCAGCAGATCTCGGGGTCTGTCAGGATCACTTTTAGCTTAGCTTAGCATAATTCATTGAATCAGATTAGACCATTAGCATCTTGTTGAAAAAACATTTCAATAATTATCCTATTTAAAGCTTGACACTTCTGTAGTTACATCACATACTAAGACTGGCGAAAAATACAAATTTACTATTTTATAGACTGATATAGCTAGAAAATATACTCGCAGCGCATGAAAATATTCCCCAGCTAGGTAACTAGGTAACTGTGTAGTTACCTCACATACTAAGACTGACGGAAAATAAAAGTTATCCCAAAGGTCTTTTGAAAGCAGGGTGGGATGTGATTTTCACAGGGTATGATGATTGTCTATAGGCACTGTACTGTATATTAAATAACTATAAGCATTTTCTTTCTTTTTCAGATAAATGTCCTTCAGTCAAAAAGAAGATTGGAAATCCTCAAATCTGTAAGATTTCGAAAGACCTGCAATCAAATCAAAGTTCACTTATTTGTGCTGTAGTGTTTTAATTTCAGATGTTAAGAATCCTTATTATTATTATTATTGAATTATTAATTATTATTACTCCTTATTTCCTGTCTTAGATGCTGGCCTATATGAATGCCAACCTCACCTTTTTCAATCAAGGACATGATTTGTTTAGCCAGCTCCAGCCATTAATGAAGCAGCTCAGCGGTCAGGTACCGTACAGGCACTGCTGCGTCAATTATAAACTTAAATATAATAAAAAGTAATAATAAATATAAATTATAATAATTAATGCATTTTAACAAATATTTAACCTGCAATATACATTTGATGAGTGTTCAAATGTGAAGCTCATAGTGTTGGTGTTTGTTTTGTCAGCTGGATCAGCTGGTGGTGGATTCAGCAAAGGAGAAAAGAGACATGGAGCAAAAACACTCGTCTATCCAACAGAAGGTAAATTCATTTCATTCAGTTGATAATGCAGTGGGGAAAATAAGTATTGAACACAGCATCTGTTTTCCTGGGAGTAATATTTCTAAAGGAGCTGTTGACCTGGCATTGAACCAGATTTTGGTAAAAACCCAAACAATACAAACACAAGTAAAACAAATGAAATCTGAAAAATGAGTTATGTGTAATAGCAATGAAATGACACAAGGAGAAAGTGCTGAACTACTGAAATGTATTTAATACTTTATAAAAGGCTTTTTTTGGTTATGGCAGATTAAAGACGCCTCTCATATGGAGAATGAAGTCACATGAATTGATCAGGTGTGAGTTTCTCACAGACTTCAACAGAGTGTAAACATCTTGATGGTTCTGTGGGTCTCGTCTATCAAATCTGATCTGTATTTTGTATTGGATTCAGGTCAGGTGATTGGCTGGGCCATTCTACAGCTTGATTTTCTTTCTCTGAAAGCATTTGAGAGTGTCCTTGGCTGTGTTTTGGATCATCTTGCTGAAATGTCCACCCTGGTTTCATCTTCATCATCCTGCTAATGTAGATGTTGGACTGAAGCAGCTAATATTCATTTACAATGACGAAGGGCAGAGGGTTGCTGAAGAACTACTGAGAGATTTCAGCTGCTGTCTGGGCTTTCACAGCCTTTCTACACCTCCCTTTCTTCATGTGTTCAATACTTTTTCCCTGCGTCATTTCATTTTATTACACAGAACTTCATTTGTAAACTAATTAGATTTGTTTTCTTTGCATATATGGATTTCTGTGGCTGTTATCAAAATCTAGTGAAAATTTCAACTCAACGGCACCTTTACAAATATGTTTTCTGAGAAAAATGGTGACGTGTTCAATACTCATTTTCCCCGCTGTACTTTATGAATTTTCTCCTGTGTCTTTCTCTAATTCCTGTTTGTTTGGCTTTTTTCCCCATCCAGGCTGCTTTGCAGGTACAGCATCCACATCCTTCGGTCTTAAATGATCACAGGGAATGTTTTTGGTTACATTATAGCTCACTCCGAAATTGTAAGAAAAACAAAGAAATTCTGTTCTACATAATGAAAATTGACGCCTTTTTTAGGATCGTTAAAGGTTTTTTGCATTTTGATTATTTTAAGGCTTAAGGTCTTTGCACACTGAAGTCAGAAAATGTTGTATGCTTTTCTTTTCATATTCAAATCCAACAAAACCATCACCCTCACAAACCTTGCACACCGATTCTCATGCGTAGTAATAAATCTGTTGGGAAATAATTCACATAACAGTACAATTGTTATGGAGTCTGCGACGATTTCGTTGTGTTCTCCCTGCTTCACTTAAGAAAAAGAAAGAGGAAACATTTGGTCCATCCTATCCTTAGATGAGGTAGGAGAGTTTATTGAGGTAAAGTTCATTTTATTTTCGCACATTCATTCAGTGACATGCTCCCTATATTGTCTACCATGGTACTTTGAATATTCGGTCTGAAATCGCATGTAAGTATGACTTCAAAACAACATTAGCACTATTTACCGGACTGTGAAAGGTGTTGTACTTTGATAGTCATTCGCTGCTAATATGAGTTCCCTATTTAGAATTCGCAAAGAATACTTTAATGAAATTCCCAGCAGGCACACAACGTCATAAGGCATTAATATTAGGTTAGATTTAGGTCGCCAGCGTCTTAAGGACATTGTTATTTTGACATTAGTTGATATTTGGTTGATTTTAGGTTGTGTTGGAAGGTGACAAAATCCAACGTTGAGCCAATATCTTAAACTAATGTCAAATTGATGTCAAATACTGACATTTATTCGTCAGGTATGGCAACCAAAATCCAACATCTGATAGACGTCATAGTGGTAACGTCAATACAACGTCAAGCTGTAACATCACTAGACATTGATATTTGGTTGTTTTTAGGTTGCGTTGGAAAGTAACCAAAATGCAATGTCTGTCCAACATTGACGTCGGCCTGACGTTGGGTTTTGACGTCAACCCGATTTTTATTTCCAAACAAAATGCAATGTCCCACGACACTGGGGTTCAACATCAATCTGATGTCATGTTGAGGTCCTGTTTCTGCTGAGTTGTATTATTAAGGAGAAAGTCCGACTGTGTTAATATTAAACCAACTTTACCTCAATGGAGAGTTTCACCTCCTTATCAAAGAGCTGCGGGATTATCCCGACTGATTCAAAGTTTACTTCAGGATATACTTGACTCAGTTTGATACTTTGCTAGTGATACTGTAACCACATATTAAAAAGAAGACCAACACCTTTCCTGAACAGAGATTGGCAGTTTGTCTAAGGTACGGAGACATAGACAAACCAGCCTGATCTCACGAGGAAACGTAGCTATGTTTTGTCAGTTTAGTGGCTAACTCAGTTCAGTCGTACCAAAATTTTTAAAAAGGAGGCATGGCATCAAACCCCAGCCCTAAACCCATTCGTCATTGGGGGATAAGCAAATCGTACTAAATTGTATGAATGAGATCGTACGATTTTATACGAATTAGCCACTAAATCAAAAAGTTACAAATTGCTGTGAGATAGCGTTGGACAGACACACATAAACAGACACACACACACACACACACACACACACACACACACACACACCAAACCGTGACGAATACTAGCATACGATAAACCACAGAACATTTGTATTATATTTACGTTTGTTTTTTCAACACCATTTTGGCCTTTCCCTTGTGCGGTGACCATGAATTGTCAAAACACCTCTCAAAATGCATTTTTGAGTGAACTCGATTCGATTCTTTTTTCTTTTTTATGATGGACTAAAGTTTCAGAGGCAGTCTGTCAATGTGATTGACACAATGTGAGGTCGAATTTATTTTTTAATGTGTGAAAATTACTGACGAAATTTTCGAATTCAGTGTGCAATAATAAATATTAGGGTTATTTATACATCACAGATGTTTGTTTTATTGCATTTTTAATCAAATTTGCAGTTCCAACAAACCTTAATGAATTAGTTCACGCAAAAATAAAAAGTACTGTTATTAATTACTCACTATCATGTTCCAATTCCTCGAGACCTTCATTCATCTTCAGAACACAAATAAATGTATTTTAGATCAAATCCAAGAGCTCTCTCATTTTATAGACAGGAAAGGACCTGAATTCTACTTTTATTTTGGTGCGCAAAAGTGTTCTTGGAGCTTCTAATGATCACAGTTGAACCACTGAAGTCACATGAAATGTTTTGACAATGTTTTTGGTTCTGGACCTTGAACACGTGGTGGCATGGTAGTTCAGTGGTTAGCACTGTCGCTTTACAGCAAGAAAGTTGCTGGTTCAAGTCCCGGCTGGGTCAGTTGGCGTTTCCGTGTGGAGTTTGCATGTTCTCCCCGTGTTGGTGTGGGTTTCCTCCGGGTGCTCCGGTTTCCTCCACAGTCCAAAAACGCTATAGGTGAATTGGATGAGTGTGTGTGTGAAAGTGAGAGTGTATAGGTGTTTCTCAGTACTGGGCTGCGGCTGGAAGGGCATCCGCTGTATAAAACATATGCCGGAATAGTTGACGGTTCATTCCGTGTGGCGACTCCTAATAAATAAGAGACTAAGCCGAAAGAAAATGAATGAATGAATGACTTTGAACATCTTGGGATCGTTGCTGTCTATCAAGAATTAGAGAGCTCTAGGATTTCATCTAAAATATCTCAGTTTGTGTTCTGAAGACTAACAAATGTCTCATTGGATTGGAACAACATAGCAGTGAGTAATTAACAGAATTTTTTTTATTTTCGGGTGAACTAACCCTTTAATGGTCCTAATATATAAACATACCAATCACTGTAGTAGTTGATTGCTACTTTTCTGGGTGAATTTTCAAGGATTTCTCCACTGAAGACACTAAACTGGAATATAATATAGACACTGATAATGGAATAGCTATGGAGGGATACCTCTTCAAAAGAGCAAGCAATGCCTTTAAAACCTGGAACAGGTATGGCTGCTCGGTTTTGGTAGTGAACATATACAGTTGAAGTCAGAATTATTAGCCCTCCTAAATTAATATCCCCCCCTGTATATATTTTCCCCCGATTTCTGTTTAACGGAAAGAAGATTTTATTAACACATTTCTAAACATAATAGTTTTAATAATTAATTTCTAATAACTGATTTCTTTTATCTTTGCCATGATGACAGGACATTCAGCTTAAAGTGACATTTAAAGTCTTTACTAGGTTAATTAGGCAGGTTAGGGTAATTAGGCAAGTCATTGTATAATAGTGCTTTGTTCTTAAATACTGCTTCAGGGGGCTAGTAATATTGACCTTAAAATGTTAAAAAAAAAATTAAAACAGCTTTTATTCTAGCCAAAATAAAACAAATTAGACTTTCTCCAGAAGAAAAAATATTATAGGAAATACTGGGAAAAATCCCTTGCTCTGTTAAACATAATTTTGGAAATATTTGAAAAATAAAACAAATTCACAGGAGGGCGAATCATTTAGACTTCAACTGTATATACATTTTGATGTGTTTGCATTGTGAATGAGCTTGCGCATGAGAATTTCATTTCAGAATTCATTTTCCTCATCCAGCTTTTTTATAGCTTCATTTTTAGTATGTTTTTTTTATGTTCACTGCACTCATTTCTTGTGTTGGTGAAATGTTTACCATTGCAGCTAGCGTACTTCATAGTTTTGTAATTTGCTACGCATCCTGGATGTCCAGTGCCATCTCGAACACTCTTTTATTTCTACCGTCGACGCATATTCTCTCATTAAACCGCTCGTCTGTGGCTGAACCCAGTTATGTTTTCCCCAACATAGACGGTGGTTTTCTATTCAAAACAGTCAGCTGGTTTATCAGAAGCGGTTCAGGGTAAGTCGGTTATAAACACTTAAATAAACGCCCCTGCACTATATTTAAAAGTTTAATCAACTTTTGTTTGGAAATAGACACATTTTACAGCTCTCCTAGAGTTGAACAGTTTAGTTTTACCATTTTTTAATCCATTCAAGCGATCTCTGGGTCGGGCAGGAGCACTTTTAGCTTAGCTTAGCATAAATCATTGAATCGGATTAGACCATTAGCACCTCGACAATGTCAAAAAAGACAATGTTTTGATCATTTACTTATTTAAAGCTCAACTCTTTTGTAATTATATCAAGTACTAAGACCAACAGAAAATTAGCTATTTTCTAGACTGATATGGATATAGGAAGTATATTTTCATTCTGGCTTAATAATCAAGGATTGATTGGCTGCAGCAGACACAATGATATTACACAGTGCAATTACCTAGTTACTTAAATGGGGAATATTTTCATGCACTGCGAGAATAGTTCCAAACTATAACGCTAGCAAAGTTTTATTTTCCGTCACTCTTAGTACATGATGTAACTACAGAAGGGTCAAGCTTTAAATTGTATAATTATTGAAGTGTTTTTTTAAACAAGATGCTAATGGTCTAATCTGAATCAATGAATTATGCTAAGCTAAACTAAAAGTGCTAAAAGGTCAAGATTTATTAATAATAATAATTATTTATTTTTATATAGTGCCTTTAAAACTTAATTCTCAAAGCGTTTCACACAAAAAATACAGAAGTAAAACCAGTTTTGTATGACAATAAAAGTAAAACATTCAAAATAGATAAAACATTCGATATCCAGAATCATTAAACGCACACTAAAAATTACACACCTCACAAATAGGCGAGTGTAAAGTAGTGCGTTTTCAACGATGATTTAAACAATATAGAATATTCTGCATGTCTAATGTTATAAGGGAAACAGTTCCAGAGCCTCAGAGCCAGGGAAGAGAAATCCTGGTCACCAATAGAGCGAAAACAATTGGAGGGGAGTCAGAGGAACCAAAGTCAAATGTAGGGGAGTGCAATAGTAAAAGTTCAGAAAGATAATGTGGAGCCAAACCATGCAAGGCCGTATATGTGAGCATGAATGTTTTAAAATCAATGTGGAATCTAACCAGTAGCCAATGGAGAGATTCCAAAACCGCAGTAATTGGTGTCTGTCAGAAATCTGGCAGCTGAGTTTTGAACGTATTGTAGGATATTAAATAATTCATTCATTCATTCATTTTCATTCGGCTTAGTCCCTTATTTATCAGGGGTCACCGCAGTGGAATGAACCGCCAACTATTCTGGCATATGTTTTACGCAGCGGATGCCCTTCCAGCCAAATCCCAGTACTGCAAAACACCCATACACTCTTGCATTCACACTCATACACTATGGCCAATTTAGATCATCCACCTAAAGCACATGTCTTTGGACTGTGGGGGAAACCGGAGCACCCGGAGGAAACCCACACCAACACGGGGAGAACATGCAAACTCCACACAGAAACACCAACTGGCCCAGCCGGGACTCAAACCAGCAACCTTCTTGCTGTGAGGCGAAATGCTAACCACTGAGCCACCGTGCCACCCGATATTAAATAATTGAACATATTAAATAGGATGATTATTGATTTTTTTTTTTTTGAATGAGATGCTAATGGTGTAATCCGATTCAATGATTTATGCTAAGCTAAGCTAAAACTGCTCCCGCCAGACCCGGAGATCAACTGAATGTGAATGAATTAAAAAATGGTAAAAGTAAACTGTTTAACTCTAGGGAAGTTGTAAAATGAGCTTTTTTCCCAACAAAAGAGAAGTGTTCCTTTAAAGTGTCTTTCTAAACTTGAAATGTTTCAGGATAACCCCACTGTAGTGGTAGAAGATCTGAGACTCTGCACTGTTAAGCACTGTGAGGACGTGGAGAGACGCTTCTGTTTCGAAGTGCTGTCTCCGTCAAAGTAGGTTTCCGTCTGTCTTTTCTTATTATTAGACATCGTTGTGTTGAGCGTTTGACTCACAGGAGCTGCTGTTGTGCGTCAGGAGCTGTATGATGCAGGCTGACTCGGAGAAGCTGCGGCAGGCCTGGATCAAAGCTGTGCAGAGCAGCATCGCCTCGGCCTACAGAGAGAACGAAGACGAAATTATTGTGAGTAAACTCAACATCCATTAATATAACACCAATATAAGTGGTTATGCAAGCAATGCTTTTCTTAGTTTGGTTTTTGTCTTGTTTCTACAACCAACAAGTCAGAAAAAGTTGGTACAGTATGGAAAACAGAAAGAAAGAAAGAAGTGATTTCTAAATTTACTTTGACTTGTGTTTCATTGCAGACAAGACAACAAACATTATTTAATGAGTTCCTCATGATTATTATTATTATTTTTTAATAAACATGTATTCCAATTTTGGTTCTTGCGACGCATTTCAAAAAAAGTGGGACAGTAAAGCATTTACCACTTTGTAATGTTGCCATTCCTTTTCACAACACTTTTCACAGACATTTAGGGACTGAAGACACCAAGTGATGAAGTGTTTCAGGTGTCATTTTGTTCCATTCCTCCTGCAAACAAGTCTTACTGTGGACAACAGTACGGGCTCTTTGTTGTTGCATATTGTTCTTTAAAATGCACACATTCTCTATTGGAGACAGGTCGGGACTGCAGACAGGCCAGTCAAGTACCTGTATCCGCTTCCTCCGCAGCCAATCTTTTAATGATGTTATGCACTGTTGAAGGTGAAATATCCAAATACCTTCCTATCTTTCTTTGAGGAACATTGTTTTTAAACATTTCAATCATTTTCTCAGGTATTTGTTGGCAAACTGGCAATCCTCTGCCCATCTTTGCTCCTAAAGGACTAGACCTTTCTTGGATCATGAAGAACCAAAATTGGAATAGGTGCTTATTTTGATAAACAAACAAACAATAAAAATCATGAGGAACACATTAAATAATGTTTGTTGTCTTGTCTGCAATGAAACACAAGTCAAAGTAAATTTAGAAATCCATACTTTCTTCTTTAATTTGAGTTTTCCATCTTAGTTTCCCAACTTAGTAGGGCTAAACAATATTGGAAAAAACTGACATTGCAATATATATTTTTTCTGCAATATATATTGCAATATAAACACAATTTCACCAGATGACTTTAATAGCTCTGTTTGGTAGGAATTCAAATTACAGGAAGGAATTCACATGCAGAGTCAAACACAGTATGATATGCAGTAAAATGCTTACTCAACTACTTGTGACCTTATAATAATAATAACAACAATAACAGTAATAAAAACAATAAGAATCTACATTTTGGAGAAATATAAATGCAATAGAAAATAAAAGCAAATCTAAAATATAAATTTTTTTTGATATAGAGCACAGATGTCAATTCCAGTTCCTGAAGGGCCGCAGCTTTGCACAGTTTAGTTCCAACCCTGCTGGAATTGACACCTGTGATAAGTGTGGTTTATTTATAAACTAATTTCGAGAGGATCACGTGCTTAGGATTGAACACGGCTGGCAACGGATCAGCTCCGTTTATTGCTCTTTCCACTCCAGTCATCTTCGTCTTGAAGAATCCCCCCTTCCACCCCTACTCCTTCCCTTCTCCTGACTGGGCGGCACGGTGGCCCCCCGGGCTCGAGGATATTCTCAGCTCAGGGCTCTCTCCTAGGACAGCATGACAAATACGCTTTATTATCAATCATCAGCTAAGTGTTAACTCTTGAAAGAGTATGTGGCTGTAGAAAAAAAAGTACCAAGTATAAAAATACAAAAGAGCTATCTAACATAGAATTCATCATGTTAGATTGATTGCGATGATGTTGTATGGGAGGGTATCTGCATAAAATATGATATACAAATTACGGATAAAGAGTAATGATACGAATGAAATAAACAGTGCTTTCTAGTTTTCAGACAGAAATGGAATAATCTCATTTGTAGTTACTTGTAAAATTAATGTAAAAAGCATTTAATTGACTGTACATTAAAAAAGTGATTAAACCCGTTGCTTTAAAATGAAGTTACTAATTAAATAAATATTTGTTTTATGTTAAAATAAATTAAGTTAACAACTATGTGCATAATTATACACATTAAGTCAACTTGAAGGTTACAGGTTTACTCACTTTTTTAAAGGAAAGCCATTAATCACTTTTTTCAGCGTATAGTCTTCATTGTGTAAATAATTATATGCAGTTAATTGCATATTGCAGATTCTCATATTGCGATATCGATGCTGAAACGATATATTGTGCAGCCCTAGTTTCTAGTCCATTCATTCATTTTCATTTCGGCTTAGTTCCTTTATTAATCTGGGGCCGCCACAGCAGAATGAACCGCCAACTTATCCAGCATATGTTTTACGCAGCGGATGCCCTTGCAGCCGCAACCCATCACTGGGAAACATCCATACACACTCATTCACACTCATACACTACGGACAATTTAGCTTACCCAATTTACCTATACCGCATGTCTTTGGACTTGTGGAGGAAACCGGAGCACCTGGAGGAAACCCACGCGAACACGGGGAGAGCATGCAAACTCCACACAGAAATGCAACTGACCCAGCCGAGGCTCGAACCAGCGACCTTCTTGCTGTGAGGCAATTGTGCTACCCACTGCGCCACCACGTCGCCGTTTCTAGTCCAAATATCAAAAAATTCTTAAATCACGAAGTGTTTTCTAGACAAGCAAAAATAATGTCTTGTGTTAAGAAATAACATGCCAAAATTAAGTCTTGTGTTAAGCGTTAAGTGTTAAATTAAGCGGGTTTGTCCTTAAAACAAGCAAAATAATCTGTCAATGAGGTGAGAAAAATCTATTTGTTTTTCCTTCTGACATAAGATTATTTTGCTGACCCCATTGCATTGTTTTGCTTGTTTTAAGGGAAGACTCACTTCATTTTGGCATGTTCATTCTTGAAACAAGACGATATGTTTTGCTTGTCTAGAAAACGCTTCTTGATTTAAGAATTTTGGACTAGAAACAAGACAAAAAATCGAAGTAAGAAAAGCATTTTTTGCAGTTTGTGTTTTGTTAACAGAGTTCACAGAACGCAGTGTTTTTCGCATGTAAACAGAACACATGACGTATGTTTTCACTATTCCTCCAGTCACTGGCATAAGCACTTTATTTCATTTCAAGAGTTCACACTTAGCTGTAGATTGGTTAAAAAGCTTGTTTGGCATGCTGTCCCGGGAGAGAGCCTTGAGCTCATAGATCCTCGAGCCCGGGTCTCCCTCCCGTTTGCAAGGCGAGAGGGATGTTTGAGCTCAGGTAGATCTCGAGAACTCCCCTGCTGTAGTAGCTAATGAACAGATAGTGATTGCTCTTGAGATGACTAGTTACTAGGAGCATGTCTATGATGCCGATTTGGATTAGTCAATTAACTTAAGTTGCGAGTTTTTGGACGGTGGGAGGAAACCGGGGAACCCGGCGGAAACCCACGTGAGCACGGGGAGAACGTGCAAACTCCACACAGAAACGTCGGCTGGCTTGGTAAGGACTAGAACCAGTGACGTTCTTGCTGTGAGGCAACAGTGCTAACCACTGGGCCACCATGCCACCCATCTAGGAAAGGAGGCGTAGGGGTGGAAGGGGGGATTCTTCAAAATGAAGATGGCTGTGATATGAAACTTAGGGTATTTATAGTGACTTAGGAATCGTCTGATTGGTGAATCATGAATTGGATAATGCGGGACCAGCCATGATCATAAGCACGTGATCCTCTCGAAATTAGTTTATAAATAAACTTCACTCAAAACAGTTAATTTGGAATAGTGCTTTATTTGTGTAGCGCTTTCAGTAACAGTTATTGCCCCAAAGCAGCTTTACAAAAGGTGCATGTTATTACATTTACAATCAAAATCATAAATTGTTAAAGGAATAGTTCATCTAAAAATGAAAATTTACTCTGTTTACTCACCCTCAGGTGGTTCTTCTGTTGAACAAAAAAGCTGAAAACCTCTAACCATGACTTCAATAGTGGGAAAAGCCGTCAATGGTTACAGCTTTCCAGCTTTCTTCAAAATAATCAGGACATTGAAATGTCTATTAGCCAATTAGAATCCACTCAATGAGATTTTATATGCTGTAAGGTAACACATATTATACCACTACCGCTATTCCACTAATGTAAAGTAATGCTGACACTGTGTCTTGATGGTTGTGAATGTGTTTTGCCTTCTGTAGAGTCTGGACAGGCAGTCGTCAGCCTCTCTGGGCAGTCTGGACTCCGGCTGTGAGTCTGTGAAGCCGGTTAAAGGTGAGAGTGCTCTTCAGCGGGTGCTGGCCATCCCGGGCAATGAGTTCTGCTGTGACTGTGGCCAGAGTGACCCCCGCTGGGCCAGCATTAACCTCTGTATCACGCTCTGCATCGAGTGCTCGGGCATTCACAGGTACTGCATGTTTATAGCTCCAAAAATCAAACAAAAAAAAAGCACTTCAAGGGTAGTCAATGTGTTGGTTCTCTTTGGATAAGGGATTCATAAAGATAAACTATGAAATCAAACACCCTTATTAACATGGCTATTCTTTAAGCAGCTGTTTTTAAAGAATAGCCATGTTAATAAAGGCTTTTTCATTTTTTCACTTACTTTTCGAGTGCCTGGGACTTATGATTTCAAGTGCCTTGTACTGTATGTTTAGTTTGTTTAATGTATAGAGCCCTTTCAAAAGAGCTAAGTGCTGTACATTCATTCATTCATTTTCATTTTGGCTTAGTCCCTTTATTAATCTGGGGTCGCCACAGCGGAATGAACCGCCAACTTATCCAGCATATGTTTTACGCAGCGGATGCCCTTCCAGCTGCAACCCATCTCTGGGAAACATCCATACACACCCATTCACACTCATGCACTACGGACAATTTAGCTTACCCAATTCACCTATAGCGCATGTCTTTGGACTTGTGGGGGAAACCGGAGCACCCAGGGAGAACATGCAAACTCCACACAGAAAGGCCAACTGACCCAGCCGAGGCTCGAACCAGCGATCAGCGACCTTCTTGCTGTGAGGCGAACGTGCTACCCACTGCGCCACTGTGAGGCCCAGTGCTGTACATACAATGCAAATAACAAATAAAGAGATGACGAACATACAAATAGCAATAACTGCTTAATGAAGCAACAAGAAACATTAACAGCAGATTAACGCTTGTTAAAAGCTAAAGAGGGGCAGCATGGTGGCTCAGTGGGTAGCACAGTCGCCTCACAGCAAGAAGGTCGCTGGTTCGAGCCCCGGCTGGGTCAGTTGGCATTTCTGTGCGAAGTTCTGTGTGGCATGTTCTCCCCGTATTCGCGTTTCCCCCACAAGTACAACAACATGCGCTATAGGTGAATTGGGTAAGCTAAATTGGGTTGCAGCTGGAAGGGCATCTGCTGTGTAAAACATATGCTGGATAAGTTGGCGGTTCATTCCGTTGTGGCGACCCCAGATTAATAAAGGGACTAAACCGAAAAGAAAATGAATGAATGAAAAGAACCTATATTAAAACTGACCACCGGTAAGTATTTATGAGAAATGAGCATCAGAATATTCAAGTGATTTTTAAGGATTGTGTGAAGACTGGAGTAATGACATACACCAATTAGAAGACCAAGAATTGACATATAAATTGACATACATATTGATAAAAATTGATGAATTTCAAAACACTGTTTCCTTTTCAGGAGTTTAGGAGTTCACAATTCAAAGGTGCGATCGCTCACACTCGACTCATGGGAGCCAGAACTGCTGAAGGTATGCGTTTCATATTCATGGGGGTTAGTTTGTGTGGTTTGGTGTTGTGCTGCATTCATTCACTTATTTGTGCCATATGTTTAGCAGTTGTCTCGCTTTGTGTTTTATTTGCAGTTGATGTGTGAGCTGGGAAATGATGTTATTAATCAGATCTACGAAGCTCACAGAGAAGAGAATGGTGGCAAGAAACCTCAGCCTGGAGATCCCAGGTATCCTGAACACTGCTTATTTATACTTCGTTTCATATACAGGTAAAGTCTGTATACAGTTGTAAGTTAACATATAAAGTTGAATATGCGCCTGAATTATTAGCCCCCTATATATTTTCCCCAATTTTTGTTTAACAGAAAATGTACTGGCAGCTTATTACCAGGTTTTTGCAGCAAAATATACAACACCAAGACAATATATCACTTCAAAAATGAATATATCACTATTAAAAATGCTTATACATTTTTTAAGGTTAAGATTTGTTGGAAGAAAGATCAAGCTCCCATAATGCAATTCAAAAGCATACATAAGTGAAAAAAACATGAATATGAACATGATATCTTTCACAGTATATTTTAGTGAATATTAGGAAATGTACAGTAGAATGCTGAGCAACTAATGTCAACTGAGTATTCAGAGGCTTGTTGCTAGAAGGGGCGCAGTGGGTTGCACAATCGCCTCACAGCAAGAAGGTCACTGGTTCGAGCCTCGGCTAGGTCAGTTGGCATTTCTGTGTGGAGTTTGCATGTTCTCCCCGTGTTTGTGTGGGTTTCCTCCGGGTGCTCCGGTTTCCCCCACAAGTCCAAAGACATGCGCTATAGGTGAATTGGGTAAGCTAAATTGTCCGTAATGTGTGAATGAGTGTGTATGAGTGTTTCCCAGTGATGGGTTGCAGCTGAAAAGGCATTCGCTGCGTAAAACATATGCTGGATGAGTTGGCGGTTCATTCCGCTGTGGTGACCTCAGATTAATAAAGACTAAGCCGAAAAGAGAATGATTGAATGAATGGTGTTTTGAATTTACGAATTGGATTTGCATATTTATGAATGGTGTTTTGAATTTACGAATTGGATTTGCATATTTATGAATGGTGTTTTGAATTTATGAATGG
>CAIGQW010055679.1:2975324-3008935 GCA_903798125.1 Danio choprae | reverse complement strand
ATCCGCGTTAAATTATCTGAGATTGCTGCAGTGTGTGTGCTCGTGTTCATTGGGAAGGGCGGATACGTCGATCTTAGAAACTATGATCAACAATGGGCCGATTGGTTGGCGGCAAAGAGACCAGTGTAATGATATCATATAATTAATGATCAAAATTACATAAAAGATGTAATTGATAAAGGTTTTTTAAAATAGAACACTTCAAGTAAAGTAGTCAATCGCTAATCGATATAAACAGACAATTCTCCGGGGGAGGGGCAAATGCACTGGAATCTCAGTGAATACTTGCCTAACAGACACGAGGGATGTATCTACATAAACTTTAAAACAAACCAACTACATTTCGAAACAAATTGTAATTTTCAAATCTGTATGAAATTAACAGGAGGCATACACTACCTGACAAAAGTCTTGTCGTCGATCCCAGTTGTAAGAGCAACAAATAATAACTTGACTTCTAGTTGATCATTGGAAAAAGTGGCAGAAGGTAGATTTTTCCTATTAATCATCTGTTGAACTGCATCCCAATCATCACAAATACTCCGGAAGACCTGTTGAAACCCGCATGGACCCAAGATTCTGACAGAAATCTGTCAAGTTTGGTGAAGGAAAAATCATGGTTTGGGGTTACATTCAGCATGGGGGCGTGCGAGAGATCTGCAGAGTCGATGGCAACACCAACAGTCTGAGATATCAAGACATTCATGCTGCCCATTACATTACAAACCACAGGAAAAGGGCAAATTCTTCAGCAGGATAGTGCTCCTTCTCATACTTCAGCCTCCACATCAAAGTTCCTGAAAGCAAAAAAGGTCAAGGTGCTTCAGGATTGGCCAGCCCAGTCTCCAGACATGAACATTATTGAGCATGTCTGGCGTAAGATGAAGGAGGAGGCATTGAAGATGAATCCAAAGAATCTTGATAAACTCTGGAAGTCCTGCAAGAACGCTTTCTTTGCCATTCCAGAAGACTTTATTAATAAGTTATTTGAGTCACTGCAGAGATGTATGAATGCAGTCCTCCAAGCTCATGGGAGTCATACACAATATTCATTCTTTCTCCACTGCACCATGACTTTATATTCTATACTGTACATTATTTCTGTTAAGTGACAAGACTTTTGTCTAAGCAAAGTCAGACCTTACTGTCCTAATTAAATCATTCAAAATCAAGGCATGATCATATTTTATTTTGGTTAAATAAGTGTAATCTAGAGGCCTTTGCCGTTCATATGAGCCACTTCTGATACCAAATGATCAACTAGAAGTCAAGTTATTGTTTGTTGTTCCTAAAACTTGGATAGGCGACAAGACTTTTGTCAGGCAGTGTAGGCTGTGTACGAAATCGCCTACTAGAGTTGGTACTAGATTTGAATTTACTACACGACCGTTTGGAAAGTATGTTCTATACAGTATGAATGTGAGTAGTATGAATGGAACTCATCAAACTACTTCCGCCATTTGTTATCATCACGTGACCTACCTGCAACAGTTCCATCACTTCACTCCCATTCATGAATTCTCTCATGTGGCATCATGGGATAGCGTAGCATCCATTAGATGCGCACTTCAGAATCTCGGCGGAAGTCATAGGTCATCCGGGTACTTCTCGTATACTGTTTTTTCGACTGCTATGAATTCGGACATACTACTCGCCTCACATACTGTTTTTAATGTACTATATAGTAAGTATGCGATTTCGGAAGCAGCCATAGTCATCTTGTTTGACCTCATGAATTCCTGTCTCCGCCATTTAGATGCAAGTCACATCAGCACAGCAACTACTTGAACTCCCACAAAATGGTAAAGACCCTACTGTCATTTCGGGAGACGATTTGCTGTCAGAAATAAGTTGGAAATTACTTCAGAAGACCAACGTGAACAGACATGCCATTATTCAGAGGATGATATTGTGTCATCGTAAGTTATCGATTCTTATGGTAGTTACTTAGTTTGACAGGATGACGTCTGATCTTGTTCTTCAGAATCAGGCTGATCTCACGAGGAAATGTAACTATTTTAAGTTCATTCATTTTCATTTCGGCTTAGTCCCTTTATTAATCTGGGGTCGCCACAGCGGAATGAACCGCTAACTTATCCAGCATATGTTTTACGCAGCGGATGCCCTTCCAGCTGCAACCCATCTCTGGGAAACATCCATACACACCCATTCACACACATACACTACGGACAATTTAGCTTACCCAATTCACCTATAGCGCATGTCTTTGGACTTGTGGGGGAAACCGGAGCACCCGGAGGAAACCCACGCAAACACGGGGAGAACATGCAAACTCCACACAGAAATGCCAACTGACCCAGCTGAGGCTCGAACCAGCGACCTTCTTGCTGTGAGGCGATCTTGCTACCCACTGCGCCACCGTGCGGCCCTCATAAAAGTTTCGTTGCACGAAAATGTGTGATTTATTTATTTTTTTTGCCGTGGCACCAAAACCCCACCCCTAAACCCAACCGTCATTGGGAGACCGTACAAATTCATACGAATTAGCCACTAAATCAAAAAGATACGAATAGGCGTGATATATCGTTGGTCATACAGGAGGTTGGTATTGTGATCTTGTTCCCTTCGAATGCGTGTGCACTTACAAATATGAAATTTAATCGTATGCTTGGAGAATTTCAAAGAGACAGGGCTGCACTTTAATGCCAATGAAGCATTTCCAACAAGCATTTCCAACATGGCCGCCATGTGAAATGCTTTGAATTAAAGGGACATTGATCTCCTGCATCCAGCCATTCACATATTAGCTGACTCCCAAGCAGGTTTAAGCTTCCAGACCTGTTGCGATGACAGCAAGTCCAGCAAGAACTTTGAAGACCAAACAGTCCTATAACAAGCCCCAAAAATCGTCAACAATAAAATCCACATATGAAGAACAGACCCCAGGTGATATCTGAGTGTGTCTGTGTGTGTTCTCTTTTGTTGGGGCATTAAAAGACGAGTGTTCTATCTAAGAGCGAGTCTGCACACTCATGAGGGACAGGTCTAAATGAGTGCAAGAAGATTTTTTCTTCGAGAAAGTTGTTCAAGTTACGCGAGACTCAACATTAATAAAAGAAGTCTTCAAGCGTACAAGTCTATTCATTCTTCTGAACGCTACACTGATGTCAGAAATGAACCGGTTGAATTCAGGAATTTTGTGGGGGGTTTTCTCAAGAATAAATAGAATAATGAAAAATAAACCTTCAACTTACAAAGGTTGAGCCCAACCCTCTCCTTAAAACATTAATTGTGCATTAATTTTAAGATTAAGGTAATATTAATTAAAGATATATTAATGAAACTAACTATTAATGATAACTTTTAATGAAAACGCAAGCAAGGGAGGTCCATTTGTTAATGCAGCAGCAGGTACAGTGGACAACTCATGTTCAATCGCTGCTCTTATGTGTATGTATAGGAATGTGTTGATACAGCGCAATGTATTCTGGGAATTTGGGGCATGAAAACCTGGATCCCATTGATCTACATAGGTTTATTGTATCATATACAGTGCAACCGGAGAGTATTCATAGCGCTTCACTTTTCCCACATTTCTTTATGTTACAGCCTTATTCCAGAATGAATTAAATTCATTTATTTCCTCAACATTCTACACACAATACCCCATAATGACAATGTGGAAAAAGATTTTCAGGTATATTCTGTTTCCACTGATCATTCTTGAGATGTTTCAGCAGCTTAACTGGAGTTCACCTGTGGTAAATTCAGCTGATTGGACATGATTTGAAAAGGCATACACCTGTCTATATAAGGTCCCAGGGCTGACAGTCCATGTCAAAGCACAAACCAAGCATGAAGACAAAGGAATTGTCTGTAGACCTTTGAGACAGGATTGTCTCGAGGCACAAGGCTGGGAAGGTTACAGAAAGATTTCTGCTGCTCTGAAAGTTCCAATGAACACAGTGGCCTCCATCATATGTAAGTGGAAGATGTTAGGAACCACCGGGACTCTTCCTAGAGCTGGCTGGCCATCTAAGCTGAGTGATCGGGGGAGAAGGGCCTTAGTCAGAGAGGTGATCAATAACCTGATGGTCAGTCTGTCTGAACTCCAGTGTTCTTCTGTGGAGAGAGGAGAACCTTACAGAAGGACAACCATCTGTGCAGCAATCCACCAATCAGGCCAGTATGGTAGAGTGGCCAGACGGAAGCCACTCTCTGCCTGGAATTTGCCAAAAGGCATCTGAAGGACTCTCAGACAATAAGAAACAAAATTCTCTGGTCTGATGAGACTAAAATTAAACTCTTTGGAGTGAATGCCAGGCGTTAAGTTTCATCACCAGGATAATACCATCCCTACAGTGAAGCATGGTGGTGGCAGCATCATGCTGTGGGGATGTTTTTCAGCAGCAGGAACTGGAAGACTAGTCAGGATAGAGGGAAAGATGAATGCAGCAATGTACAGAGACATCCTGAATGAAAACCTGCTTCAGAGTGCTCTTGACCTCAGACTGAGGCGACGGTTCATCTTCCAGCAGGACAATGAGCCAAAGCACACCGCCTAAATATCAATAGAGTGGCTTCACAACAATGTCCTTGAGTGGCCCAGCCAGAGCCCAGACCTAAATTCTGTTGAACATCTCTAGAGAGATCTGAAAATGGCTGTACACCGTCGTTTCCCATCCAACCTGATAGAGCTTGAGAGGTACTGCGAAGAGAAATGGGCAAAAATTCCCAAAGACAGCTGTGCCAAGCTTGTGGCATCATATTCAAAAAGACTTGAGGCTGTAATTGCTGCCAAAGGTGCATCAACAAAGCATTGAGCAAAGGCTGTGAATACTGATGTACATGTGGTTTTTTATTTTTAATAAATTTGCAACAATTTAAAATAATCTTTTTCCACATTGTCATTATGGGGTATTGTGTGTAGAGTTTTGAGGAAATAAATAAATTTCATCCATTTTGTAATAAGGCTGTAACATAAAGAAATGTGGAAAAAGTGAAGCGCTTTGAATACTTCCCGGATGCGCTGTATATCAGCTTAAATTTATCTACGTTTCACTTTGCAGTCAAGTCTTTCAAGCCATCTTAATTTAGCAATATTTTAAGTGACTTTTTCTTCAGAGAAGACATTGCGCAAAGTGAAACAAAACCATTCAAAGACTGTAAACCAGTATTTAAATGTCAAGTGTGAATCAGCTGACAGCTGCAAAGACATGGCCACTAGAAACCAGTTATAATAGGTAATAAAAATTACCTATTAACCCAGCTGAACAGATACACCTCTTTTAACCTTTGCTCAAGATGCTTCCATTGTGATGCATTCAATACTTCTTCAACATGAGACCAAAAATAAGCAATAACACTGAAAATTTGGATTGTACCAAGTAACAGGTACGTATAAAAACATCATATACCAATATACTGTTTAATTTTTACCATTATTTAATTGGGGGGTTTGAGTGTATGATATATTTCTCTCTTCAAAGTATCACTTGGGGATGATATGACTTGCTTTGGATAACAATAACTTACAAATAACGTATTAATAACGCAAATATGGTAACTTTCCATGCGTTTACTTATTCTTTGCCTTAAGCTGACAGCTAATAAGTACATCGAGAACGTCGTTGGTTAAATATTTACACTGAAGTTTCTGCTATGGTCGTTTATGAGAAACTAATCTGAGAGATGGAAAAAAACAAGAAAGGTCACGAAAATATCTCTCTTATAGACAAACAGACAGACAGACCATCATGAGGAATAAGCACAGGGTTAATGTGCTTCTGGGTACATGTGTGTTTGTGGTAATGTCAGCACACAAATGTCTGACATTTTCATCCGAACATCCAGTGCAAAGTGATGCCCACCTGAAGGACAAACCGGAAACGCAAGGAAATGGTTAGTGCGTTGGTTCATTATTTTTCATCCATTTGCATAAATAACGAGTATTGATTTTCAGCAATAACGAAAAACTGCAATGATAATCATCTAATTCCTGAATTACTGAGTAACTCCATAACAACACGTACATTCACTGTAGGGGGGGGAAACGCAAAGAGATGTCCGTATAAAACGCTTCATAGGTTTTCCCCATAGGTATTTACATTAAAATGGCCATGACAAAACATATGAAACACTGTAAAAATAATCTGTTAATGATTGCTTGGAGCTCACGATTCATGGATGTTATTCATTTGTTTAGGTTTTTGAATAGCGTTATGGGACCTTGACCTCTGCTCTGACAACATTTAGATGTTGAAAAGTTTAATTTTTATTTAACCAGGTAAGTCAATTGAGAGCCAGTTCTCATTTACAATGACGACCTGGCCAAGAGGCAACGTAAAAAGCAGATACAGTACAAAGCAGCAGGGACACAATACAATAACAATTTCACAAATGCAGATAATGACACACGAAACTACACTGGTCTCACAGTTCGGTTCAATTACGATTATCATGCCACCATTTTGGTTCAATTCGTGATGCCAATTGGCGATGCACTGCCTCCTCAATTTTCAGTTTTACCTCCTGCATAGAGTTTTGTCATTCACTCTCAGAAATAAAATGTATATTTTTGTTCCTAACAGGTTGTTAAAGGTACATATTAATACCTAAAATGTACAAATGTGTACCTCACAGTACCTTAAACGTACAAAAGTGAAACTTAAAGGTACAAATGTGTACCCTAAAGGTACTAATGTCCATCTGTATGGTACAAACGTGTACCTTTTGTACATTGATTTCTGAGTGTGTTGAATACAAGCAGTCGAACATAACTTTTATTTTACACACTCAAAGAAACATACCGAATCGTCCTCATCTTCATCGTGATGCACTGTAAAAACGATACATTTAAACACACTCCCAATGATTTTAGCCTACAACAGCCAAAAATCAAATCAAAAGATAACAAAAGGCTTGCGTATAATATGCATATAAAACTCACAGATTTGCACACAGGAGCTGAGAAAGGATGAAAACCTGATAAATGTCTTTAAATACAACATCGGAACGGCATCTTTAGGTGTGGTAACCATAGTATAAGCAGAATAATGGACACCAGTCTAATGAATTGTTATAAAACACTGCCCACCTGAGGCGTAACGGCCACTGCGCTTCGCATGGTGACTTTATCGAAAACGTAGGTGTGCATTAATTGTCATAAATTATTCCTTATTTTATCTTATTTTAGTCTTGGGCTGCATCCAAAATCGGCTACAACTCAGTAGGTACTACATTTGAATTTACTACACGACCGTTGGAAAAGTGCATTCTATATAGTGTGAATGTGAGTAGTATGAATGGATACATCTGCCATTTGTCATGATCACGTGACCTACCCACATCAGTTGCGTCACTTCACTCCCATTCATGAATTCTCTCGTGTTGCATTATGGGATAGCGTAGTGTCCATTGGATGTGTACTTCAAAATCTGGAATTAGTAGGTCATCCGGGTACTTCTCGCATACTGATTTTCAATTACTATGAATTCGGACATACTACTCAGCTCACATACTGCTTTTAACGTACTGTATAGTATGGAAGTATGTGATTTGGGATGCAGCCTTACTTAAGTAAAAACAAAAGCAGTTTGTAAAAGGGATAGTAACAGGACTACATTACCCAAGATGCTGTGCAGGACACTCCACCAATCAGTGCATATCTTGCAATGAACTTAAAACCAATTTTTTTTTCGTATTGCGACGCAGTTTCTAGAGAATGGAATATTAAATGAGAAAACAGTGGGCGTGGCTTGTTTTTTCTACTACGAGCTGATTGGATGTAGTAACGTAGGCATTTCATTCAGAAAGATCAGGAAAAGGGTTTGGGGAGAGTTATTACAACCCGACAGACGCCTCCTCCTCACCATTTCTGTTTGTTGTCAAAACTGACAGCTGGAGGGGCGTGGTTAAGTGTGTTAGCCACGCCCAATACCTCAGACAGACGTAATCTGACAGTTTAACTGAAAACAAACAGGAAGTGCTTTTTCAGATTTCAATCAAAGATTACAAGGGCAAACAAGTCTTTTTTTTCTTAATGACACGCACAGATGAAGTGTTCACCACAAAACTAGTAATGTGAGCTAAGAAAATCATATAGTTAGTTTTGATTTCATTTATACTTTAAAATGTATCGTTTCTGTAGATACAAACAGCAACTTTAAATGAATAGCATTGTATTACTTTGTTGTTGTTTTTTTTACTGATGTAAATATACGGTAACCTGTTTTGTCAGTCACAGGATCACTGGAAATCATTGAAAACCAGTCGGCCTGGCCCTCTGTTCTCGGTGCTTTGACAGCAGTGTTTTCCACCGGTCTCCTGATAGCCCTGGCCGTCAGATACCGCTTCTTCCGATGGTGTCTGGCCAGAAACAATCACGCTTTATTACCAGAGGAAGAAACCGAATCTCTGGAATCTCTGGAAGGAGAAACCGAATCTCTGGAAGGAGAAATGCCAGTGCGAGGCATGAGGGGCAGAATGATCCACACTGGAGAAAGTTCCGACGATGAGGAGGAGGAAGAGGATGATGACGGCTTCATCGAGGACAACTACATCCCAGCGAGTGTTAGAAAGGAAGCAGAGGAAGAGGAGAACCTACAGGATGAAGATGAGGAGGACAGTGATGATGAACTGGTCAATGATTTACACTGATCCACGTACACTTACACATAGAGATTGTAATCGCTATGACATTAATGAATTTATTAACCACGGACGCACTCAGTTGATCAAAATAACAATAATAATAATAATAATACAGGTAATCATTTAAACTATATATATATATTTTTCAAACACTTTTCACTGAAGAATACATGCCAAAAGGTATCTACTGTATGCATACTGCAATTTCTGTGCATTTCAGCAGTCTGTTTAAAGGGCTTTTTGGGAATCAGTTCAAGTTCAGCCAGCATCATGTGTGGCATAATGTTAATTAAAGGCACAGTGTGTAATTTTCACATTTACATTCAGTCATTTAGCAGACGGGGCCTCACGGTGGCGCAGTGGGTAGCACGATCGCCTCACAGCAAGAAGGTCGCTGGTTCGAGCCTCGGCTGGCTCAGTTGGCATTTCTGTGTGAAGTTTGCATGTTCTCCCCGTGTTGGCGTGGGTTTCCTCCGGGTGCTCCGGTTTCCCCCACAAGTCCAAAGACATGCGGTATAGGTGAATTGGGTAAGCTAAATTGTCCGTAGTGTATGTGTGTGAATGAGTGTGTATGGATGTTTCCCAGTGATTGGGTTGCAGCTGGAAGGGCATCCGCTGCGTAAAACATATGCTGGATAAGTTGGCGATTCATTCCGCTGTGGCGACCCCAGATTAATAAAGGGACTAAGCCGAAAAGAAAATGAATGAATGAATTTAGCAGACGCAATTACAATTGAGGAGGCATTCAGCGATTCAACAAGAAGAGAATACAACACAAGAAGTGCTAATTATACAAAACAACTGTAATGGAGCGTTCACACCAGATGCGGCTTGAGCGTAAATAGACACGTGACCTTTTACTCGCTTCATTCGCATGTGAAATTCACTTCACAATAGACGTGGATTCGCATCATGGGAAGAGTGTCTGTCTCCCTGGTGTAATGTAATGTAATGTGTATTTATATAGCGCATTTATCATGTATGGCCATACACCCAAAGTGCTTCACTATCATGGGTGGGGGGTCTCTCCACACCAGCATCTGTGTGCAGCATCCACTTGGATGATGTGACGACAGCCACAGGACAACGGTGCCAGTGCGCTCACCACACACCAGCTAATGGTGGAGTGGAGAGACAGTGATAGAGCAATTCTGTGAATTGGGATGATATGATTGGTTAGGACCAATAGAGGGAATTTGGCCAGGGGTTACACCCCTACTCTTTACAAGAAGTGCCATGGAATTTTAAATGACCACAGAGAGTTAGGGCCGCGGTTTAACATCTTATCTGAAAGAGCTCACTGAGAGTATAGTGTCCCCTTTACTTTACTGGGGCATTAGGACTCACACAGACTTCAGGTTGAGCGCCCCCTGCTGGCCTTACTAACACCACTTCCAACAGCAACAGAGTTTTCCCATGTGGTCTCCCATCCAGGTACTGACCAGGCTCAACCCTGCTTGGCTTCAGTGAGTAACCGGTCTTGGGCTTCAGGGTAATATGGCTGTGGCCTTCAACTGGTGACTCCAGTTGCGTTGCTAATAACTAACATGGATTTTAATGAGAGTAGCTGTGCTTTATGTGCTTTACGAAGGCTAAAAAAACAAAAAAAAGGACACCAACTACAGGCCCTACGTCATAATCAAGCCCCTAATTACTAGTGAGCTCATGATTGGTTAACACAGCGCAAATGTCCGCCAAAGGTCCGATTTTTCATCTCGAGCATGAATCACACGCCCGGAAGTGCTCAATTCGTGCGGCTTCATTCACACGAATAGTGCCGCAGGCTGTCTTAAGTGCATTGACTTAATATGTAAATCACTCGCGCTTGATGCTTCATCCGCGTCTGGTGTGAACGTACCAAAAGAAGGGGGGGGTTAATAGAGAGTAGTTTGTCAAGCCCACTCATCTGTGTGAATCACATGCATGTTCTTTTATGGAGTGATTGTAGGAAAGTGTCTGGTGCAAATGTGCAAAGACTTGTGCAAGTGTCTGTTAAAGTGTCAGTGAGATGAAAGAGTGTTTTCTACAGGTGGTTTGTGAGTGGGCTTCATTGATTTTCATTGCTAGAGAGCACGTATTCACAGCAAACAAAGGCACATTTTGATTACACCATGACCGAGTGTGGAATCATGGGAGTTGTAGTCTTCATTACATCCTACGAGAATCCTGCAGAAATAATCTCGATTGATGAGCTGATATTATCATGGTTGTATGAAGCAGAGTAAAGCTGAAAGCTGATGTGAAACGAGAGAAACACTGAAGCAATAACTGATGAGAAAGGAGTGTGATGCGGCATGAAAACAGCAGAGCTTTTATTAGACTATGCCAAAGTCAACCATTTCCTGTTCTTCCACTCGTAAATGGAGAAGAAGCTGCATTGTTTTATCAGACTAAATACATGTTAGGCTTCTGCTATAACGCTGCTCTGTGCAGTCTAATAAAACAAATATTTGCCGTTTCCCTGTTTTCTATAAAACCAGACAAGAAACCAAGGGTGTGTGACATCATTGGCATGGCATTAGCATCATTAGCATTATCACTAGTTAAAATTGTTTATTTCTCTGGATTTGAACATTCTTCAAAACATTGGGAGTAATGTAAGTTCACAAGTCAGCAAAATAATAAACGCTCTAGTGGTAACTTACATATTGTGCCTTCAATGCAAAAAAATAATATTGCCTCCCCCAAAAAAGAGGAAAAATATGGCATCTGTGTATAATGGATGAGCATGGATAGTAGCAGTAACATGTATCTCATTTACAGAAGCCATCAGCACATGGCACAATGTTTAGTGGCACATCTAAAGCAATAATCTTCTGTGTTCGGGACAAGAGCCCAGAAACCCTAGCAAAGCCTAAATTTGAGATGTTTTTTCTTTTCTTTTTTTAAACAATGCAATCTTATACAAATATTGAAATTATTTAAGTTTTGCATAATAAGTTAAAACTGTGTTTAGACTACAAGACTGTAGACTGATCATATTAGCCTACTGGGATTTTCAAGCGCATTTTGTCAGTAAAGTTGGTTCTAGTAATCCTCCAGCTCCTGCTTTCAGATGGAGTAACATTTACTAGCTAGAGTCGTAATTAACTAACAAGCTACACAAAATCGGATTCAAAATGCTAAATTGATTTAATCAGACGATAATGACATTGGCTTAATCGTTTTGTGATAATGAAAGCTGTTTGCATAGTTATATAGTGATATATATGCGTAGTGTATAACATATTTTTACTTCCAACTTCATTCAACTGTTTGAAATAAATTCTGTGAGATTACTCAATGGTTGTGTGATTATTAGTCACACTGAATCAATGAAAGCTGTTAAAACTTCTGCTTATAATGCAAGACTTTGGGGATTTCCTTAGTTTCTACTTAGTATTCAAGTTAGAGCATCCTCTTGCCTTCAGAGATTTACTACTGATCACAGAACGGTTCTTCCTTTTGTGTTAATATTAACTTTAAACCCTTATCTGAAATGTTTGCATTAATCCCAACCTAAAAATGATTCTGTTGCTGATCGCTTTGGTTCTTTTCAAGACTCTTCAGGCATTCAAAAAATGCATGCAATATAAATTCATATGATATGTTAGGGAGGTTGTTATCGCAGAAAAAAGCCCACAAGGCGTATCGGCTTATTATATAAGACTGAAGGGCTTCATTCTGGGAAGACAACCATCCTGGATGTTCTTTATCCTGCTAATTACATGGGTACTTTCCACAAAATATACAAATTACACACAAAACATTGTTCTGAGCCATAATAGGTTATTAATTCTTTAATTGAATGCAAAGCTGACATAAACGAAACCATCTGGATGAAGCTGGTGAAGCATACAAAAGCCTGGGCATTTTCAGTCACAAGATGGCGCCAAACTAACAATAACATAAAGCTTACAGGAATGAAACCGGTTGAATGATACTAACCTTCGTATTATTCGTTCACAAAACGGCGCCAAACTGAAAAAAGCAGCCTGACGGACAAGCAGATACAAATGAATGTGGATGTAAGTACTTGTAAACGTTTTCAGTAAAGCGAGTATTCCAGACAGCCGTGTAATAACAATACATAAGTCATGCCTACCTTGTATGGTTCTTTGATTTGTGTTGGCTTTGCTGACCTTAGCAGCCTTATAAATGTCGCTAATGCTTTTATAGAGTTGTCAAACATTGGATCAGATATGGACGCAAACATCAATGCATTTGCTCCTGAATATTTCTTTTATGCAACGAAACAAAACAAAATCTGTAAATCTAAGCCCTTTATTCCACTTTAGATTCCTAAACATTACAAACCATAAATAAAACAACAGCAGCAACAGATTAAAATAAAAATAGGCTACAAATTTTACCCCAGTACATACATTAGTGAAATTTTACACCACAAACATGACCGCTTTTAATCTAATGATGGCAAAGTAATACCCCAGATAGCGCACGTACGTCGCGGAGACGTCTTTGAAAGATCGTAACATCTGCTAAACATCACATTCCATCGAATGTTTTTATTTGTTAATGAGGCGTCTTCTTTACCTCTATATGATGAATCTTGAACTCCTGAAATTTTAAATTGGTTTTGTTGAAAAATATAAATTATAATAAATTATAATATAATATAATACAATTCTACAAACGATTCTTCAGCTGTTGTATTATTTTTGAGTGTAAAATACTTGAGCTTATCATATATGTGTAGACGGATGTATAATCAGTGTAACTGTTACTGTTATTTATATTAGTATGGATGAGGGAACGTCAAAATAAAAAACGACGTCTAACATTCTAATAATGAACATATGCGATGCATCGCATAGATGTTGTTTGAATGTCTGACAAGGACGTCTATATGACGTTTTCCAGATGAGCAAACGCCCTAAATAAGACATCTCCCAGATGAAAACACGGATGTCCAGCAGACGTCTCTGTGACGCATGTGTGCTATCTGGGACCATTACATGTAAAATAAATGTAATAGTAGTTTGTAAAGTGATCACCAACATAACACTTATACTGGGTACCAGCCCAGTAAACAGATAAAAAGAATTAAAATACACAACTTAGTTAAAATGGTATCATGATTTTGAATGCGTTTAGCGTGAGGTTATATGGTTATCCTATTTTGCTCAACCCACTCTGATGGAATAAGTAACCTACAATTTCTATTTAATTCTGGTATTCAATTGGTGGCAAACTGAATATATGATTTAATTTGTTTTTGTTTGATCTGGTTAAACACCACTGACAGCTCAGTTTACAGGTGAAGCTTCACCCACGTTTTGTTCTAAAAAAACAAACAAACATATCCAATGGTCACTTGAAGAATTGTAGGGATTTGTAGAAAAGAAGGTACAGTGTAGAAACAAATGTGTCTTTTAGTTTCTGCCGCCATCTGTAGACCACTATGTGGATTGACAGGCTTGCAGATGCACAGTAGACAGTGTTTTCCTGCATATTTTTTCGAGAGAAAGGCATCATTTACCCAGAATGAGGCTGAATTTGAAAGAGTGCATGCATGCTGACAGAAATATTCAGGTATAGTGCTCTCAAATTTTAAGTGGCCAGTGTAGATGAATAAAAATGTCCACTGAGGTATAATATTCCAAGGTGTGTGCTTTTTTTTTGTAATTTGAAGGTTTTGGCAAATGTTGTGGTTTCAAGATGTGCTTCAGGCTCAAACTTTGAGCTTGCCAGACACCTGGAGAAATAAACATCCACATAACTTCACAACAGGACTGTCAATTTCACATCAATTTCAAGCCACATAGATCACCTTTGACATACAGTATGTGGGATGATGTGTGATGAAGTTTTTTCAGCATTCATACCCAAGTGATTTTCATTGACGATGACGAGCCATATATATATATATATATATAAACTAGTAACTATTATACTTTCATTCATTCATTTTCATTTCGGCTTAGTCCCTTTATTAATCTGGGGTCGCCACAGCGGAATGAACCGCCAACTTATCCAGCATATGTTTTACGCAGCGGATGCCCTTCCAGCTGCAACCCATCACTGGGAAACATCCATACACACTCTCATTCATACACATACACTACGGACAATTTAGCTTACCCAATTCACATATATCGCATGTCTTTGGACTTGTGGGGGAAGCCGGAACACCTGGAGGAAACCCACGCCAACACGGGGAGAACATGCAAACTCCACACAGAAACGCCAACTGACCCAGCCGAGGCTCGAACCAGCGACCTTTTTGCTGTGAGGCGAACGTGTTACCCACTGCGCCACCGTGTCGCCCCACAATTCTCACTATTAATAAACAATTAACTATGCCTTTTGCCTCTATTTTTCTGTTTATTAATAGTTATTAAGGCCGTATTTAGGTTTAGGTATTGGGTAGGATAAGGGATGTAGAATATATATATATATATATATAATAACTAGTAACTATTTACTTGAGTAATTTTACCATTGGATACTTTTTTTACTCTTACTCAAGTCACTTTTAGGATTGTTACTTTTACTTGAGTTTTTTGAGTTTCATAGGTGTGTCAATACAACTTACAGAACGTGAGGTCCAATAAATTTTTTAACATGCCAAAATTACGGATGAACATTTCTGATTCAGTGTGCAATAACCTTTACTCAAGTAACTTTTAAGATTTCAAATTACTTGTACTTTTACTTGAGTATTGATTTTGGATTCTCTACCCATCTCTGCTCACAACAAATGCGACTGACTATAAGTTGAATCCCTCCATGGGGGATTACTTTGGCCTGTCACTGTATACACTCTCACCCTCCGCCGCTGTCGCCTCCTCGTGTTTCTCCTTCCCTGCACATAAACCATCCCTCCATAAGTCGCCACACCGAGCACCACAGCACCTCCACATGCCAGGAGAGTCCCGCCAGAGAGCAGCATGTCTGTTTGAGAGAGACTGAGCAGCGTTATCCCGCAGACCACCAGTGCCAAACCAGTGAAGAGCAGCAGTAAGGGGTCCACGGTTCCTCCGCTGCGCAGTTGCTCGATACGTCTTCGGTTACGAATGCAGCCCATGTCCTGCACGGCCGAGCTGAGCAGCTGCTTCATGAGGACCACCAGCGCCAGCAGACACAGGGTGGAGCCCACAGCCAAACGCCACAGCACTGAGGGTCCCACAGCAGAGGAGGCGGTGGAGAGGAGACCCACGCCAGCCGAACCCAGACTCAGGACCATGGCCACGGAGAAGCAGTAGCACAGGAGAGAGACGTGCGGCTTGTTGAACCACCACAGCTCCACCTGCTCCTCCACGGCGGGGTGCTGGAGCCACGGGGGGTCTGTCTGCAGGTAAAGGGGGCGTCCGGGACTCAGCACACTCAGCGGGAGAAGCTCCATCTCAGGGGTCAGCGGACAGGCAGGGGTCTCACTGTCAAACAGCACACATTTGGTAACACATTTACATTGTCATTTAGCAGACACTTTTGTCCAAAGTGATTTGCAATACACGCAATAAGTGCTAGTAGTTTACACCATCATGTGCATTAGTGCCTGCCCATTTTCATAGATTTTTTTTTTTAAATAGTGAAAAAAGCAACCCAGGCTCATTCTGAAAACGTACCTCTATATACATTTCTGGAGATGTCCCAAGAGCTACGTTTTTTTTCTTCACAAATCCACCAGAGGCCGCTGTGTACGCTTTTTGTGATCTCAAATTTCTCTCACGAGTGCCATTCACACCTGCTTTTCTTGCGTAAATCCACCAGAGGCCGCTGTCGATTGACTGACTGACTGACCGACTGACTGATCAACTGACCCATCCTCCTCTTTCCCTAAACCCAACCAATAGTGTTTTCTGAAAACGTAGCCTTATATACATTTCTGGAGATCATGAATTATGTATCCAGAAGTACATGTGGCTGCATTTCGTCTTTATAACGAAGGCTACGGGGCGGTATGACGGTGTTCCTTTTCGCGCTTACCAGCTGACTGCATACCTCCATATGGACAGCTTTCCCGCTGTTACCAGTTTGTCCAGTAGTTCGCCATGTACGTCGGCGGACTTGAGACACAGAGAGGAGTTGACCACGACATCGGTTTGAGTATGGCGAAGAACAATTTCAGAAAGCAGGTAAGACAAAAACATGGTATAAATCAGGTGAGGGATTTTCTTTTTCTGGATTGCTTTTGAAAACACTATTGGTTGGGTTTAGGGAAGGAGGAGGGTGGGACAGTCGATCAGTCAGTCAGTCAGTCGACAGCGGCCTCTGGTGGATTTACATGAGAACAGCAGCCACGAATGGTACTCGTGAGAGAAAGTTGAGATCTGAAAAAGCGTACACAGCGGCCTCTGGTGGATTCGCAAAAACAAAAAATGCTAAAGAACGTAGCTCCTGGGACATATTTGGCGCTCTCCAGAAATATATATAGCGGTACGTTTTTAGACTGAGCCTGGGTTGCAAAATACTAAACCTGTTGGTCACACTTTATTATAAGGTACAATTCTCACTACTCATTCATTTTCTTTTCGGCTTAGTCCCTTTATTAATCTGGGGTCGCCACAGCGGAATGAACCGACAACTTATCCAGCATATGTTTTACGCAGCGGATGCCCTTCCAGCCACAACCCATCACTGAGAAACATCCATACACACTCACTCATTCACACACACTCATACACTACGGCCAATTTAGCTTTCCCAATTCACCTATACTCGCACCAGCGACCTTCTGGCTGTGTAGCGATTGTGCTACCCACTGCGCCACCGCGTCGCCCCACAATTCTCACTATTAATAAACAATTAACTATGCCTTTTGCCTCTATTTTTCTGTTTATTAATAGTTATTAAGGCCGTATTTAGGTTTAGGTATTGGGTAGGATTAGGGATGTAGAATAAGACCATTCAGGATGTGTATTTTACTAATATCAGCCAATATCTGAATAATAAGGTAATAATTAAATAAAATTCAAGATTATTTGTATAGAGCTTTTCAGAATAATTATTGTTTAAACGCAGCTTTACAAAAGGCGCAAATTATTGCATTACAATCCAGTTTGGTTATTAGTTACCATAACTTTATTAGTTAGTAATAACTTTAATTAACTAGTCACTAATAGCTTTTAACAGTTAAAGTTATTATATGTAAACATAGTTAACCTGCAGTTATAAAGTATATAGGGGATGTCCACACTGTAAAAAGCCATTAGTTGACTTTACTTTAACAAATCAGAATCAGATCAGAATCAGAAAGAGCTTTATTGCCAGGTATGTTCACACATACGAGGAATTTGCTTTCGTGACAGAAGCTTCTACAGTGCAACAGAATTACAGAGACAGGACAAAAAACAGATAATGAATATATTTTAAATGGAGTAAACATTGCCTTAAAATGATTAAGTAAATGAACTATGTGCATAATTGTAACAAAAATAAGTTAAGTGAACTTAATACTGAGACAGGACAAAAAACAGATAATAAATATATTTTAAATGGAGTAAACATTGCCTTAAAATGATTAAGTAAATGAACTATGTGCATAATTGTAACAAAAATAAGTTAAGTGAACTTAATAGTTCTAAGTTGCAACAGAAATACTTTACATTTTTTTAAGTGAAATCCACTTGTCACTTTTAAGGCAATGGGGTTTACGCACTTTTTAAAGTAATTGCTTTTTACGGCGTATGTGTACATGTTCAATGAAGTGTATTTGTGTATGATAAGCCAGTTAATAGTGAGAACTGGTACTTAAACTAAAGTCTCACCAAACTGTTAAATAAGAAATAAACCACTGAGGTGTTTGTAGCAAATGGAGATCTTCCTCACCTTTCATCAATGCATGTTTCCAGTCTTCAATTCATATTAAGGTTTTGAAATTTCCACAAGCATCATCATCATCATCATCATCATCATCATCATCATCATCATCATCATCATCATGTATCAGCAGACATAAATTCCTGTAGAATATAATCCAGAATGATTGTAAAATTTTAGAAAGCTTAATTCTGTCAAGCACACACACAGCAGTCTAAAACACACTCTCTTTGGCTGCAGCACAGGACTGCAGTGTCACATCACTGCATTTTTTGTGTGATTGTTTACCTGTCTCTCTCTTTCCGCGGTGTGTCATGGTGTAAGCAGACCTGACACTGGTGCCAAGCGATGACATGCTCACCCCGTTGTCTTCTTCTACCACATTCCAGCCGGACAATAAGACCTTTCTCATTGTCTTCTTGGTTGTGACACGCTAAGCAGTATGGAGAACACAAACAAACGCTCGCAAATCACACACACATGCGACGGGCGAGCAGGCCGACTGAGATGCAGGGATGTCTTTCAAGGCTTTGTGGGACAGACAATAGGCCTGACTGGAGGGGCTCACAGAGGAACATCCCACCCAGTGAATCTCTGATGTCACGCTCGGAGCATAATGGAGGGTTTGTGAAAGTAAAAGATGGTGTCATTCACATGACATAAGTTTACTCCGCTTGAGTAACAATGGAGCCACTCTTCTCTGCATTTATATGTGCGGATTGTCCAGAATGGATTGCGTGGCACGTTCACTCTTCATCAACTCCGACTCATATGGAAAATTTATACTGAGAAATTGGCAAATGTTAGTCACACTTTACAATAAGGTTTTATTAGTGGATGTAAGTTCATTTTAGTAATGCGAACTAAAAATGAACAACTTGTTCAGCGTTTATTAAAGGTGCAGTATGTAAGACTGACACCCAGTGGTTGAACTAGGTATTGCACTCCAAAATCAAAACACTTTTTCACCTGGCCCTTCCTATGATGACTCTATGCAAACACAGGTTGGCAGATTGATGGCACTAACATGAGTGAGCGCTAACATTTGTCTTTGAAATTACGGGAGACCAAGGAGGAGGGGTATTAAATAAATTCTGGGAGATGGGGTGGAGAATTAAATACTACTACTGACGTATCTACCATGTATGTTGCCAGATTTAAGTTAAAAATGCTTCGAGATTTGAATATTTTGTCAATTGTGTGAGCCACCAACCAATGAACCACCAACTTATCCAGCATATGTTTTACGCAGCGGATGCCCTTCCTGCTGCAACCCATCACTGGGAAACATCCATACACACTCATTCACACACATACACTATGGCTAATTTAGCTTACCCAATTCACCTATACCGCATGTGTTTGGACTGTGGGGGAAACTGGAGGAAATCCATGCGAACATGCGGAGAACATGCAAACTCCACACAGAAACGCCATCTGACCCAGCTGAGACTCAAACCAGCGACCTTCTTGCTGTGAGGCGATCGTGCTACCCGTTGCACCACCATGACGCCCCCAGTGGCAATACAACCAAAGCCAATAGATGTACGATTATTAAGCAAATATCTACCATTGTAAATAACAAATAGTACATTTACAAGGTTGTACTACTTCATGTTAAGGAGACACAGTATTTAATGTGTGAATATAAAAAGCTTTCCTCTGCAGTAAAGATCTAATATAGACAAAATTTTACTGCAGAGGGAAGCTTTTTATATTCACACATTATGTACATTGTCTTCTAGGGGTTTACATTTGGATTTTGACTTGAAATCTTTTTTTTAATTATATATTTGTTTATGTGTGTTTATATGTGTTTTTTGGAGTCATTTTCTGTTTGTTTCGACTTGTGTATTTTTCTTATTTCCTGACTCATTGGTTAATTGGGGTGATCATTGTTTGCAGTTGTGATGTTTAGCATTTAGTTATATCCAACCCAGGCTCATTCTGATAACGTACCAATATATACATGTCTGGAGAGCGCCAAATACATCCCAGGAACTAGGGTTTTTTGAAGTTTTTGTTTTTCGCAAATCCACCAGAGGCCACTGTGTACACTTTTTGAGATCTCAAATTTCTTCTGCGGGTGCCATTCATACCTGCTGTTCTCGTGTAAATCCACCAGAGGCCACTGTCGACTGACTGACTAACTGATCGACTGACCGACCCTCCTCCTTCCCTAAATCCAACCAATAGTGTTTTCAAAAGCACCAATTAACCCACCCACCCACTTCCCTAAACCCAACCGACAGTTTTAAAAAGCAATCCAGAAAAAGAAAAGCCCTCGCCTGATTTTTACCACGTTTTCAGATTCGACCACATTCTCACCCTGTTATTAACTTTTTGGCTTCTGTTTTTGTCTTACCCGCTTTCTGGAACCGTTCTTCGCCGGACTCAAACCTCGTCATCGTGGTCATCTCCTCTCTGCATCTCAAGTCCGCCGACGTACATAGCAAGCTAACTGGACAAACTGATAACAGCGGGAAAGTCGTCCATACAGAGGTAAGCGGTCAGCTGGTAAGCACGAAAAGGAACGGCGTCATACGTAGTGTTCGTTTTAAAGACGAAATGCAGCCATATGTACTCCTGGCTACATAATTCGCGATCTCCAGAAATGTATTTAGGGCTACGTTTTCAGAATGAGCCTGTGTTGGTTATATCTTGAGGTCTCTTGTGTTTCCTGTGTGACCTGATGAAGACCTTGTAGGTTGAAACGTCCAATTAAATTTGTCTTTTGAGAGCAAAAGTGACTTTTGCTTGACTTTTTTTAATAAATACATGAACTAATGAAACCTTATTATAAAGTGTGACCAAATATTTAGCATTCTCAAATGTCAAAACCTTTGAATTGAAACGGAGTGACTGTAAAGAGTCAGATACTGTTGCTCATCCTCCACCGGAGGGTGTAAAACCCCACTGACAAACAGAGCAACTGTTGACCAACTCTGTCCAAATGTCCTTCTGTTAAACATCTACACTGAATGATGTCGGTTGCCTCGTCTTCATGGGTTTTAATTTTCATCTTTCACACGTACACGAAACAATCCCCTTTCCAATTGTTCGGAGATCTTTAATCCATCTTCAGATCGGCTTAATGCAGTGCTGGTCTAATAGGATCGCCGGTATTAACCTCTGGGACAAAAGCGCCAGCTGTCTCAGAGCCCCCTATTGGCCAGGCTGTAGAACAGGGTAAGAGGGTGTGGAGGGGCACACACACACACAGCACTGACCCACACTGAGAGAGTAGCACAGTGTGTGGCTGACTGTGAAGGGTGATGGGCTTTAGTAGTGACCAACGGTGGATTGACAAGTGCTTACTCTTGGAGGAACCTGCCTGTTTGCCTGTTTGTGTTCGCCCCCTTGGTTGGTCTGTGCAATTGGGACAAGGTGTTTGTATGGCTGTTTGAGTGGCCTGGAGACGTGGACGTGTCAGCATGGCGTTGGGTGCGGTGTGGAGCCGTGTTAAAAATGTGTGCCAACAGAACGGCCTCCTCATCTTGTCAGTGTTGGCCGTGGTCATCGGATGCCTGCTGGGATTCTTCCTGCGCTCAAAACATCTCTCTGAGCAGGTTAGTTTTGGATCGCCACACATGGTGTAACCCACTGAACCAATAAACACTCAGCATTCCCTGTCTTCCCTGCAGTCTCCCTACTTTTCCAGCGTCTTGTTCAAACTGCTTATTTAAAATAAGTTGAAACAACACCATTCTTGCGGGTTTTTTTCTGACAACTTAATTATTTTATGATCAATCCACATAAATTTGTGAAATCAATTAAGTTAACTAAATCGATTGTGTTGAGACAACATAAAGGAATTGTGTGGAACCCAGGATTCTTTACAGTGCACCTTCTGATACATTGTAAAAAATGCTGGGCTCCACACAATCGATTTGTGTTGGGACAACATGAAGGAATTAACTTAACTTATTAGTTTTAACAAATTTAAGTGGATAGAACATAAAACAATTAAATTGTCACAAAAAAAACCCCTCAAGAATTGTGTTGTTTCAGCAACAGCAAACATCACATTTTGAGTGTGCAATGCTTTGAACTAAAGGTTCTCCACTGGCATCATTGGTTCCATGAGAACCTTTAACATCTATTGGACCGTTCCATTACATTAAAGGCTCTTTAGAGAAAAAATGTTCTTTTGCTTCCATTAGTAATGGTATTTATCAGGGTCACCACAGCGGAATGAACCACCAACTATTCTGGCATAATGTATGTAGCGGATGAACAATTTTAGTTATTTTAGTATTAGTATTATTTATTTTGGTAACTATTTTTTTTTCTTCGATGAACTACGTAGCGGAAAACTATTTTAATAAGTTGTCAACTGAATTTTGGAGGGGGGAACCAAAAATGCTTCTTCAATGGAACCAAAAATATTCTAAGAGTGTATCATCGTCATTTGCTAATGGCAGCGGTTAACTGAATAGCTCTAGTATGACAGCAGGTGGAGATATAAGATATAAAAATGCAAAACTGACACGACATAAATGTATTTAAGTGTTTTGTATGCAAATTTAGGTGCAAATTATATTGCATGCAAGCTTTTATTAGCATCTTAGAATATATAACAATCTACAAGCAACCTAAATACAAGATTTTTAAAAGATATTACTTTCGTTTAACATTCACACTGCAAAAAAATAAATAATCAAAAAACAATACATCAATCAAACTGACTAAAAATATTGGTAAACTTTGTATACCTTTAAAATAATTAGTTGAAACCTGATTAGCTTATTAAAATGAGTTAAAGCAACATCCAAATATCTGTTTTGGATGTTGCTTTACCTCACGGTGGCGCAGTGGATAGCACGTTCGCCTCACAGCAAGAAGGTCGCTGGTTCGAGCCTCGGCTGGGTCAGTTGGCGTTTCTGTGTGGAGTTTGCATGTTCTCCCCGTGTTGGCGTGGGTTTCCTCCGGGTGCTCCGGTTTCCCCCACAAGTCCAAAGACATGCGGTATAGGGGAATTGGGTAAGCTAAAATTGTCCATAGTGTATGAGTGTGAATGGGTGTGTATGGATGTTTCCCAGAGATGGGTTGCAGCTGGAAGGGCATCCGCTGCGTAAAACATATGCTGGATAAGTTGGCGGTTCATTCTGCTGTGGCGACCCCGGATTAATAAAGGGACTAAGCCGAAATGAAAATGAATGAATGAATGAATCTATTATATGTCATTAATCAAAGCAAAATGGCTATTAAATGTTAGAGGCACATGTTTTAAACCCAGAACTAGATGCAACTGAACAATAATTTTTATTGGACGATATTCTGTCTTGAGTCTGTTTATTTGACTAACTGTTTCATTGGATAAGTGAGATGTGCACTTCATCAAAGCTCTCGGTCATAAGTAAAGCAGGCATCGAGTTGTCGGAGGGATTATTCGTCAATCAACTGAAACGCTGAAGCACTACAGCTGGGAGGATCTGTCAAGTTGAAAATCTCATCCGTCTCCAGTTAAACCATTCATGCTGCTAGTGAGGTTTATGAGGATCTATATTTACCTCATGATCTATGGCTTGCTGAAGTAGGCAAAGTCTTTTGGTGTCTATTTGTGGGACAGAATGATAAGAGAGAAGGATGTAACTGCTGCATTGTAGACAACACAGAAAGTTTTTCCACCTCCTACTTGTAAATAACATGTTGAACTGCGCTAGAAAGGTGCGACACTGTCACCTGACAGCAAGAAGGTTGCTGGTTCGAGTCCTAGCTGGGTCAGTTGGCTTTTCTATGTGGAGTTTGCATGTTCTCCCCGTGTTGGCGTGGGTTTTCTCCGGGTGCTCCTGTTTCCCCCACAGTCCAAAGACATGCGCTATAGGTGAATTGAATAAACTAAATTGGCCGTAGTGTATGTGTGTGAATGCAAGAATGTATGGGTGTTTCCCATAAAGGGATATATATATATATATATATATATATATACATATATATTTTCCAAAGACATGTGGTATAGGTGAATTGGGTAGGCTAAAGTGTCCGTAGTGTATGTGTGTGAATGAGAGTGTGTGGATGTTTCCCAGTGATGGGTTGCAGCTGGAAGGGCATCCACTGCGTTAAACATATGCTGGATAAGTTGGCGCTTCATTCCGCTGTGGCGACCCCAGATTATATATATATATATATGCTGCTATTAATTATTTAACTGCCATTAAAATACGTTATTAATTAATCCTATCTTATACAATTTATTAATTTATTATTATGTTTGAAAGTTTCTTATTATTCAAATGGCCAAATTCTGACTGAGGAAAGTTGAATGTACTGGCCAGTTTGCTATTTGCCTATAGGCTTCAGTTTTTAATAAAAAATTAATTAATGAATTTAAAAAATCATTATTTATAAAACTTTCAGTTTAAATGCACATTTGCAAGACTTGTGTTTATTTTAGCCATAGTGCAAATGAAACATGTCTCATATATCAGTATTAATAAAAGATGGAGCACAGGCTGTATTTGTTCTGACAAATTGTTTCAACCGAAATTGGACATGCAGTTCTGCAGTTAGTTTTCAGGGCATATCATTCACAGGGTATATCAGTCTGCTATAACGACAGAGTGTGCGTTAAAGCGGGGGGAAAACACGAGCATTAGCGGCATTATCATGATGGTTCGTTCAGTAGTGAACTTGAGTTTATGTGATTTACACTTTTCGTTGAAAAAAGCTTCTTATGTCCACCTTTTTTGACGCCGCCATGCTCATTTGTATGTATCACCTCATACACCTTATTCTAGCACAGGAAATTCGCCTGCAGGGACAGGCACAGCCAATCATAATGTTCATATGTGTTAGGGGGACGGTGCGACTCGAGGAGAGAACGTGATTTAACCCTTTCTGCATGTCCAGGTTAATATTGACAGCATGATTTTTTTATTATTATTATTTTTTAATTGTTGAAATTATTGGTGGGGACATTTCAATAGTTGGTGGATATTGGTGGGGACGCGTCCCCTCCATCCATGCTAAATCTATGCACCGAATGACACAATAACAAGAAATGTTATGAAATATTCACATCACATGTGATGCACATTTGAGTGAAATGCATTGAGGTCGGAAGTGGGACTTTGCACTGCTGAAATTTCACCTCCGAATGTTCCTGGAACATGGCATTAATGACTTTGTTATGAATTGTTAGCGACTATTAGGGACCAACAGTTGATTAACACGTGCTTTTTCTTGGTCGAATCTTTATTAGGCCCCCGTTATACTTCAAACTAAGTAAAAGAACAAACCTAAATGATGTAATTTCAAACCAAATCAGTGTATTTCAGCAGTTCGAAACAGCTCCCCAAATTAAACTTTAGGGGGAGTTTGTTTTGGCTCTTAAACACCTTTGAGCTACCATTGGTCTGTGGTGTTTCCTAACTCTGCTTTCTTTCCGATTCATTCACGCTGATCCGTTTTTCATTACACAATGTCAGATACTGTATTCAGAAGTCAGACCTGATGTGCCTAGAACTTACAATTTGCATTACTTTGGAGAAACGATACTGTCTCTTACACAAGCTTGATCCCTCAGAATGCATCTTACAGTTTAAAAACATGATTTATATATTTAAAGAAATCTGTAATCTATCATCATCACTACAGAAACTGACAAACTGAACTGAAACACAGGGTTAAACACAAGAGGCAACGATTAACTAAACGAGACACAGGTGAACGTAATCAGTGATTGTAGCCATTATGCCGCGGTCACACTAGAGTTTGTGCTTGCTAAATTCTGTCGTACGGCGCTGTGAAAAGGGGCGGAATTAAACAAGACGATTAGACATTTATAAAAGCGAGCGATTGGTCCATAATTCAAATTTCTGTCCAGAGGGGTCATGTTTTAATCTTCGATTGGTCTCACGCAGTCATGTGAAGCAATTTCGCAGGTCATATTGACCAAGCTTGAACTTTGCAACGCAGCAAAGTCCAAAACTTGTCACACGAGCTTGCGCTTCCGGTCTGACCCATTCGCGTGCATATGATATTGTGTTTATACAACAGTTTGACAGCATAATCGTGAATATAAAAATGAAAATCAAACACGGAGAGTCTCAAAACCCTTTGTATGAGGAACTATTTTCTTCCGCCATTCATTTACATCTGCAGCTGACGTCAGAACAGCAGAAACTGTTGCTAATTCACCAACGTCATTTTAGATCTAGTATTTGAATGATTCTCTAGCGTAATGTTTAAAGTGATGACAAATCAGGTTATTTGTCTCACATTTTAAGATTATAAGGCTAAACGGCATGAAATACCATCATTCTATAGAGATTTCCCAGTATTTCTCTGTTGCAATCGCGAGATCACAATAATTAACCCTGAAAAAGACAAAGATTTTATTAGCTGTAGTTTAAAATTGACGCTGTTTTTCTCCCCTATGGACTTATTTTGAGGTCTCTGTCGCCATCTTGAAGCTGAATGTCAACTGTCTTTGCTCTGCTCAATAACAGGCTGATGGATGCCGATGTGCTGAATCTCTGAAATGATAAATATTTAAAATAGGCACTATCCTTACAAATAAACTACATAGTTGCAATCTAAACAACTACATTATTCCCTAAAAATCCTCAAAAGAACATTATGTTGTCCAACAGCTGCAATATGTGTCAAACTGTAGTGAGTTTATTGATCTGCTGTCACTCTATGTGGCCGGAGTAATACACAAGAGTGAAGAGGCTATACGAGTGCTGTTATGACAGAATATTGCACGGCTATCAGCCAATCAGATTCGAGAACCAGACAGAACTGTTGTATATATATATATATGTCAAATTATTTCAAATAACTTTTTTTACTATGGATGATTATATTATACACTCAAAAAATGACGTTTGCTGTTTGTTCAAACTACGTATTTAAAATGAGCTGAAACGACTCTATTCTTGAGGGTTTTTGGGACAACTTAATTGTTTTATGTTCAATCCACTTCAACTAACACTTCAGCTAACTTAATTGCTTCATGTTTTCCCAATACAAATCGACCGTGTGGAACCCAGCATTGGCTCATTGGTTAAAAATATTTCACAATATATCTGTATTCGACCGAATAAATGCATGATTTTGACCACTGAATAATAATCTGCTGTTCCACACTATTTGACCGTAATAAGTATTTTTGATCATTATATCAGTGTATCCCTGTCCGTTTAGATTACGCCAAATGGCAGCTTTACAGACTTTACATGGCCTGCCTCAGCAATGCCAGTGGCAGATGTAGTGGCTCTGTGCCAGCTGTTTTTAACGCTAGCATTAGCAGATAGCACAGCAATGCCAGCCATTTGTCAGCGTTGATCCTGATGCTGCTTGGACAAGAGCCCTGATCTGAGCTTCACGTTCCCTCCCCCTAATTCATGCAGACCTGTAAGCGCTTTAACACCAGCATCATGTCTCTCAGCCCGCTCAACACAATATGCTCTTCAATAAGACTTTAGGAGTGTCTTCGGGCTGCAGATAGTGCTGTTTCACTACACCATATGACTCTGTGCTGTAAAACATATCTGTTAATTAACAGTTTCTGTACTGTATCTTTTTTTATGGTAACACATTTAATAATAATAATACATTTCCCAGTGTTGGGTTGCAGCTGGAAGGGCATCCACTGCGTAAATCATATGCTGGATTAGTTGGTGGTTCATTCCGCTGTGGCGACCCCAGATTAATAAAGGGACTATTAAAAGAAAAGAAAAGAGTAAGTAATAATGAATAATTTCATGGTAAATTAATAATAATGTACTAACATGTCAATTAAACGTTACTTCATTATGAACTAATAATGAGTTAAAGCTCCCATTAAATTGAAATAAAGGTTTTTAGATTTTTTTAAATCGTACATTTCCGTACAACTGAACTCGTACGAATTTGTACGGAAATGTACGATTTTAAAAAGGAGGCATGGCACCAAACCCCAGCCCTAAACCCAACCGTCATTGGGGGATGAGCAAATCGCACTAAATTGTACGAATGAGACCAGACGAATTCATACGAATTAGCCACTAAATTAAAAAGTTACGAATTGCAGTGAGGTAGAGCTGGATTACCACCATCATTTGTTTCTCATATCAATTTCATGCTCAAAATAAATCAGTACATTTGAATGCCAAACATGAATCTTTCTTGGCCTGTATATTTCTTATATCATGGAGAAATAACAACACTGTGTCAGATGTCTGTTCTGTGTTGTTCCATGTCATGTGATCCCTTTGTTCTGTTTCCCGCCGTTTCCCATGTTCATTAGTTTCACCTGTGTTCATCCCTTGTATGTAATCAATTCAATCCCGTCCCTTGTATTTATACCCCTGAGTTTGTCTCCTTCCTTGTCCAGTATTGTATTGTCTGATCGTCTTTCTATGCTGTCTTCACCCCATGTCTTTCCAGAGTCTCCCTTGTTTCCAGTGCCCTTGTATTGAGTGAGTGCTTGTAAATAAATTTGTGGTTTGATAAATCCCGTATTCCTGTGCCTTCATGTGAGAAAGCGAACGTGACACACTGATACAGTAGCATCTTGTTGAAAGTGAAACTGAACGCCTTGTTTACATGTTTATATCTTTTCCCTCATTATAAAAGTGTTTGATTCTGACTCTGAAAGAGAAATTCTAGGCCTCAAGTAACAACTGAAATCATCAGAAGTACTGTAACACATGCACACGTCATTTTACAATATCAGATACTTATATGAAGCACTATTATTATACTTAAATACTTACGAATTTCTCTCAAACTGGAATGTTATTCAACATGATACAAACTGAATCTAGTATTAATGTTAAAAAAATTCAAAAGACTTACATGTGATATGTAGGATTTAATAAACAACACAAGCGTTTAGTTCTTGGTTGATTCCTCCTCTCAGATCTCCCTTGTGTTTCTAAATTTGTTTGATTTTGAAAAGGCACATATTTTATAGGGGGAGGCACGGTGGCTCAGTGGTTAGCACTGTCACCTCACCACAAGAAGGTCATGGGTTTGAGTTCCAGCTAGGCCAGTTTGCATGTTCTCCCCATGTTCGTGTGTGTTTCCTCCGGGTGCTCCGGTTTCCCACACAGTCCAAAGACATGCGGTACAGGTGAATTGAATAAACTAAATTGGCCGTTGTGTGTGAGTGTGTGAATGCAAGAGTGTATGGGTGTTTCCCAGTAATGGGTTGCTGCTTGAAGGGCATCTGTTGCGTAAAACATATGCTGGTATAGTTGGCGGTTTATTCAGCTGTGGTGACTAAGTGGTTAGCATAGTTGCCTCACAGCAAAAAAAGTCACTGGTTTGAGTCCGGACTGGACCAGAGAGCCTTTCTGTGCAGAGTTTGCATGCTCTCCCAGACCGGTAAAACATATGCCAGAGTAATTGGTGGTTCATTCAACTGTGGCAACCCCTGATAAAGCCGAAGGAACAAATGTGAGTGGCATTTCAGTTCAACCTGTGAAATCATGCCTGTTTAATCGGTCTGGGCTTTGTGTACAGTAAATCACAGCAAGTTAAAGCTTTGTGTTATTGTGTGGTTTTGTTTTCCCTGAAGGAGGTGAAGTACTTTCAGTTCCCAGGAGAATTGCTGATGCGGATGCTGAAGATGCTCATCCTGCCTCTCGTGGTCTCCAGGTAAGATCAAAGATATATAAATATATACAGTTGAAGTCAAAATGATTAGCCCTCCTGTGAATTTTTTTTTTCTTTTTCAAATATTTCCCAAATGATGTTTAACAAAGGAATTTTTCACAGTATTTCCTATAATATTTTTTCTTCTGGAGAAAGTCTTATTTGCTTTGTTTCGGCTAGAATAAAAGCAGTTTTAATTTTTTTTAAACCATTTAAAGGTCAATATTATTAGCCCCCTTAAGCAATATTTTTTACGATTGTCTACAGAACAAACCACTGTTATACAATGACTTGCCTAATTAACCTAGTAAAGCCTTTAAATGTCACTTTAAGCTGAATACTAGTATCTTGAAAACTGTCTAGTAAAATCTTATGTATTGTCATCATGGCAGAAGATAAAAGAAATCAGTTATTAGAAATTAGTTATTAAAATTATTATGTTTAGAAATGGGCAGCACGGTGGCGCAGTGGGTAGCACAATTGCCTCACAGCAAGAAGGTCGCTGGTTCGAGCCCCGGCTGGGTCACTTGGCGTTTCTGTGTGGAGTTGTTCTCCTCGTGTTTGTGTGGGTTTCCTCCGGGTGCTCTGGTTTCCCCCACAGTCCAAAGACATGCAGTATAGGTGAATTGGGTAAGCTAAATTGTCCGTAGTGTAATTGGTGTGTATGGATGTTTCCCAGTGATGGGTTGCAGCTGGAAGGGCATCCGCTGCGTAAAACATATGCTGGATAAGTTGGCGGTTCATTCCGCTGTGGCGACCCCAGATTAATAAAGGGACTAAGCCAAAAAGAAAATGAATGAATGAATGTTTAGAAATGTGTTGGAAAAATAATATTTCCATTGAACCAAAATTGGGGGGGGGAAATATACACCGCGGCTAATAATTCAGGAGGGCTAATGATTCTAACTTCAACTGTATGTGTGTTTCATTGCACTCAAAGTTTTAAAGTAAATGATACACTATCCAATGTTAGATTAAAGGTGCCCCTCAGGGTTCTGTATGCTCTCGTATCATTTTTTCCTTATATACAAATGACGCATGCAAATACTCTGATGTATCTGTAATACTAAGCCTGCTGAGGGTAAATGATGATATAGCTGAATTTCAGTGTGAGATTGGGATCTTTGCACAGTGGTGTGATGTGAATCAACTTACCGTCAATGTGGTAAGGAAAAATGAATGTACCGTCATGGAAATGATAGCAGACCTGAAAAGAACCGTACAACATCGAACAAGTGGATAGTATATTTGGGTTTGTCATTGATCGTTCACTGACTTGGAAAGCCCACATTGACTATCTGTGCTCAAAGTTCCAACAAAGGCTATATGTTTTATGGAGACTCTCATCTTACGAAAAATCTTGTGTTGCTGTTTTATCAAGCAGTTTTGGAAAGTTTGCTAATTGTAACCAGGCTTAGTATGGCAATCTTTCAGTTCAATCTTTCAAAAACACAACTTGCATGACTTGTCAAAGTGCACATCACTTCAGTCAATGTACAGTTTGAGTTGTTGGTTTTTAGGAATGCACAAGTAGTAGCAAATGATCCAAGTCATGTTTTATTTCCAGTGGATGAATTACTGCCATCTGGGAAACAATACAGATTTCCTTTATGCTTCAAGAAGTCGTTTATGCCAGTATCCATTGGCATTTTAAATAGTAAACTAACTTGATGGTATTTTTAAATGTCACTGTTGGTGGTAAATGTTACGTGTTACGTCTTTTTTGATATATGTGGACTAAGTCCAAGTCAACTTGAGACAACTTTCAAGACAATAAAGTATACCTCAAACTCTTCATCCATGCATTCTCTCTGAATCAGACCCATGTCCTTTTAGTTTCTGGTGCCATGGTCTACCTAATCTACATTGATTTTCATGTCTATTGTTTTTTTTTTTAACTTTGAACAAACAGTGACATGTGCGTGTCTTTTGTTAAGTTAATAATTTGATTAATGTGGATGAGCAGCAAGTGCTCGCAAATATAGACACAAACCAACACCTGTCACGCTTTCCACACATTTAGACGCAACATGTGAACTGCCCCGTAAACAACAATGGAGGACATACTGTACAGCAGATCCTGTTCCTGGTTCTTGGATGTGGTTGTTTGCCACAAGACAACTAGTATTGTTTGAGCTCGGGTTGGCCAAAGTTCATTGCTGCATGTCGCCATGTGTATTATTATGGTGTCATGTTTTATTTGTGTATTTAAAAATGGCACTTCCTGTGTTCCCCTGGTTTGTAAGTAATTATTCTCTGTAAACCAATAGTGTTCAGCTGCGGATCTAGCTTCATTCTATTGGTACCTTACTGTTGTGCTGGATACTCTTAGAAAATGGTCCCAAAACATGGTATGATTTGCTTTTTTGGTACTTTTGAGAGTGGAAATGGAAAGAAAATGCATACCATACTGTACTGTACCAAACCATATTGCTCAGTAGAATTGAGCCATAAGAACTGTGGTAATCTGAAAGCATTTGATTTGACCCTCAAACGCTGTCTCTTGTTGCGGCGCTTTGCAAACTCTGCTCTGGCTTTTCCCAGTCATGTGTTTTTGAGTAAACATGGCTTTGGAGAGAGCTCTTGGGGGATATTATGATTTCACAAGTATCTTTTTTTTTCTTTTTTTTTTTAAACACATTTCCTCACCCTCAAGTGGTTTCTTTATTCTGTTGAACACAATCAAAGGTATTACTAAGAAAGCTGAAAACCGATCAGCATTAGCTGCCAACAAGCATTGATGACAAGTTTCCAGCTTTCTTCAAAGTATCTGTCACGGTCACAGAAGGCAGAGACGAAAGGATTCGTTTTCAGGGTGTTTATTAAAACACAATAGTAATCTTCACACCGTAGTGCGAGTAGAAATACGGATGAACACAGTCTTTAGGATAGCAAACAGTAACTTCCCTTAAAGTCGAGCAAACTGGTAACAGGAGTTAGCCTCGATGATGAGTTCGTGCATAGATTACTCAGATAAAGATCAGGAAGAACACAAGGAGAGTGTGACCATCCAACGACGATTCAACAAGTGGGGTGAGCTGATATAGTGTGTGTGTGATGGCTGGAGCAGGTGAGTGTTGTTAAGTGCACAGGTGTTCGTGATTAGTAATCAGGTGATTGTGTACGGCTGGAGAGTGTGAATGGTGACTGGGGCTGATGGAACGTGCAGAGGGTGTGACAGTATCCTCTTTTGTGTTCCCCAGAAGAAAGTAACTCATAATGGTTTGGAACAGGGGCGCCGCTAGGGGGAAAGTTAGGACGATTCTAAGGGCCCCTAGAGATATTATTAGAGGCCCAAACACCCACTACAATCCCCCCTCACTCTTCACTTTCGTCCGTGACAACCCCCCCCACCACTCTTCAGATTCATATTCAGTCCATATGGCCAGCAGCGCCCCTGGTTTGGAACAAGGTAAAGGGTCAATAAGTGATGACAGAATTTTCGGTTTTGGTTGAACTATCCCTTTAAAAGATAGCTGATTGTCACTCCTCAGTATGGATCAGTGGTCCAGATTCCCAGTGTACACTTCACACAAGGGTCAGTTTTGTTAAAGGGGACTTATTATGGTACTTTTTTTATTATTTGATATATTTTTTAGATGTAAAATAAGTCTCTGAGTCTGTATGTGAAGTTTCAGCTTAAAATA
>CAIGQW010055679.1:2934524-2958125 GCA_903798125.1 Danio choprae | reverse complement strand
AAAAAAAAAAACCACACACACAAACTGGGGGCTCTCGAGAAATACCTGATCTCGTATCCCTCCTAATGCTCTTTGACCAGGCGGGAACCTTGGGCTCATCTATCTCCGAGCTCAGGGTTCTCTCCCGGGACAGCATGCCAAACCTGCTATCATAGTTGAGCATTATCTAAGTGAGAACTCTTGAAATAGATTTGTCTGTTTTCGTTTAACATAACTAGTTCAACCAGTAACGTCTCCGCCTGAAATAAACCAGCTTGGCTTGGACTGATATATAAATTAATTCTGGTTTAAGTTGGTATTTTTTTCAGCAGGTTGGAAATGAATCTGTGTAGTAAATACAAATATGTTTTCTTGCCTCCATTAGCAACATGTTCCCAGCCAACTTGGTCCAAGCAACTTTTCAACAAGTGAGTTTTTGCGTTTTTCCCTTAATTCCATGTCCTGTCTGCAATGCTTGAGATGTTTGACTGGAGAAAAAAAAGGAAATTGCGAAAAATTTGTTTACTTTGCCTCCAAAATGTACCTTTTATGTATGCATCCACACATAATAATGCAATTTTATGGGAAGGATTCATGATATTTAGGCTATAAACCAGTTTTAAAGATTATCAGTCAGTGGTTTTACATTTACACTGTTAAAAAAGTCCATTCAGTTGCTCATATCCTGTGATTTTTGTTTATTTTCTCTTTCAAAATGCATTATGGGACATTTTTTTCTGATCCATTAACTTTTGATTTTGAAAACTGATCACCCATGAATCACAAAGTACGGGAGACTCTTAATTCCAGGATATCTCTTCTGACACACTGCCTTTAATCAATTAAATTTAATAAATGAGATTAAACCAAAATCTCAATACCTCAAATGTCAAAGTAAATAACTGTTTTGTCATGTTATGTGCCTAAATTCACTTTATGATAAATACAGTTTATATGTAAATATGTATCATCTTATAATACAACATTTTACTATTAGTTTGTGTGTCATATTGAAATTAAAATAACACTACACTTTTAAAGGCTTATTTTACAACTACCATAGAGTTTAATTCATTCTGCCGATCTCGAGGTCTGGCGGGAGCACTTTTAGCTTAGCTTAGCATAGGTCATTGAATCGGATTAGACCATTAGCGTCTCGCTCACAAATCACAGAAGAGTTAACTACAGAAGAGTCAAGCTTAAAATAGGAAAATTATCAAAACTCTTTGGTCATTTTTGAGCGAGATGCTAATGGTCTAATCCGATTCAATGACCTATGCTAAGCTAAGCTAAAAGTGCTCCCGCCAGACCCGGAGATCTGCTGAATGGATTCAAAAATGTTAAACCCATGATTCACACACTACGGGAGACTGTTAATTCCAGGATGTATTTTTACAGTATAGACTATCTTTTTTGACACACACATTTAATCAATGAAATGTAATAAATGTGATAATATCATGTTATGTGCCGAAATTCACTTTATGAATAAATGCACTTTATATGCAAATGTATACATATTATTATACTTATTATACAAAATTTAAATAACAGTGTGTGTGTGTGTGTGTGTCATATTCAAATTAAAGGAACACCCCAAAAAAACTAGAAAAAAGACTCATTTTACAGCTCCGCTACAGTTAAAGAGATTTACCATTTTTGGTCTGGCAGGAGTATTTTTGGCTTAGCTTAGCTTAGCATAAATCATTGAATCAGATTAGACCATTAGCATCTCACTCAAAAATCACAGAAGAGTTAAGAAGAGTTACCTACAGAAGAGTCTAGCTTAAAATAGAAAAATAATCAAAACTCTTTGGTCATTTTTAAGCGAGATGCTAATGGTCTAATCCGATTCAATGATTTATGCTAAGCTAAGACCCGGAGATCTGCTGAATGGATTCAAAAAAATGGTCAAATTCAACTGTTTAACTGGGTTCCGTTAACCATAAATGTGCACTGTATACCTTTAGTCTTTTATTGCTTTGCTTTACTGGGATATCTGCTGTGAGTTGTTTTACATTTTCCATCTTAATCGAATTGTAGTATCGCACAAGGAGCATCCCTATCATGAAGCCCAAACCCACCATCAGTCAGGACATCCTGGAGACCACCACCAGACGGGTCTTCATTTATGGGATCCAGGACGACAATGGCACAGACATCCAGAACTTCTCCCTGGACCTGACGCCTCCTCCGGATGTGGTCTTCCGGACACTGCCTGGCACCAGCGAGGGCATGAATGTTTTGGGTATCGTGATCTTCTCCGCTACTATGGGTGAGTTGTAGCATCAGCAGCGGCTGGAGTTGCACAGGTTCATGCAGTCTGTTTTTTAAATAATCAACTCTTCCTGTCATTTAGGGATCATGCTTGGACGAATGGGACCAAATGGCAGCGCCCTCGTCAACTTCTGCCAGAGTCTGAATGAAGCTGTGCTGAAAATCGTGGCCATTGTTATATGGTAAAAACAACTATCATCTTGTAACTGAGATCCGAAGTGTTTACATCCATATACTTGCTGGCAGGCAGGGTGTGATTGGGCCCCCTAATAGCAACTCTAGGGCCCCCAAAAGGGCGTGGGCCCTTAGAATCGCCCTAACTACACCAATGGTGTGTATTATGTCGTGGTACTATAGTGCAGTGTTTCCCAACCCTGTTCCTGGAGGCACACCAACAGTACATATTTTGGATGTCTTGCTTATCTGACCCATTCATTTAAGGTTTTGGAGTCTCTCTTGATTAGGAGGAGGTTGAAAATGTGTACTGTTGCTGTGCCTTTAGGAACAGTGTTGGGAAACACTGCAATAGAGTATGTACACATTTAAAAAAATATATATATATGCATTAATTCTTTCATGATCTATGTAGGTCCATATGTTATATTTGGATGAAGCTATTCTTCTAACCACAGGTTGAGAGCACAAGTTTACACAAGAACTACTGTTTCGGGAAATGCTAATCGAACTATGCTGCCAATCACAGAACTTGCGATCATAGTTGGTCCAAAGGGTAACTGAGAGGTGAAAATAAATACTAATAGCTGGAGTCAAGATAAAAAAGTAAAATGACTACATTCAATAAGAATCACACTTTCAGAAATAAAGATACGAGAGCTGTCGCCGGGTCGGTAGCTTTTTAAAAGGTATACGTTTGCATCTGAAATGGTCTAAACTAGTATGTTAAAAAAATACAAATTAGTAGCCATGGCCATGCTGGTCTGACGTCAGTGGCACACTATTTTTGTTGTTGTGGTTTTTAAAGAGGCCGTTAGTGTCACGATAGGCTTTTCCAAAAACAAGAAAAGATCCAAGAGCAGCAAAGATGAATTTATTAAACAAAACAACAATAATCCAAAAAACACAGCGCAGACAAGAAACAAACAGGAACACTAAAATCAGTGACACAAATACCGGAAGCACAAAAAGGTGAGTTCAGACTAGAAACAAATCAGGAATCCAAAACTTCGAGAAAATGAAGTGATCAACAAAACAAAAGCACAAAGCAAAAATACAAAGTAAAACACAACAGAACATGGCTTATAAAGACAGGACTCGATTAAACAAACAAGAAGCAGCTGAAAACAATGATTGATCACGTGTGCAGGGATACAGGGAATACAGACAAAAACCAAAACACATGCTAGTGCCCTCAAGTATCCACATGAGGGCACTGCAACAGGTGCGATTTCGAGAGGATCATGTGCTTATGATTGCTGCGGCTGGTCCCGCATTATCCAATTCATGATTCACCAATCAGACGATTCTTAAGCCACTATAAATACCCCAAGTTTCATATCACAGCCATCTTCGTTTTGAAGAATCTCCCCTTCCACCCCTACTCCTCCTTTCCTAGATGGGTGGCACGGTGGCCCAGTGGTTAGCACTGTTGCCTCACAGCAGCTGATGCACAGCAGCACACAAACCTCTTTAATTATGAAAAATTATAAAAGTATACCTTTTATAAAGGCACCGCCCCAGTGAGCGCTCTCTTTCCTTTGTTTTTGAGAGTGTCGAAAATAGTATCTGCAGAGGCTTTTAGTCACTCATAGTCAAGTCTAAACGTTTGCACTTTGAATTAGATTGAGTTAGATCAGAAATTGACATTGTCCGCATGATATTCAAATTTACAGTGTTTATTTTGCTAGCGCACATTGTTAGTCTTATGGTGAACAATTGATGTGTGAAAGTTAATAAAACCTTGCTTTCGTTCTGGAAAGGCAGTCCTTTTCTGATGATGTCAATTTGACGGATTGGACGAAATATTCCTCCAACCATTAGTTTGTCGCTAGTAAAAGATGAAAGGAAGAGCACAAAAGTAAAACCTCGTCCTCTACTCGTATATTCCGTTTCAGTTGGAAATACATTTTCATACTGGAATAAAAGTCTGCAGCAACTTACAGTTCACAAACTTACAGTTACAAGTGTAGTTAATAAAGTGGCTGGGGAGTGTATAAACCGAATGATTTCAGTTTTATTTAACTGAAACTATGGTACTGTTTTATTTCCCAGTACTTGGTTGCGGCTGGAAGGGCATCCGCTGCCTACACAAGCTGGAATAGTTGGCTGTTCATTCCACTGTGGTGACCCCTGTTAAATAAGAGACTAAGCTGAAGGAAAATGAATGAATGAATGAATGATATTGTTGGGCGACGAGGTGGCGCAGTGAGTAGCACAATCGCCTCACAGCAAGAAGGTCGCTGGTTCGAGCCCCGGCTGGGTCAGTTGGCATTTCTGTGTGGAGTTTGCATGTTCTCCCCGTGTTCGTGTGGGTTTCCTCCGGGTGCTCCGGTTTCCCCCACAAGTCCAAAGACATGCGGTAGAGGTGAATTGGGTAAGCTAAATTGTCCGTAGTGTATGTGTGTGAATGAGTGTGTATGGATGTTTCCCAGTGATGGGTTGCAGCTGGAAGGGCATCTGCTGCGTAAAACATATGCTAGATAAGTTGGTGGTGCATTCCGCTGTGGCGACCCCAGATTAATAAAGGGACTAAGCTGAAAAGAAAATGAATGAACGAATGAATGATATTATTGTTCCAAATCGGTATGAATCTTTTCTACGTTCTCTAAAAATGCTGCTTATTTCTGATGTAACACAGGTACTTCCCGTTTGGGATTGTGTTTCTGGTGGCTGGCAAGATCTTGGAAATGGACGACCCTTCAGCCATGGGGAAGAAACTGGGCTTCTACGCCATCACCGTGGTCATGGGGCTGGTACTTCATGGCTTGTTCATCCTGCCTTCCATGTACTTTTTCATCACCAAAAAAAGCCCCATCGTCTACATCCGAGGGATTTTACAGGCCCTGCTCATCTCATTAGCTACTTCATCGAGGTAAAATGAACTTAAATGCAGTAAATGCCATTCGTATTTTGAACAAGGATCTTAAACCGAAGGCTAGAAAGCACAGTTTTTTAAAACAGATTTGAAACCCTAGCCATCATGCACTGCATAAATCATTACACAGGAAAAAAGTTTGCATCATAGACTAGCAAATCCCACACTGAATGCTCAATATCAAAACAACATTCAAAACATGTGTACAGCATTTATTCATAAAATTTATTTTGATTGCTATGGGCCCTATCATACGCATGGCGCAATGCAGCATCAAGTGTGGAGCAAGTGTTTTTCTAGTTTCATCCTGGCACATGTATCATTTTCACATCCTGCGCCAACTTGTTTAAATGGCAAATGCATTTATGCCCATTTGTACATCCATGGACATGCTGGTCTGAAATCAGTGGAGCAGTTATTTTGTTGTTTTTATTTTTTTAAAGAGGTTGGTATGTGCCTATAGGCCTATACACGTTGCTTATTACACACACAGGGATGCACAGCAGCACACATACATCTTTGAATATGAAAAATGAACGGATTAAAATGTAAATGATTATTATTGTCTACATAAACATAAAACCCGCTACCTCCTCACATGCCTTCTTCACCTTCATCTTTGGTGGAATCTGCCTCATTCTGTAGATGCTCTGCTAACTTTAACCTCACCCACAAGCAGATCTTTTTCCTCGCTAGGTTCAGTGTTTCAGCTTATAAAGTTCACCATTAAATAGCGAATACACCATGGTGCAACCACAACTCGCTCTTAAAGGAAATGGGAAATGAGACTCTGATTGGTTTAATGCATGTTATGCCCAAAACACACCCATAACTCATTAGGAGAATAACGTTGCGTTCACAGCAGACAAGGATGAAGGGCAAAGATGTGAATAAACATCCTGTGGCGCTATTCGCTTGAATGAAGCTGCTCGAATTGATCGTTTTGTGCGTTTGATGCGTGAAGCTCGAGTTGGAAGATCTGAACTTTAGCAGACATTCGTGCCATGTTAACCAATCAGAAGCTTGCTCTTGTAGGGGTGTGATTATGACGTAGTGCTTATTGCTGATGTCCTGAGGGGAAATCCTCTTGCGGACACCTGACAACAGCTCATCAAACTGGGCTTGGCTCAGTCTGAAGCACCGCTGAAAGCTTCCAACATCCAGGTACAGTTTCTGTAGGAGTTTATGAACTCACAGAGCTGGGTGCACCTCTGAAAGGATCTAGTGGACTCAGACACGGTGCAAACGAATCTACGCTGTTTTTCAGCCTTCCTAAAGCACATACAGCACAGCTACTCACTCAATAAAATCCATGTTAGCCGTTTAGCAACGAAGCTAGAGTCACCAAACAGATAGAAGCCCCATCCATGACGCAAATCCGCAACTATTGTGAAGTCAATTTCATGTGCGAATGAAGCGAATTATATGCCTGAATGAAGCGAGTAAACTCAAAATGTTTACGCTTCTATTTACGTGCAAATAGCGGGAATTATTAGCGCATGCCGAGTCTGGTGTGAACACAGCATAAGGCTAACCCTTTAGGACCATGCGCTGAGTGCGCTGACTGTTTTCTCAGTTCTTAAAATAGCAAAATTGAATTCAGACATGCCCTAAGCGCAGCTGCCATATGCTTTAGACCAATGCTTGGATCATTAAAATAGAAGTATTTTTGTATTTTATGTAATGTATTTTACATTTAAAATGTCTTTTTAAATGCCACACATTTAGTTATATCTTGAACACACTCACAATCTGCATTATTCCACATTTTATTCATAATAAATACACGTTTATTAATAATAAATCATCTGTGGGATATTTTGAGCTGAAACTTCACTTCACTTCAACTTCAGACGCATTCTGGGGACACCAGAGAACTCATATGACCTCTTTATAATCTGGATGGAATCAGACAGGGGTGGCACGGTGGCTCAGTAGTTAGCATCATATTCTCTGTTATCATATAACAGAGTTAGCATATATTCTCAGTTAGCATATATAAACTGCAAAACAGGGCAATGAATCTTAGCCAAAGTTGTGTAGTGTTTTCCAGCCATTTAACTAACTGAACTGAAAATAGCCTAAACTTACCCACAAACTTCATCGTTCTTGTGTTCACAGCTCCGCCACGCTGCCTATCACCTTTAAGTGCCTCCTGGAGAACAACCACATCGACCGCCGCATCATTCGCTTTGTACTTCCTGTCGGTGCCACTATCAACATGGACGGCACTGCACTATATGAAGCTGTGGCGGCCATATTTATCGCTCAAGTCAACAACTACGAGCTGGACTTTGGCCAGATCATCACAATCAGGTAGGAGAACACGAGGTGCTGTAGGTTATGGCGACGTTTAAAGTTCAGTCGTCAAAATAATAAGTAAATAAGTCAAATTGGGTCTCATTCACTAAACATGTATACGCACAAATGGGAAATGTGCGTACAGATATTTTCACGAATAAGTCATGATTTATCAAAAACTCACATTAAAATTGATTCTAAATGTATGAAAAAAATGTAAGAACAACCTATACCACATATACGCAATAATCATGTCTGCTCAGGGCCTTATGAGCATGTCTAATAAACTCTACATATAATTAGATATGTAACAGGACAAAAAAGTAACTAGACATTAAAAATTGATAATATTCATTCATTCATTTTCTTTTCGGCTTAGTCCCTTTATTATCTGTATATATACACTTATATATATATATATATATATATACACACTAAAAATAAATATAATGTTTATTTATATTATATATTTATTATATTATATTTTAGATATTTATATACCTCATATTAATATATCTATTTTTACTTAGCATTACAGCGACAGCAGCCAGTATCGGTGCTGCTGGGATTCCGCAGGCTGGTCTGGTAACCATGGTAATAGTGTTAACCTCAGTGGGACTTCCTACAGATGACATCACCCTTATTATCGCAGTGGATTGGGCCTTGTAAGAAACTAAACATACAAGAATTCTGTCTCTGTTCAATTCCTTTCCATTATGAGTTTATCTACGGCTCTGCTTCTGTATCCATTAGGGATCGCTTCAGGACGATGGTGAACGTGATGGGCGACGCTCTGGCCACAGGAATCATGGCACACATATGCAGAAAAGACTTCGTGAAGGAGGGCGAGGAGGTGAGAGTCAGTTTATGGAGGTTCTGAAAAGTAGTAATATGCGTTATGTGATCTAAAATCACCTCAAGGGAAAGTCTGTTTACTCACTGCGACAGTTTAAATCAGGGGTCACCAAACTAGTTCCTGGAGGGCCGGTGTCCTGCAGATTTTAGCTCCAACCCTAATCAAACACACCTGAACAAGCTAATCAAGGTATTACTAGGTATACTTGAAACATCCAGGCAGGTGTGTTTAGGCAAGTTGGAGCTAAACCCTGCAGGGACACCGGCCCTCCAAGACCGAGATTGGAGACCCCTGCTTTAAACTGCCGGTTTCCCCCACAAGTCCAAAGACCCTGTGATTGGTTGCAGCTGGAAGGGCATCCACTGCAGAAAACATATGCTGGATAAGTTGGCGGTTCACTCCGCTGTGGCGACCCCAGATTAATAAAGGGACTAGCCGAAAAGAAAATGAATGAATGAATGAACTTAAAAACTGTAAAATTTGAAAAAGTCAAGAAACATATAAATATGTATTGTCTTAACTTTTTGTCATTACATTTCTTACAGTGCATGTTGTAATGGCTTTCCAAGATCAAGTCTTTGAATGGGGAGATCCTGATATGAATGAAATATTATGCTCAAATGGTGTTAAAAATGTTTATTTTCATGCTCGACCAGCCTATAGCTATTCTAGCTAACATCACGGGTGCCATCTGAATATTTAAAGTTGAGGTTAAATCTATCTGGATAAAGGAGAGACAGGCATACTAAGGCTACGTGTACTAACTAATTCGGATAAATTTGAAAACGGAGAGTTCAGATGCAAAAACATCTTAGTGCCATCTGAAAATTGCCATTCTTCTCAGTCTCTTATGTGTAGGTTCAGTAATTTCACTTGTATGGACATAATTGGTTATTTGTATTGCCTTTAACACAAAATAACCCCAACATAAACATAGGAGACTGACAAAAATGCTAATTTTAGAGAAGAAAAACTTGTTGTTTTCATTCAAATGATGTTTTCATCCTAAACCCTCCACTTCCACGCTTGTTTCCAAGCTTTTAGCAAAAGTTGGTCATTCACACTGAAATGATTGAAAACACTTTTGTCACTGTACTGCACACGTGTAAGACGTAAGATGCCTTGACCTGTGTTATTTCCGACTGTTATTTACTTCCCAGCTCTTTGAAGCAAGCAAGTAATACAGGAGTAAGTTATAAAGATCCCAAAATGAGCAAGAACCGATAGACACTGAAACAACAGCTCTGAATAAGCTTTCTGTCTCCTTGGAAGAAAAGCAATCTGGACAATCTAATGACAACCTGACAATAATCTTTAACAATGCTGTGCAAACAGAGAGCATCCGAAACAACTGCTGTACAATATCAATATCGACAGTAGTACAATTCAGCCTTAAGTTCCCTCAGCAGTAGCTATAAAGTAAAATTTTTGTCTTCTCTCCACAGATTCCTCTCATCTGTGAGACCAAACCCATGATCAGCATCCAGCAGATGATGTCCTATCAAAAGAACGGCTGCTTCCAGCCTCCTCCTCCGGGCCCGATGAGGAAACCCGAGCACCTGGCACCCGACGTGGCCCGACTCATGCAGCTGGAGGAGGGCATCCGGCCTGCAGACAAGAAGAAGAGCTCTCCGCTATCTCCGCTCCATTACAAAAGAGATCAGAAAGACAAAGAGCACTGTACCATTGACATGAACGGCCTGGAGACCAACGTCTAGAGACCCAAACTGAGGTGCAAGACTCTGGTTTTCGTTCTCTATCTTTGGAGTATGCGTGTGAATTAGCTGGGTTGTGAATCTTTGGACCTGCTAAAAGGGATTTGCTGAACTCCGTCGACCCTCAGATGGCTGAGCTTCTCAATCAAGTGTGTGGATCGGTATCATCGTGTCCTTTTCATGTGATCCACTGAAGAGATGAACAATCTTCATGGACAGGGGAATGGGGATATGTGGTGTTTTATTATGTTGTACATCATATGCTGCTGAGATGGTTTTTCAATATTTTTTTCTAAGCTTTCTCTGTTTCAATCATTAACAGATAGGGAAACAGATACGATTTAACCACAATACGTTGATCCCAAGAAGTTTTTGGACACTCGTATCTAAAAATCATCCAAATCACCACCAGTTGGTTAAAAGAAAAGAACTGCGAAGAAAAAACACAACATTATTTATTTTAACATGGTTTGAGCTTTTGTTATTTAATGCAATGACATCTATTATATATGAAAACTGTACACTTTTCAAGTGTGATTCAAGTGTCCAAATATGCTTTTGGGAGACTGTAAATGAGCAGGGTTTGCAACTTCTTACATGAAGAGCTGCACTATAGAATAACTGTTCAATTGACAAAAACTACAACAATCATGCTTTGAAAAGCATGTAATAAAGTTGTTTTTCAGGGGTTTGGCTTTGCCCCTTAGATACCGTCAAAGGAACTCTTAATGCTTCAGCATACCAATTTAATGCTCCCAATTTTGTGGGAAGAGTTTGTGGATGGTCCATCATGACTGCGCACCAGACAAAGCGATCTCCGTAAAGACATGGATGAGTCTGTGAAAATGGACTGGACTGCACAGAGTCCTGACCTCAACCCGACTGAACACAAGTAGAGCAGAGAGTGCAAACCAGGCTTTCTCATCCAACATCAGTGCCTGACCTCACAAATGAGCTGCTACAAGAATGGTCACATAAACATACACCCATTTACTCTACGGGATGTCATTAAATCTCATGTGCATGCGAAGGTAGATGTCCCGAAACATTTGGAAATATAGTGTGTATATATTCACACACACGCACACACTAGGCATGTTTCCATCCACATCATACATTTCATTTTTGCACAGGAAACATAGATATTGATAATAAAGACCACTGGTATCAATGGTTCTTCAATCTACACTACCTGACAAAAGTCTTGTCGTCAATCCCAGTTGTAAGAGCAACAAATAATAAGGACTTCTAGTTGATCATTTGGAAAAGTGGCAGAAGGTAGATTTTTCTGATGAATCATCTGTTGATCTGCATCCCAATCATCACAAATACTGCAGACGACCTATTTTGAACCCACATGGACCCAAGATTATCACGGATATCAGTCAAGTTTAGTGAAGGAAAAATCATGGTTTGGGGTTACATTCAGCATGGGGGCGTGCAAGAGATCTGCAGAGTGGATGGCAACATCAACAGCCTGAGGTATCAAGACATTTGTGCTGCCCATTACATTACAAACCACAGGAGAGGGCAAATTCTTCAGCAGGATAGCGCTCCTTCTCATAATTCAGCCTCCACAACAAAGTTCCTGAGAGCAACGAAGGTCAAGGTGCTCCAGGATTGGCCAGCCCAGTCACTAGACATGAACATTATTGCGCATGTCTGGGGTAAGATGAAGGAGGAGGCATTAAAAATGAATCCAAAGAATCTTGATGAACTCTGGGAGTCCTGCAAGAACGCTTTCTTTGCCATTCCAGATGACTTTATTAATAAGTTATTTGAGTTTATATGTATGGATGCAGTCCTCCAAGTTCATTGGACTCATACACAATATTAATTATTTTTCCACTGCACCATGACTTTATATTCTATACTGTACATTATTACTGTTAAGTGACAAGACTTTTGTCTAAGTCAGACCTTACTGTCCTAATTAAATCATTCAAAATCAAGGCATGATCATATTTTATTTTGGTAAAATAAGTGTAATCTAGAGGCCTTTGCCTGTCATATAAGCCACTTCTGATACCAAATGATCAACTAGAAGTCAAGTTATTATTTGTTGTTACTAAAACTTGGAGCAGTGCTGATTAAAAGACTTTTATCAGGTAGTGTACAGCTGTAGTATTTCTGTTTCTGTAAAAACACAGCCGAGATCTGCAGCTCTTCAGGAAGACAGTTTGTAACCCCTGCCCGGATTTACAACATTTTTACACAATCAGATTCTGTCTCAATCACTATTAAAGTTAAACCAAGAGAAATTCCTTCCACTTAAAACTTCTCTCATATTTGTCAGAAGTGGGCTTTATGGACTCGCACGTCATGCCACACATTCCCGAAGCCTTACAGAACTTGTATGGATTCTTTGTATGAAAATTATCAAATGTATTAATTGTGATTTAAATGACATTCCATAAAATCATGACACTCTGTACGCCTGGCTAAAGCATTTCTTTTCCAATTTCATGGTCTTCACAGAGGAGATATTTGTAGACACATAAGCGGGTAAGTGTGCTACCACTTTCCGTGCGAAGTGAAACATTTACACAGCTAATATTGTTGGGTTATTTTTGTTTTTTTTATTTCCCTATTTTTTGCCTTAATGCAAATAGTTAAAGGGTTAGTTCACCCCGCAAAATGAATTCTGTTATTAATTACGCATCCTCTGACACTTTCTTCATCTTCAGAACACAAATTAAGATATTTTGGATGGAACCTGAGAGCTCTCTCAACCTCCACACTGATAGAAGTAGTGAAGCTTAAAACCAGGGGTGCCCAAACTCATGCTGCGTCCGAAAACACCTTCTGCTCAGTAGGTACTGCATTTGAATTTACTACTCGACCGTTAGACAACTATGTTTTATATAGTATGAATGGAACTACTACTGTACATCCACCATTTTGTCATCACGTGACCTTCCTGTGTCAGTTCAATGAATTCTCTCGCGGTACATCATAGGATAGCATAGCGCCCATCGGATGCGCACTTCTGAATCTCGCCGGAAGTAGTAGGTCATACGGGTACTTCTCACGTACTGTTTTTCAAATTCTATGAATTCTTGCATACAACTCTGCTCGCTTACTGTTTTTAGCGTACTATATATTATGGAAGCAATTTTGGAAGTAAGCCATGGTCCTGGATGGCCGGTGTCCTGCAAGGTTTAGTTACAACCCCAAGAAGACACACCTGGACTAGCTAATCAAGCTCTTACCAGGCTTTCTAGAAACATCTTTGCAGGTGTGTTGAGGCAAGTTAGAGCTAAACTCTGCAGGACACCGGCCCTTCAGGACCAAGTTTGGACACCCCTGCTGTAAACCAACTAAATCAATTGCTTCGGAAAATGATTCACTGTTTCGAAAACCAGCAAATACCAGAAACACCTGGTAGTCAAAACCATGTAAATGCAACAAAACATGAATTAGAACTGACTTTTTCAACCATATTGCGAACTTTAAATTAGAAGTATAGCCTATAAATGCACTAATATCATAAATAGTAAGTGTATGCATAATTTGGGTTCTTTTATAAATGTTCTAGGCTTATATATTTGTGGGCTCAGCTAAACAGGCCAAAAAGAGACTATTAACTATTATTATTCCTTTTTGTTTTTCAAATGTCTCATTAGGGGCCTCACGGTGGCACAGTGGGTAGCACGTTCGCCTCACAGCAAGAAGGTCGCTGGTTTGAGCCTCGGCTGGGTCAGTTGGCGTTTCTGTGTGGAGTTTGCATGTTCTCCCCGTGTTGGCGTGGGTTTCCTCCGGGTGCTCCGGTTTCCCCCACAAGTCCAAAGACATGCGGTATAGGTGAATTGGGTAAGCTAAATTGTCCGTAGTGTATGAGAGTGTATGAATGTTTCCCAGTGATGGGTTGCAGCTGGAAGGGCATCCGCTGCGTAAAACATATGCTGGATGAGTTGGCGGTTCATTCCGCTGTGGCGACCCCAGATTAATAAAGGGACTAAGCCGAAATGAAAATGAATGGATGAATGAAATGTCTCATTAAACGTCTACAAAACTGACCCGAGGTCTGGTTGCAAACTATGAAATCTTTTGTTTTGAATCAGCACGTATCAGATTGGCAAGGTCATGTGATCTCAGTTAATGTGCCTTCGTTTTTTTTATCATTACTGTTTTTAAAAAAAAAAATGTAATGGTTCTCCACTAGGGTTCGATCTCGTTTGATGGTATTGCACAGATCGCCCCCCAAGTGGAGAACCGTTAAATTTTCAAAACAGCGATGACATAACGAAGCCCCATTTACTGAGATCAGGCGACCTTGCCTATGTGAGAGATTTGAACAGATTTCGACGCTTCATGAACGCTAGACAGCAATGGTCACGAGAAAGTCCAGAAAAAGAAGAACATCGGGCAAAACATGCTGCCATGTTGAGTGAGCTGTGATCGTCTCCGTCTATGGAGAGCTCTCGGATTTACTTTGCAAGGTTAAAAGTTGTTGGAAGAACGTTCAAGGTCCCATAATGCAATTCAAAAGAATAAATAAACGGGGGAAAATTTAATTAATGAATCACAAAATACAGAAATCTGCTAATTTATTAATATTTTTTTACCGTGTTGAACGATTCGTTCTTTCCAAATACAGCTGTCATCTGGTGAATCTTTAATTGTTTTGCATATTATTATAATGCATATCATGTTTGTAACAGAAAAACAAAATGTCTAATATTGTACGTGTGCAGTACGTAAAAGCTCTTGTTGTTGAACTGCTTGTGATGTGATATGCAGACATTAGAGCCGAACAGCAGCGTGTTATCAGGATCAAATGCTGAGATGAGCAGAAGGTGGAGGTCAGGAAGTTCATGTGGCCACATGGACACATCCAGCACTGTTCAAACTCTGCAGAAAACAGCTTACACTGCAGGACTCGCAGCCTGGCTAAATGCTCATTACAACTGTCTGTATTCTACAAATAATCATATTACATACATATTGATTCTTGTTTTAGCGCGCCATGGTGGCTTAGTGGGCAGCACGGTGTCGCAGTGGGTAGCACAATCGTCTCACAGCAAGAAGGTCACTGGTTCGAGCCCCGGCTGGGTCAGTTGCCGTTTCTGTGTGGAGTTTGCATGTTCTCCCCGTGTTTGCGTGGTTTCCCTTCGGGTGCTCCGGTTTCCCCCACAATTCCAAAGACATGCGCTATAGGTGAATTGGGTAAGGTAAATTGTCCGTAGTGTATGAGTGTGAATGTGTATGGGTGTTTCCCAGTGATGGGTTGCAGCTGAAAGGGCATCCGCTGCGTAAAACATATGCTGGATAAATTGGCGAATCATTCCGCTGTGGCGACCCCAGATTAATAAAGAGACTAAGCCGAAAAGAAAATGAATGAATGAATGGTAGCTTAGTGGTTAGCATTGTCGCCTCACAGCAAAAAGGTCGCTGGTTCGAGTCCCGGCTGGGCCAGTTTCTGTGTGGAGTTTGCATGTTCTCCCCCTGTTGGCGTGGGTTTCCTCCGGACTTGGATTAACTAAATTGGCCGTAGTGTATAGATGCCTATGAGAGCGTATGGGTGTTTCCCAGTACTGGGTTGCAGCTGGAAGGGCATCTGTAGTGAAAAGTAGTGAAAGCATGCAGAACCAGTGGTTGCTTTGTTGGTAATGTCTGTTACTTGATTTGTCAGTTTAAACTGATGAGAAGAGGCGCGACTTGTTCTTTTGAGCTCATTTAAAGGGATAGTTCACCCAAAAATACAAATTCTGTCATCATTTACACACCATTCATTTGTTCCAAACCTTTGAGTTTGAGGTTCTTTCCTCTAGTTAACCACACAAGAAGATGTTCTGAAGAACGCTGGAGACCTCTAAACATTGACCTCCAATTCTACTATGGAGGTCAATGGTTACAAGTTTCTAACATTTATCAAAATATATTGTTTTGTGTTTAACAGAAGAAAGGTAATGGTTTATAACCAATGAGAGTGAGCAAATAGTGAGGAAATTTCATTTTTGGGTGAACGATCCCTTTAAGACCAGTCTTGCTTCTGCATTCTTACTATATTATTATACTAAATAATCTAAAATATCGTAGGAAAGCGACAGCATGTTTTGAGGTAAACAGAACATTTATTAGAAATCACTTGATTAATACAAAAAATACTTTTAAAATTACAGTATTGTACACCCAACACCCAGTTCTGTGGCCTGTGGATTCAATATCCAAGTCTGATAATATCAAAGCTTGATTCTGAAATATATCTACTTTTCTGGAATCACTTAAAGGTCCAAAGTAAGTCGATGGAGGCATAATAACCGGATATCAATCAGTTAGATGTACATTATTAATGGACACATTATTAACGGACACATTATTAACGGATAAGTGCTTTTGAAATAATCAATGCGGATTTGAGGAAGGTCACTGCCGTAACATTAGTTCTAATATATTTCCTGAGAACAACATGACATATTTATTATTCTGTCTGATTTATACTTGTAAATATTGTGATCGCAACGTATTGTTATTTTTTAATCACGCTTTAAAACAGCTACATTATCATTAGTAATAAGCTTTACTTCTTGTACTGGATTATGTTTGAGATGCTTTTTCAATTATGCAGTTACATTGATGCAGTGACCAACAGACTTATTGTTATTGTGTAATATATTGAACAGAAAAAGATATATATTTATAGAAATTAGTTATTTGTGCCATTTTCCTGTTTGTTGAGCCTTGTGGATTTACAGTTTGGCTTTTCCGGGCGTCAGCTGAAGGTTTTGAAGTTTCATGGCCATTCCCATATTCCCAGTGATCTTTAGCTTTCCTTGGAAAAATGCCTTTGAATAAAAACAGAAAGGGTTATTATAGAGTTAAAGATTTCTGAAAAAAAACCTGAAAAACTGAAACCGTTAAAACAAAAAAGTTACATTTAGTTACATTACATGCCAAGAAAATACCCCCCACACCGTTACACCACCACCACCAGCCTGAACCGTTGATACAAGGCAAGATGGATCCATGCTTTCATGTTGTTCACGCCAAATTCTGACCCTACCATCCGAATGTCGCAGCAGAAATCGAGACTCATCAGACCAGGCATCTTCTATTGTCTAATTTTCGTGAGCCTGTGTGAATTGTAGCCTCAGTTTCCTGTTCTTAGCTGACAGGAGTGGCACCCGGTGTGGTCTTCTGCTGCTGTAGCCCGTCCGCCTCAAGGTTGGACGTGTTGTGCGTTCAGAGATGCTCTTCTGCAGACCTCGGTTGTAACGAGTGGTTATTTGAGTTACTGTTGCCTTTCTATCAGCTCAAACCAGTCTGGCCATTCTCCTCTGACATCATTTGTGCCCACAAAACTGCCGCTCACTGGATATTTTCTCTTTTTCGGACCATTCTCTGTAAACCCTAGAGATGGTTGTGCGTGAAAATCCCAGTAGATCAGCAGTTTCTGAAATACTCAGACCAGCCCGTCTGGCACCAACAGCCATGCCACGTTCAAAGTCACTTAAATCACCATTCTGATGCTCGGTTTGAACTGCAGCAGATCGTCTTGACCATGTCTACATGCCTAAATGCATTGAGTTGCTGCCATGTGATTGGCTGATTAGAAATTTGTGTTAACAAGCAGTTGGACAGGTGTACCTAATAAAGTGGCCGGTGAGTGCATGTTGACCACTGTATATAAAAAAACACATCTATTTACATATATAGACACACTTTATATGCACATTTTATTTAAATTTTATACAAAACAACCATAAAAATCAAGACAATTTATCACTGCCCCCTTTCATCATTTCACATGACTTTCAACATATGAGCGTCCGTACATGTCATGACGGATTTGATCTCTAAATGGTTCAGCTTTTCTATTTGGGATTAAACTGAAAACGATTCCCTGTATGGAGGATTACTGTAAAAAAAGAGTGGCTAATTTTTTTTTTCCGCAAAGCTTCTGTCCGGCCATCTGATGTCTGATGGGAGCGTCCCGCAGATGATGATACAACACAGATGGGTGTAAATCACAGGGGACTGACTTTTCAAAGCGCTTATGGAAACAATCTATTTCGTCATGTGACTGGACCAACCATCAGACGCCATTAGCCTAATTTGGAGTTACGTAAAAGATGTCCAATGTCACCCTGTAGCCTCGGTAGTCTGTTTCATTTGACTTTGTGCGTATGATTGAGTCAAAACTGGACATGCGACTACATTCACTCGATTGTTTTTCCATAAATCTGCAACATAATTCGGTTTACATGTTGTGATAGCTAAAGCCAGCTCAGAGGAATGTCATAGTGACTCTACGTTAATCTTTTTTTCTTATGGAGATTAGTGAACTTTTATGGACTGCACATTACAGGTTAAAGGTCGTCAGACTAATCAGAGCGTCTAACAGCAACAGCAGCCAGCAGCATTACAGGGCAAAGATACAACTTTTGATTAAAAATGAACATCGAACAGGTTATAAATCTAGGGTTTAGCTTTGTTTAGGGCTGAGGGAGAAATACTGACATCGGAAATATGCATGATCATTTAAATGATATCTTTAATTGCAAAAAGTTGAATCTGGGAAAAATACCTGTGTACATGTGGACATGGCATTAGAATAAAAATAATATTTCAGTGTGAATGCACTACTTATACTATTTATAATACAAAACACCACAGAATAATCCATAGAATAGTGCATAAGTATGCCCTTTGGGATGCACCTATACTCTTGTTACACACTCAAAAGTACTTTTAGGACATGATATACATTAAGTAGGTGAATTGGCACACCACATTTGCTTTCCGGCTTGCTGGACAAAGTGAGCAACGCACCTTCGGGTCTACTAACATGTTTATAGGCTATATTACAAAAAAGGGCTGCACAATATATCGTTTGAGCATCAATACCGCAATGTGCGCGAGTTGGGATTGTAGTTGACCAGAATCGACAGGTCAAAACACATGAGATTTGTGGAGACACAGCAGAATTGAACCATTATAGAGTGATGTGATGTGTTTTTAAGGCCTACGTGAACATTTTAAGTGTTTAAAGCATATTAAGACAACATAAAGAGCATAAAGCTTAAAAAACAGATTCATTTTACTGAATTATTTAAATGATGAAGACTAAGCAATGCTCTTTAACATTTGATTGTTCAATTTCTGTACCCGAATACTCTCCAGAACTCCATAAAGCACTGTTTATTTCACTTTAGCATCTGCTCCATTGTGTTTATTTGACAGTATTTATGTATATATATTTTTTATGTTTGTTAAATGTGTGTCATAAATTACATAAAACATATTTATATAATCACTCCCATACAAAATCATCCCAATCAATCTAAATTAATGACTTTCCAAATGGAGCTATTTAAGTCATGTGGTGAAATTGTATTTCTGTCGCAATATATATTGCAGGGGGAAAAAAAATATGGCAATGTCAAATCTTTCCAATATCGTGCAGCCCTACAGTAGACATTCAAAACGTAATGCTAAAATCTCAATAGAAGCTTTAAATGTAAATATTACAGGTCAAAAAATTTATTTGGTACAGTCTTATATATAACGGTCGGTCAGAATTAGGGTTGGGTATCATTTGGGGTTATTTAGATACCGGTGCTAAATCGATACTTTTAAAATGGTACCGGCAGCAAAACGGTCAAGTCAAGTCAAGTCAAGTCAAGTCAAGTCAAGTCAAGTCAAGTCAAGTCAAGTCAAGCTTTATTGTCATTCCGCTACATGTGTGGACATACAGACGAACGAAATGTCGTGTCTCGCAGGACAACGGTGCTACATGGATTACTCATAAATACAAACACAACACTGGACATAAGAGCTATTTTAAAGTATCGGTTTAAATCATTTTAATTGAACAATATAATTAAAGTTTAAAGTATACATGTTCATGTTATATATTTGAATTGAATTGCATTAATCTCTTTCTTTTGATCATTTGTTTGTTAGCAGAAATTTAAGATTTGCACTATGCAATTAACATTACATTAGCTTACTACTAACCTGTGGAAAGGCTGTCATCAAGATCAGGGAACACATTTTTTCTAGGGTTTGGGCCACTGATCTCTCTACATAGATCAGTGGTTGGGACTTGTAACTACGTTTACATGGACATCAGTAATCTAATTATTTGCCTTAATCTGAATAAGACAATAATATGATTAAGGTGTTTACATGAGTTGCTTTTTGAATGTTCCTTTCATGATCCTGTTTTACATGTTTAAGCACATAGATTGATCATCGTCATTGTGTCACCAGGCTGTCCACGTTTCTTCTGGAGTTTCATGTAGTTTCATTTAAATTTTTTTGGCTTTAACTGCAGTTTGGCAGTTTCACTTTCATTCAGAAACATATTGTTCATGCCCCCGTGACAAACTGAGGTATCGGATGAGAATATGAAGTAAGGACTGGTGGAAGAGTGTTGTTTTAATGTAATTTGATACTGAATGGGAAAAAAAACCTGCACATATCGTGACGCGGGTGTCTGTGGTCTTTTAAGTTAATCAAAAATGGCTGTTTACACGATAGTCTAGACTCTTAATCAGAGTATTGTCTTAATCATATTATAATCAGAGTATTGCTGTCCATGTAAAACTCTTGCTTGTAAAATATAGCCATACTTTAGAACACTTAGTTTAAGCAAATTTGATGAACCCGATCATGCATGTTGATGAATCTGAAGGGAGCTGATTATGAAATGAATCTGATTTGAAATTCATATGCTGATTCAGTCCCGTCCATACCGGTTACATAGGTACCGGTGCCATAATGGCACCAGGTTTTGGTACATAACCCTAGTCAGAATGATCCCTATGGCCCTTCTAGTAGGTATAGAATTCAGGCGGTTTCAGTGTTAATAAAAAAAAAAAACAGATCTGTACAAAAACTGATTGTCAGAACGTACCGTTTGTGGATTGAGCTGCCCTGTCATCATATCTAGCAGATCTGCATCAGCCATAGCGATGGTGCAGTCTGCCTTTTTACCTGCGCAGGAAGTAAACATTAAAACTTCAACTACTTATTCTATGCAAATAAACTCTTGGAGGCACTGAATTTAGAGTTAATTCGTAAAATGATGCTACTTTGTTTTTACAGTGTAATGCAAATTTGTACACATTTGTTTTCCAATTTGCATGTTGTCCCAATTAATCGCCAACGGCCTGTAGAGCACATTTAGAAGTTAAAGGTGCAGTATGTAAGTTTGACACCCAGTGGCTGAACTAGGTATTGCACTCCTGGATCAAAACACATTTTCACTCAGCTACTCCTCTGACGAGTCCACGCAAGTGCAGGTTGCCAGATTGACGTGAGCAACGGTACACAATAGAATAAATATTTTCCATACTAAAAGGAGTTTTTGTCCTAAGCAACACCTGAAATTTCTATTTTAGAAACGCCTTCTAGTTCTCACAGGTGAACAACAGGATAAACTGACAATGATCACCTTATTCAGTGTTAAATGCTAACAATGTGACATTTATTGCCATACTAGTGAAAGCAGCAGCAGATAGTTCACCTCAGATCTTAAAAATAAAATAAACCGTTTGAAACTGAACTTTAGGACTGTGACAGTGCAACTGTCTAGTGGAACTCTGAATCTGCGTCTCATTTCAGAGTCTGTTACTGTCCACCAGAGGTCGCATTTCGGTCACGGACGCATGCTTTGAGAGCCTTCATGACTGAATGAATCACACCAAGGCAACCAAGAGTGCTGAAACATAAGTGGCATTGGGAGGGTTAAAGAGACCAAAACAAAAACACTCGTTCCAGCACGTAACGCACATTTTCAAAGCAGAATAACTGACTTTAGCATTGTTTTCAAGACAAACAAGAATGTTCACTTAGCATGCTTCTTAAATATCTACATGTTATATACATTATATGCTATAAACATATTATGGTCATTTCTTGCTTTAGAAGAGTCAAAAACTTACATACAGCACCTTTAAAAGATTTTTTTTTTAATTGTGTTGGAAAGCAACACCAACACAGCACTTATTTAAAGTGACCCTATTATAGATGGCCTTTCATGCAGTGTTTATCACAGCTCTGTGTGAATGAAAACATCCTGCAAAGTTTTAATCTGAAAGCTGACTGTGTATAAAGTTGTTGGCGCTCAAAAGAAACAGTCGACTCGGAGTCATTAAAACGAGTCGTTTTCAAATGGATCCCAAGTCATTTGATGCTGTCGTCAAAGTGATACACTGCCTACGAGGCTATTAGCAATGAAAAGGGAAATCCGTGTTTTTTTTATGCAGTCAAAGGACGAGGCTGTGAAAAATTTGAAAAAAAAGTTTCAACCTTGTATTGTGTCCCCGTCGTTCACAAACTCGGTTCATTTATGGACACATTAAGAAGTATAAACTACTTTATAATTCAAATCTTTGTAAGACATAAGTCAACATCCAGTGTTTGTATTTTTAACATTTGTATCTTTAGAAATAATAGCAGATGCATATGCAATACTTGTATTTAAAAGTTTCATTCATTCATTCATTCATTTTCTTTTCAGCTTAGTCCCTTTATTAATCTGGGGTTGCCACAGCGGAATGAACCGCCAACTTATCCAGCATATGTTTTACGCAGCGGATGCCCTTCCAGCTGCAACCCAACACTGGGAAACATCCATACACTATCATTCACATACATACAGACACTACTGACAATTTAGCGTACCCAATTCACCTATAGCGCATGTCTTTGGACTGTGGGGGAAACCGGAGAACCCGGAGGAAACCCACGCCAACACGGGGAGAACATGCAAACTTCACACAGAAATGCTAACTGACCCAGCCGAGGCTTGAACCAGTGACCTTCTTGCTGTGAGGCGATCGTGCTATCCACTGCGCTATCCACTGTGATGTACTTTAGGACTATGCTGCAGCAGCTTTTAATGTGATTCTTTGATTAATAATAAAAAAAGCAGTGTTTATTTCAATTTTAAATGTTAATTGTCGTATTTGACACACATTAATGCATCATTACTGAATAAAACATCCTAACTGAATCCCTTTTGAATGGAGTGAAATCCACAAAAACAAAAACACACACCTGCGTCGCTGGATACAGAGCCTTTGCCATTCTTCACATCCACCACCCATAATGCATCACTTCCACCTGGACCATCTTTCACTTTGAATGCAAAAACGCCGCCAATTTTCTTTACATAAGCCTCGCCCTCCTGTTAAAAACAATGACATAATTGAAAAGTTCTGCAGTAAATTGATTAGCAGATTTTTATTCTTCTACTTAGAAAAATGACTTTGACTATAAAAGAGGAAAAAAGCATCTGTTAACAAATGATTCATTCGTTCATTTATTTTCCTTTGGCTTAGTCTCTATTTCAGAGGTCGCCACAGCAGAATGAACCGCCAACTATTCCAGAATAAGTTTTTTACGCAGCGGATGCCCTTCCAGCTGCAACCCAGTAATGGGAAACACCCATACACACTCATTCACAC
>CAIGQW010055679.1:2891099-2904524 GCA_903798125.1 Danio choprae | reverse complement strand
ATATATATCAAGATCAAGATCAAACCCTTTCATCAAAGTTGTCCTAAAACTATTGAACAACACCCATTCTCTTGTCTTAAGATCCACTTTTGATCCATTTTAAATGTTGACTACTGTATACTGATTACCTATCGAGTTTTCCCGGGAACACAGTTTGCACTTCTGCACCATGCTAGCACTTCCTCTTCCTCCTTTGAGTGGCATGCTGTCCTGAAGAGAGTAAAAAGCCGGTGGTCATTATACACATTACTATGATTTCAAAACTATTTAAGAATTTTCTACATCCACTTTTTGCTAAGTCACAAAAGTATACTGTATATATTAATATCAGTGAATGTTGAATGAATGAACAAATGAAAAGAAAATACAATGGAGGGAATTTGGTTGGAAGAGTTTAATAAGATGTTTTTTAATCACACCCTCCCGGAAATCATATCATGCTGGAAATGTGTCTATATGCTGGAGAAAATGCGGAAATCAAAAGGCGAATCACTATCACATTTTCCGGGACTGCTCGGTTATTTAGAAAAATTGGAAAGAAATACACAATGCCTTACAAAATATCTTTGAATCTGTGATACCCTTTGATTGTAAAATTAGATGTTTTGGACATATACCTGAGGAATGGTTAAAAAGGGATAAATATCTTATGAATATTTTGTTGGTGACTGTTAAAAGGAGCATTACCAAAAAAAATGGTTGTCACATGAAAGTCCTACCCTAAATACATGGATGGAAATTACAATGGAAATGTATAAAATGGAGCAAATTACTGCATTTGTAAATCAGAAAATGGAACAATTTATTTCATTCTGGGAAAAATGGACCAAATACGCAACATCCCATAGACCTGAACTTTTCTGTTAGCGTAAAATTGGAAGGATCACTCCCTACATGTACATGGTTTTGTTGCTGATGTGTACGTATATCTTATTCTACTTGTTTATTTATTTATTTGTACTTATTTGTCCCCCCCCCCCTCTTTTTTTAAATTTTATTTATTTTTATTATTATGTATAACGGGCAGCACGGTGGCAGAATGGGTAGAGCTCAGAATATCCTCGAGCCCGGGGCTCCCTCCCGTTTGAAGGGCGAGAGGGGAGTTTGAGCTCAGCTAGGTCTCGAGAACTCCCCTGCTTGTGAACGTGCTTGAGATATTTCTTAGGATGCTATTTTGGAGTAGTCAATTTACTTATGGTGGATGTCTTTGGATGGTGGGAGGAAACCGGGAAGCTCGAGGAAAACCCACGCGAGCACGGGGAGAACATGCAAACTCCGCACAGAAACGCCGACCGGCCTGGTGAGGGGCAAACTAGTGGTGTTCTTGCTGTGAGGCAACAGTGCTAACCACTGGGCCGCCGTGCCGCCCAGTCCGGAGAAGGGAAGGAGTAGGGGTGGAAGGGGGCATTCTTCAAGACGAAGATGACTGGAGTGGAAAACTCTGGTTATTTGTAGTGTGTCAGTATTCGTCTGATTGGTGTAATAAACGGAGCTGATGCGGTGCCAGCCGTGTTCAATCCTAAGCACGTGATCCTCTCGAAATTACTTTATAAATAAACCACACTTATCATAAACTTCTGTTGACTGCATAATGTACAATGGCTCTGAAACACTTCTAATATCTGAAATGCTACATAATTACGACACAACACAACGTCATAATAACATAACAAACGTTTTGAAACAATATAACGTCATTCATTCATTTTCATTTCGGCTTAGTCCCTTTATTAATCAGGGGTCGGTACAGCGGAATCACCAACTTATCCAGCATATGTTTTACGCAGCGGATGCCCTTCCAGCTGCAACCCATCACTGGGAAACATCCACACACACTCATTCACACACATACACTAGGGACAATTTAGCTTACCCAATTCACCTGTACCGCATGTCTTTGGACTTGTGGGGGAAACCGGAGCACCCGGAGGAAACCCACGCCAACACAGGGAGAACATGCAAACTCCACACAGAAATGCCAACTGACCCAGCCGAGGCTCGAACCAGCGACATTCTTGCTGTGAGGCGATCGTGCTACCCACTGCGCCACTGTGAGGCCCAATATAACGTCATTTCACTTGCAAAAAATGCTGCAGTGGTTTGTCAATTAGTAGTTTTTCATGTGTATTTTGTAGTTTTAAACCCCTTTTGTCTAATGTACTATAAACTGCACACATTTAAACTATCTATAACTGCACATTTAAAACTATTTCTTTAGACGTAGTTACATCATTGACTTCCTACCAGTAAAGTGATGTACTGCCATTTATCCGACACCTCGCCACAATTCCCACACTTCAGCTGAAAGAGTCAAGAATTCATTAAATCACATCAAACATTAAGCAAACTATCAGTATTCTTCACAAAGACAAATGATTCAACATAAGCTTCTACTAATCTGAAATACATTATAGTTATAGACCCTGAAAAAACAGTAAGAGAATACTTACAGCTGACATATTATAATGTACTGACGTGAAACTAAACACTAGTGTAAATAATATAGTGTTTTTGAACCACACTACGACTTCAAAACAACATTATTTAATTGACTGTGAAGAGTGGTGTAGGGGCAGCACGGTGGCGCAGTGGGTAGCACAATCGCCTCACAGCAAGAAGGTCGCTGGTTCGAGCCCGGCTGGGTCAGTTGGCGTTTCTGTGTGGAGTTTGCATGTTCTCCCCGTGTTTGCGTGGGTTTCCTCCGGGTGCTCCGGTTTCCCCCACAAGTCCAAAGACATGCAGTATAGGTAAAATTGGGTAAGCCAAATTGCCTGTAGTGTATGTGTGTGAATGGGTGTGTATGGATGTTTCCCAGTGATGGGTTGCAGCTGGAAGGGCATCCGCTGCGTAAAACATATGCTGGATAACTTGGCAGTTCATTCCGCTGTGGCAACCCCAGATTAATAAAGGGAAGAAAAGAAAATGAATGAATGAATGAACAGTGGTGTACTTTGATGGTCATTGGCTGCAAATATGTTTTCCCCATTTAGAATTTGCAAAAAATACTTTTCTGAAATTATTAATTATTATTAAGGAGAAAGTCCGAATGTGCGAATATAAAACCACCTTTACCTCAATACTACAGTAAAGTATTTGAACTAATAAATTATATATAATAATTATGTTTTAAAACAGTAAACGCTGGTGTACTGTAGTATATCACATACAGAAAACAGTAGTTGACAGTATTGGGTTATTTGTTTATTTTGATATAGTTGTCGTATTACTACAATACACCACAGTTTACCGTTGTAATGCTAAAGTATACTACAGTACTTATTAGTTCGATATAATTAATACTACCAGTGTGTTGTAGCATTCATTAACAGAGTTGTAAATATTATAATATATACAGTGTTACACTTTACTATATTGTGGCTGGGCAGCACGGTGGCGCAGTGGGTAGCACAATCGCCTCACAGCAAGAAGGTCGCTGGTTCCAGCTCCGGCTGGGTCAGTTGGCGTTTCTGTGTGGAGTTTGCATGTTCTCCTCGTGTTTGCGTGGGTTTCCTCCGGATGCTCCGGTTTCCCCCACAAGTCCAAAGACATGTGGTGTAGGTGAATTGGGTAAGCTTAATTGTCTGTAGTGTATGTGTGTGAATGGGTGTGTGTGGATGTTTCTCAGTGATGAGTTGCGGCTGGAAGGGCATCCGCTACGTAAAACATATGCTGGATAAGTTGCGGTTCATTCCGCTGTGGCGACCCCAGATTAAGCCGAAAAGAAAATGAATGAATGAATATATTGTGGCTCATAAACACTTTTATTTACTACCCACTGAACATTGGACTTCTGACAGACGTCTAAAAGACATCTATTATACAAAACGGACGCAATATAGACTTGATATGCACGTCTGTCCGAGGTCTAATGTTTGGTGGGTATAAAATACCATACCATGTTTTTAATTTGGGTGGTATTTTTAATATTATCAGTCTACTGACATCCTGTCATATTTCTGCACATGGTAGCGACCTGAACACATTTACCTTTAAATACCAGCGGAAATCCTCCCCTTCCGGCCTTATGTTCGTAACATTCTCCAAAGTGGCTTTAAACTGCAGCCCAAACTTCTATAGGCATAAAAAGAAAGCATAAGTAGCGCAATTATTCATTTATTTTCCTAAAATTACAGCACACATACCCCCATGTTGAACCATGCCCCTTTTGCGCTACGTCATCCACATGCGTATATAACGTGCGACGGATACCGCTCAGCTGCTCCTCCTATCGGACGTGTCTGGTATTACACTTGTGAAACGTTGGAAGAAAGAGTAACACACATAAGCAGTTTATAGTTTTATGATTTTATTTCATTTCACCACTACGCAATGGATCATACGTTAAGAAAACCATCCGAGGGAGAAGTTTACATAAAAAAATACTTGCCATGAGGCAGGGAAAAAGTAAACACAGGCTTTTTAAAGTAGTGCCTTGGGTTACTTAATGGAGTTCAATTCAAGTAATCAACTTGAAGTTAACAATAAATGCTGTTGAGGTATTTTATGTTTTAAAAATAGCAATATATTTGACTATAATCCCTGATTTAGAGTAACTGTGGTTTCGGCAATACTATACTTCACCATTGTGATGATGTGGTCAGAAAAAAAAATGCAAATAAAAGTACACAAAATGATGTCATGTCACGTCATACGTACAAAACACTACAATTGTAATAACAAAATAACGAGATTCCACTAGAAATCTACCCAAAAAAGGTCAAATAAGTGACAATATAAAAATGTGGTGTACCATATTGTCATCTTGAAATTACATGATTCACTCTCTCTCTCTCTCTCTGACACACACACACACCACACACACAAAAGGGCCTCAAATATGAGGTAACTAGGGTTTTTATCTACTTTGTGGATGAAATAATCCACCCCACCTGAGCTCTGACTTCAAGTAAGTGTGCTGACAGCACTGCGATCACGTTTACTCCGCATCCAGTCTGACTTTCCATACAATTCATTTATTTTCGGAGTAGATGAAAAAGCTGACAGCGCAGGTCGAATCAATCAATCAACACCTTCCAAAAAAACATACAGCACCATCCAAAACCCTCGGGGGGAAAAAAACAAAACTGTAAAAGCAAACAATTATCCACGACAACATTTTAAATGCAAAACAATAGTAACAATAATAAAGGCAATTCAGCCCCAGCATCCCCTCGTTCTTGCAGGATAAATGGGATGCCATGCTGGTATTATTGAGTTCTGCCCTCTCCTCAATGGAGGGAAGGCCGCAGTGGTGTCAGTGAGGTCTGCTGGACTCGGACGTCCGTCTTTGTCTGGGCGTCCCGTGGCCATTCTGGCAACCGTTCTGTCGTTTGGTGAAACCTCCATTCAGGATATCCTGAATATGCTGCACGATCAGATTAATAGCCACTAGAGAGAGGAGAAATGATTTAAACATACGTCTGATGTTAAATCCGACTTTATAACGGTGGTTTAATAGCATATTATTATAATATCTTTGAGCCCTTAATGTTATTTACAATCACAATCTCATGTGAATTTAAAGCGACAGTCACCAAAACGGCTTAATTTGGATCACAGCCTAAAAAGGGTCAGATTCAAAGAGATATAAACAATTATTTGAGGGGTATTTTGTGCAGAAACTTCACACACACACTCTAGGGACATCAGAGACTTATTTATAGGGGCATAATAGGACCCCTTAAATAAGGAACATAAGGTTTCAGGCAAAAGCAAAACATTACAAATATATACAATAAAACCCACAAACAAATACAAAGACTTTAGTTTAACGTTAATACACAAAATATTCTATAACTTTTCCTAGTAAAACTTTGCTGAATATCCCTTTAAGTGAGTTTACCTCATTAAACAAATGCCGTCATTATAAATAAATAAAATATAATATTATAAAATATAATAATAAATAAAAGCAGTCTATAAAAACAAGATAATCAAATAAAATATGCTTTATTTTGTTTTTATGCTACACTTTTTGGATTTGCATGTTTAATTGTTGTGTATATTCAATGTAAAAAGCCCTGTGTACATCTGTAAGTAAATTTGTAAAATCCAAAAACAAATAATAATAATAATAATAATAATAATAATAATAATAATAATAATAATAATAATAATAAAAATCTTCATAGTGTGTATATCAAATGACAAGGTAAACATCAAATTACCAAGATTGTCTGCGCCTCGGGGGATGATGACATCTGCATACTTTTTAGTCTGCAAAAATAAACGTTAAATATAAATTTAGGGTTATTATAATTAGTAAATACTCATGTTTTTAAAAAGACAGCTTTATTCATCCAGAAATATCTGTATTTACTCACAGGAAGGCAGAACTCCTCGAAGGCTGGCTTCACAAAGGTGATGTACTGGTTCAGAACCTGCTCCAACTCTCGCCCTCTCTCACTGATGTCCCGTAACACTGACAGATACAAGAAAATGCACAACATTAGTCTATTGACCTTGTTCTACAATGCAGAAGTGCAGACGTTTTTGTGATGTTTTAGAACTTCTGATTTAGTTTTCTATGGGAGAAATGACAAGGAATAATAAACGGCAGAAAGAGGTCAAACTGCTTGCTCTACAAACAAGTGTGTTTATTACTATACATAAAAAGTAGAAAAATATAATAAAATTTTTTAGTTTGCAACATCAAGCAGCATAACGAGCTGTTTATAATGTCTAAAAATCAATGGAAGTGAACGAGACAAAGTCAGAGCCAAAAAGATTCTAATGGCTGCGCCCGCTCGTACTTTCATACAAGAATGAGGTCAATAGTTTTAGTAGTACCAACTTCAAGATCATTTTGCCTAGTTAGCAGTACAGATGTTACTGCTAGAATTTCAGCCCAAAACTATTTTATAAATTATGTATTTATTTATAATATATATGTTATACAAAGGCGACGCGGTGGCGCAGTGGGTAGCACAATCGTCTCACAGCAAAAAGGTGGCTGGTTCCAGCCTCAGCTGGGTCAGTTGGCATTTCTGTGTGGCGTTTGCATGTTCTCCCTGTGTTGGTGTGGGTTTCCTCCGGGTGCTCCGGTTTCCCCCACAAGTCCAAACACATGTGGTATAGGTGAATTGGGTAAGCTAAAATTGTCTGTAGTGTATGAGTGTGAATGAGTGTGTGTGGATGTTTCCCAGTGATGGGTAGCGGCTGCAAGGGCATCCGCTGCGTAAAACATATGCTGGATAAATTGGCGGTTCATTCCGCTGTGGCGACCCCAAATTAATAAAGGGACTAAGCCGAAAAGAAAATGAATGAATGTTATACAAATAGTTATTGATTTTAAATTATTCTACAACCATAAACTTTCCATCAGTGTTCAATATTTATCAGCAGTCCTACGTCACTGCATTTCCATGCAATGTACTTCAGCAAAATATTATTTTTATTATTGATAATTTAGTAAAGTATGGATGATTGCGGCTTGGATTATGCTGGTTATTCACCACACTCTGGTCTAGTTTTTAAACAGCAGAAAGTGCTATGGGCTATTTTTTTAACAGAAGACTGAGCTCTAGGCTATTTTCTAACAGCAGATGGCGCTTTAGACTAGGATAACGCTTTAGGCTAGTTTTTAACAGCAGATGGCGCTCTAGGCTAGTTTTTAACAGCAGACGGCGCTTTAGGCTAGTTTTTAACAGCAGATGGCGCTCTAGGCTAGTTTTTAACAGTAGATGTCGCTCTAGGTTAGTTTATGAAAGCAGATGGCGCTCTAGGCTAGTTTTTAACAGGAGATGACGCTCTAGGCTAGTTTTTTACAGTAGACGGCGCTCTAGGCTAGTTTTTAATAGCAGACGGCGCTCTAGGGCTAGTTTTTAATAGCAGATGGCGCTCTAGGGCTAGTTTATAATAGCAGATGGCGCTCTAGGCTAGTTTTTAAAAGCAGACGGCACTCTAGGGCTAGTTTTTAATAGCAGATGGCGCTCTAGGGCTAGTTTATAATAGCAGATGGCGCTCTAGGCTAGTTTTTAAAAGCAGAGGGCGCTCTAGGCTAGTTTAACAGCAGATGACGGTCTAGGCTAGTTTAACAGCAGACGGCGCTCTAGGCTAGTTTTTAACCATATGCTCAAGAAGAGCGTTTGTACATTTGTTGGGTCATGTAAATCGGCTTTTATATCACAAGATTAATGCAAACACAGCTCACTCTAGACATTTGTAATTTGGTTAAACATTTCCTAATCTTTTAATTATTTTTGAATCAAGTGGTATGTGTAAGGAATTGGATGCAAGCATAGTAGGGCTTAATACAGCTCCATCTGCTCTTAAAAATAACCTCAGAATCCATTTTCATGAATGAATCAATTAAAATGTCAAGTACCTCTCCGTGAGAGGCGCGTGTCTGGGTCTGTGTCCACAAACAGCTTCATCTTGAACAGATCCCGAATCTCCTGTGAGTAGAACATGAGAATCCCCTCAAACAGAACCACATCTGCTGGATACAACGTCACAAACTCATCCTTCCTGTAAGAGAACAACAAATGATACAGATGATCAAACGCCCAGTCATCCTTCCTGTAATGATTCAGACAATCAAACGCCCAAAATAGACACTTGAACAGGTCTGGGAGAGCAGCACTGACCTGGAATGGGTCACGAAGTCATACACTGGGATGTGCACGGTTTCCCCCTGAATGATGTCACGCAGAGTCTTCATGATCAGCTCATTGTCGAAAGCATCTATGGATTAAGGAAACATTGGATGGATTGTTTTCTACTCAATAGCTATGCACACAAAACACAATGAACTCTCAGTGGCTTTTGGAGAAGTGAGACACTCTTTGGGAGCGCAGTTGCTAAAAATAGTCCTGAAGGCAATAAATGTAGACATCTTTTGAAATCATATTATAGCAAAGATCTAAACCTAAACTGACTGACAGAAAACACCATTAGTTGTCATACACTTAATTAACTTTTTTTTTTTATGTGATGCAATAGAAAAACTAATTTTGGTTCCCTAAAACGCTTCGCAGTAAAAAGTTCTTAAAATAACCCTTTTTTCCTTAGTGTGACGAACTCTTTAATAATCTAAAGAAACTTTTATGATCCCTCTTTTTGCAAGACGTAAAATAAGTCTCTGATATCTTTAGAGTGTGTGTGTGAAGTTTCAGCTCAAAATACCCCACAAATATATTTTTAGAACTCTTTAAAACTGCCCGTTATGCTGTGATCCAAATTGTGACAGTTTGGTGACTGTCGCTTTAAATTCAAATGAGATTGTGCAGGTGTGGTGTGAAAAAACTAATGGCAGATGGCTGCTTCTCACTTAGGGCTGTCTATGCTAATGAGGGAGCGATCATCACTAATGGGTGGGGCTTTCCCTCTCTGATGACACGTACAAAGGCAGAATGTCAATCAAAGTGTTTCTGCAGACTGTTTTTATTAAGTGTGTTTATAAAAAAATTGGATTAATACATTTTTACCATTGGAGGCTGGTTATATTTGCACACTGTTGCCACACAACTGTTTAAACCCCTTATAAAATAGATTTTTGCTCTTTAAAAGTAACTGTGTGTGAATTTCTTTGTGTTGCACATCAAAATAAAATTGGCTTTAGAATTATATGGTAATAATTTATATATACATTCACCGGCCACTTTATTAGGTACACCTGTCCAACTGCTCGTTAACGCAAATTTCTAATCAGCCAATTACATGGCAGCAACTCAATGCATTTAGGCATGTAGACATGGTCAAGACGATCTGCTGCAGTTCAAACCGAGCATCAGAATGGAGAAGAAAGATGATTTAAGTGACTTTGAATGTGGCATGGTTGTTGGTGCCAGACGGGCTGGTCTGAGTATTTTCAGAAACTGCTGATCTACTGGGATTTTCACGCACAACCATCTCTAGGGTTTACAGAGAATGGTCTGAAAAAAAAAAATATCCAGTGAGTGGCAGTTCTGTGGGTGCAAATGCCTTGTTGATTTCAGAGGTCAGATGAGAATGGCCAGACTGGTTCCAGCTGATAGAAATACAACAGTAACTCAAATAACCACTCGTTACAACCGAGGTCTGCAGAGGAGAATCTCTGAACGCACAACACAACGAAATTTGAGGTGGATGGGCTACAGCAGCAGAAGACCACACCGGGTGCCTCTCCTGTCAGCTAAGAACAGAAAACTGAGGCTACAATTCGCACAGGCTCACCAAAATTAGACAACAGAAGATTGGAAAAACGTTGCCTGGTCTGATGAGTCTAGTTTTCTGCTGCGAAAATCGGATAGTAGGGTTAGAATTTGGCGTCAACAACATGAAGGCATGGATCCATCCTTCCTTGTATCAACAGTTCAGGCTGGTGGTGGTGTACTGGTGTGGGGAATATTTTCAGTACCTTGTTGAATCTATGCCACAAAGGACACTTCTGAAGGCAAAAGGGGGTCCAACCTGGTACTAGTAAGGTGTACCTAATAAAGTGGCTGGTTAGTATATATAGTTGAAGTCAAAATTATTAGCCCTTTATTATAAGTGCTGGTTAATGGAGAAATTTCTAATAACTACATTCTTATAGCTTTACAATGACAACAGTAAATAATATTTTTCTACTTATCTTGTTAGATACTAGTAGTCAGCTTAACTAGGTTATTATGCTAACTAGGCAAGTTATATTAATTAGGCAAGTTGATCATTCACTTCAAATGTTATGGACTACAGTAGATGACATGTAGTACCCGGATGATCGAAGTTGAACTGGCCCTTGACTGCTTTGGCCTTCTGTTCAGGCGTGAGCTCCCTGTAAAAGCTGTCCTGACTGAGAATCACCACCTGACGCTGATGCCGGTCAATCTTATTCTGGCCCAGCAGCTCCATGATCTTCTCACATACTGAAGACTGAGAAAATAAAACACAGAACATGACTTAACTCTTCAAGCGGCCCAGATCAGACGTAAACAATTATGTAGCATTATGTTTATGAAGCCTAATGTATCACATTTGACATGCAAATTACTAAGACTGCTAAATGAATCACATGATCAAAACATCGCTGAAAACTCACTGTATATGGTTTGTAGTATTTCCAGACTAACACTTGCTAGACTGAAACAGTTTTGGTTTATTTAATTAAAATACATTGTTTTGTTTTTTATTAAAAATGTCAATTTAAAAGTAGTATTGTACATCTAGTGAAATATAATTCATTGTAATCTTTGTATAGTATTAAAATATTTTGAAGTAATTTTTCATAATAAAACCTTAAGATCTGTAGAATTATTTACATATATAGGCATGTAATAGGTCCCAAGTAGGTCACAGTTTTCCATAAAACACGCGTATAATTATTTTTAATATACATTTCATATGATATTTACCACACGCATATCTACACACACACACACACACACACACACACACACACACACACACACACTCTTTATGTTTTGTTTGTTTAAAAAAAGAAAATCACATTTCAAATTGTAATTAACCATATATTCTGGGTTTTTTTGTTAATTATTATTTCACAGTTTTCCATAAAACACACGTATAATTATTTTTAATATACATTTCATATGATATTTACCACACGCATATCCACACACACACACACACACACACACGCGTTCTTTATGTTTTGTTTGTTTAAAAAAAGAAAATCACATTTCAAATTGTAATTAACCATATATTCTGGGGGGTTTTTTAATTAAATATTTAGAAATAATTAATTTGTCTGGCTTTACATGGTCAAAGAGATGCATATTTGATGCATGAATGTAAATGATGTCATTCCAAACCTTTATGACTTTCTTTTGAATAATGTCTTGCTCCTTTTTTGATTGTCCCTTTCTTACAATGGCAGCTAATAGCCACTCAAACTGTTTAACATACTTCAAAAAACATAAAAGGTATCTTTTTTTTTTTAAAATGACAAAGACTTGTCGAATTATAAAATACATAAGAGCGTTATGTGTTCAGATTTGTCTCTGTAAAACGCGTTGAGAATAGATTTGAGTATGTTTAGCCTGTTTTCTTAATTACTTTAATACGTTTACGTTTAAGTTCAACAACATGAATATGAATAAATGATGTAATTTGCATTTTGTTATAAGCTATGCCATTTAAAGGTACTATAGGTAAGGGGTATAGGACTCTTGTCATTAGTGTGTGTGTAGACATGTGCTGGTGGGTTGGATCAGCATGGAGAGCTCAGATCTGCCATGTAAGGACATTCAGCAGGACAGCATGGCCTCATCCACCGGCCAACCGAGCATTTCAAATCTGGCTCGCTTATTTGTTTGGATGATAACCAGGTAAAACAAACAAAAAAAATGATAATAATAAAATATAATTCCGACAAACCAATGAACATCAGAGTTTGTGGTATATTTGCGCAACCCACATCTCAAATAAAACGGTTTAGTCTTCAAAATGAGTTTAGGAAGGTTTCGCATTGTGATGGTTTTACGTGGGAGTTAAACTTCTGTCAGATGAAGGTCAGCGGAAGATTAATGAACGCTTGTTACTAAAACTGGGTCATTGTGCCAATGTAAACATCCTCCGCTATTATGACGTCACGTTTCCCGCAACTTTCGCTTGCCTACATGGAGGAAGTGGCACCTTTTTATATTTAACATCGACTATAGACTGTTTATGAAGCAAAATGTTGAGATGCACACCTATAACAAACGTCCACGTCCATATTAGACATTCGAGGTCGCTCAGAAAATGAATAACAGATAACGCGACAGTGGACTATTCAAACGCTGCGCCACGTGGAGCTAAAACATGACGTTATTGAGATTTATTAACGACGGTAAACACAAAACATGGACACATTTGTTATTTACATTGTAACTTATGAGTTGTCGTTCGAGTTTATGTCGTAAATTCTTTACGCGGGGAAGGAAATAAGCTCACCGCTTTCAGTGATGAATGACAAAGGCTCGCCGAATTATTAAATACACAAAGGGGTCAAATTATGTGTTTATATTTGTATCTGTGAAACATAAAGCGATGAGAATATATTTTAGAATTCCGGATGTAGTATTTTAGCTCGTTTTCTTCATTATTTCATTTGAAGTTGACTAAAAAAAGCCACGCGGTCGCTGGATGCTTCGCCGGGGTCAATGAAACCCCGATACGGTAATAACGGTTAGCGATATACAGTCGTAAAGCTCAAACCTTCCCACTGGCGGTGCCTCCGGACACACCGATGAGGAAAGGCTGTCGGACGGTGTGGCCGTTTTCCGCTCTGTCCTTAAGATGTGTTTCACTGTCGCCAGCCATGCTTGCAGTGTGGAATCACAAGCGTGTGTGTCGCTATTCTAATAATACACACACACCGCTCCTCCTCCTGTGTCCCACTCTGTTCGTCTTCAGAAGAGAATAAAGCACACATCTATCTATCTATCTATCTATCTATCTATCTATCTATCTATCTATCTATCTACCTACCTACCTACCTACCTACCTACCTACCTACCT
>CAIGQW010055679.1:2857997-2885685 GCA_903798125.1 Danio choprae | reverse complement strand
TGTTCCTTTAAGACAGTTCATGAAAGTGTTGCATTGATTTGAGAAGTTGCTGAGTCTGATCTCTTCGGCTCTTCTTGTTGTGGAGAACAGAAGAGAAGAGAGGAGATCGCTGAGATGGAGGTGATCAACAATGGAAAGTCCATCACAGAAGCCCGTTTGGACGTGGACTCAGCCAGACTGTGCATTGAGTATTTCGCAGGACAAGCCACTACACTTTCAGGTCAGTCATTTTTTTTGTTGGTCATTTTTAGTTAGTCTTCCTAACTGTAGACTGGTAGTGTACTCTACATAAATATATAGTTGCATTGACTTCATAATGAATTAACTGGCAGGATTTCGGCTCTGCTTTCTCAGGTCAGCATGTCCAGCTACCAGGAGGTTCGTTTGCTTACACGCGCCGTGAGCCGTTCGGTGTGTGTGTGGGAATAGGAGCCTGGAACTACCCTTTCCAGATCGCAGCCTGGAAATCTGCCCCTGCCATCGCTTGTGGTGTGTGTTATGGAAGTTATTCCCTTCAGTCACTCGAGTTGTTATGACCGATGTGCTTAAGATGATTCTCTCCGCTTAGTGTTTTTTATGATGGTTTATTGATAGGGAACTCAATGGTGTTCAAGCCGTCTCCGCTGACCCCTGTCACTGCAGTGCTGCTGGCGGAGATTTACAGGCAGGCCGGGGCTCCTGAGGGCCTGTTCAATGTGGTTCAGGGCGGACAGGAGACCGGCTCTCTGCTCTGTCTTCACCCATCGGTGGATAAAGTCTCCTTCACTGGAAGTGTGCCCACAGGAAAGAAGGTAAAAATGGCTGTCAGAATTCATTTACTCGCCCTCATGCTTTTTCCAAACCAAAGACTTCACTGTATGCTGTAAAATAATGTATATCCTGTAGGTTTATTTAAAGGGATAGTTCACCAAAAAACTAGAAGATACTTTGGAGAAAGCTGGAAGCCTATAACCATTGGCATCCATAGTAGGGGAAGTCAGTGGGTACACGTTTTTAGCATTCTTCAAAATATCTTCTTGATGTCACGGTCACACAAGGAAGAGAGGACAGGTTGTTAGAGTTCGTGGTGTTTAATAATAATACAAGGTGAATCAACGCACTTCGTGCGGAAGGTGAGGACAACACACTGGTGAGTGCAGCGCACTGAGTGCGGAAGGGGCAGACAGTACACAGTTCGTGGTAAACACTAAAGTCACTTCCCTGAATGTAGCGAGCAGACAGATGACAGAAGTCGGACTCGAGGATTCCTTGGAGGACAAATGAAGATGCAGGAGGAGGCGAATGAACGCAGAGTAGAGGTGACCATCTAACGTTAATTCCAGCCGGTGAGTGAATGAGTGAGGTGAGCTTATGTAGTGAGTGGGTGATGGCTGGAGCAGGTGAGTGTGATTACGTGCGCAGGTGTACGTGATCAGTAATCAGGTGATAGTGTGCGATGTGTAGTGGATGGTGACTGTGAATGGTGACTGGGGCTGATGGAACGTGCAGAGGGTGTTGAGAGTTCGAGGGTGAGTAAAATAGACAATAAAAACAATAGACACTATATTTTTAGAAGTTAAATTCAAATGAAGATAAATAAAAAAAATTTAGGTGAACTGTCCCTTTAACTTAAAGTTAACGATGTTTGAACGTAATCCTGTCAGTCATACAAGCTGTTTTCAGCAATTTAGGACAACAACTAGTTGCTTACATTTATAAATAGCATTAAATTAATGTTACAAGTAATATTAGCTTATATTACATTAACCTGACTTAGAACATCGAGAAATCTCGTATACTTGACAGGATTAAGTTAAAACAGGGTTAACCTATTTTAAGTAAATAAACATTAAGAGTTTTGTCGGGTGTTCCCCTAATGGTGTGACGTCACATGAAAAAGAATCAAATCTAAGTTATGTTTAATATAAAACACACTATTGCGAAGGTTACTAATAGCAGTGATGAATACTCTCCTGAAATTCTTTATTCAAAGATGTTTTGGTCAACAGATCATGGAAATGGCGTCTCGGGGGGTGAAAGCAGTGACGCTGGAGCTCGGAGGAAAATCTCCACTCATCAACTTTGAGGACACGGATCTGGAAAATGCTGTTAGAGGAGCTCTCATGGCCAACTTCCTCTCGCAAGGACAGGTACTGCAAACACACATCTGCTCTGCAGAGTTATCAGTATGTTAATTATTTAAAAAAAAAAACACAGTCCATAGACATGCTGTATAGGTGAATTGGGTAAGCTAAATTGTCCATAGTGTATGAGTGTGAATGGCAGTGTATGAGTGTTTCCCAGTGATGGGTTGCAGCTGAAAGGGCATCCGCTGTGTAAAACATATGCTGGATAAGTTGGCGGTTCATTCCGCTGTGGCGACCCCAGATTAATAAAGGGACTAAGCCGAAAGGAAAATGAATGAATGAAATAACTAAGAAAAATAAATACACTGTTTGTGTATTAAACAAAAAATACTTGTTTGTCAAAGTGCATACAATTATTAATGTATATCATTCATTCATTCATTTTAGTTTCGGCTTAGTCCCTTTATTAATCTGGGGTCGCCACAGCGGAATGAACCGCTATCTTATCCAGCATATGTGTTACGCAGCGGATGCCCTTCCAGCTGCAACCCATCACTGGGAAACATCCACACACACTCATTCACACACATACACTACAGACAATTTAGCTTTACCCAATTCACCTATAGCGCATGTCTTTGGACTTGTGGGAGAAACCGGAGCACCCGGAGGAAACCCACGCCAACACGGGGAGAACATGCAAACTCCACACAGAAATGCCAACTGACCCAGCCGAGGCTTAAACCAGCGACCTTCTTGCTGTGAGGCGATTGTGCTACCCACTGCGCCACCGTGAGGCCCAATATCAAACACTATTAATAAAATTTAGATTTACATTTAACCACAGTATATTGTGCATCTATAAATATGATCTCCATTTTTATACAAATAAACATCACTTACCCATTCCTTAAAGGGACAGTTCACCCAAAAATGTCAATTTCTTCACTATTTACTCACACTCAAGTGGTTCTAAACTTTTATCAACTTCTTCCTTCTGTTGAACACAAAACAAGATATTCTGAAGAATGTTGGAAAAAATCATATAAAAAATACTATAAGAATATATACTATAATATATTATGATACTATAGAAGTCAATGTCAGATTTTTCCAACATTCTTCAGAGTATCTTCTTTTTTTGTTCAACAGAAGAAACAAAGTCAAACAGGATTAGAACACGCAGAGGAAGAGTAAGTGATGACCAAATGTTGAGTTTTGGGTGAACTGTCTCTTTAAGCAGTGTTGTGTTGTCTTCTCCATCCATGTGTAGGTGTGCAGTAACGGCACCAGAGTGTTTGTGCAAAGCTCGATTGTTCCCAAGTTCCTGAAAGAGGTGGTCAGGAGAACTAAAGGCATCCGCATTGGAGACCCTCTGCTGGACGAGACCCGCATGGGAGCCCTAGTCAGCAAAGCACATCTGGATAAAGTCCTGCGATACGTGGAGCAAGCCAAGAAAGAGGTATATCTGAAAATACCCATACCTTTACTAAAATTAACCATGGTTTTATTGTAGTAAAAGTGTAGGAGCTGTGTTTGCAGTGATTACTAGTTGAATAACCACAGTTTTATTTAAAAATAGATGTGAAACAAATGATATTGCACAAACATTAACAAACTTTTTTACTTTGTATAACCACAGTTTAACAGCATTTACCATGGTTATACTGGTGTGTAGTAAAATCTTGCTTTATTTTGTGGTTAATATGGTTTAAAGGGACTTTATCCAGTAATGAATTTGTACTAATCATTTACTCACACTCAGGTGTTTTCAAATCCATTTAAGTTTCTGTTGAACACAAAGGAAGATATTTTGAAGAATGTTGGAAACCGCTAACCATTGACAATCCATAGTAGGAAAAACAAATCAATGGAAGTCAATGGTTACAGGTTTCCAACATTCTTCAAAATATCTTCCTTTGTGTTTAATAGAAGAAACTAAATCATGTTTAGAACAAGTGGAGGGTGAGTAAACCATGACAGAGTTTTCTTCCATAAGGGTATAGTAGCCTTATTGTAACATTTTTAAGGGTCACGAATTGCAGACATTTTTTTGAGATGTTAAAATATTGTTGGTTTTTATATATAGGTGAAAAGTCCCATTAATTTGAGTGAAAATGGGTTATTTTTCAGTTTGTCTGCGCATGTAAAAGGTGTGCATTAGCTGAGAGCTACATTCAACTTTATATCACTCTCTAACTTGTGTGTGTACTTGTTTTTATATCCCAGTGGGGACTAAACCTGAATGCACACAGACTCATGGGGACTTGTTTCTCCGTGGGGACCAAAATTGAGATGATCAAGTGTAAACATGCTTATAAATCACACAGAATGTAGTATGTTGAAAATGTAAAAATGCTAAATGTTTCCTCTGAGGGTTGGGATATCGAGACAGAATATACGGTTTGTTTATGAGTCTCCACCAGGATATAGGAACAAGTCTGTGTGTGTGCATGCATTTGCATATATTTTATCCTCGTAATGAAACTCCACTTTTTATGCTATTCCTTTGTTCCCTCCACAGCTGGAAACGACCCTTTTCCAAAGCTGTTTTTAATTGGGAGGTGTGGAAAACCCTGCATAATCCGGGCCGTTTCATTCATTCATTTTCCTTCGGCTTAGTCTCTTATTTTTCAGAGGTCGCCACAGCGGAATGAACCGCCAACTATTACGGCATATATTTTACACAGCGGATGCCCTTCCAGGCGCAACCCAGTACTGGGAAACACCTATACACTCTCACATTCACACACACACTCATACACTAAGACCAATTTTGTTTACCCAATTCCCCTATAGCCCATGTGTTTGGTCAGTGGGGGAAACCGGAGCACCCGGAAGAAACCCACGCCAACACAGGGAGAACATGCAAACTCCACACAGAAATGCCAACTGAACCAGCGACCTTCTTGCTGTGAGACGACAGTGCTAATTACTGAGCCACCGTGCCGCCATAGGGCCATTTCACGACACTTTAATAAATGATATGGATTGTAAAGTTGTTGTTTCTTGACAGGGAGCCCGAGTGCTTTGTGGAGGAGAGCCTTTCATCCCTGCAGATCCGAAACTAAAAGATGGATACTACATGACTCCATGCGTGCTCGGTGAGTTACTGAGTCTAATGTAAATCACTGTGCTGTACCAGATAAGTTTGGTGCTGTGACCAAATTTCTTCAACTGAGTACCAAAGAAGGTCTGCGCTCAACAACTGATCAAATAATAATTCACAGGAGAAAAGAAAAACACAAATGTTTTAGCTGTGTGCCTTTTGTCAGTGCAATGATTCCAGGGACGTGCAGAGACATTTTAACAGGCAGGGGCTCAAGTGGGGAAAAAGGACACTTCTTTTTAAATGAATAAAGTATATTAAATTATATTTCACCCATATACTCGCCCTTAAAAGGATAGTTGATCCAAAACTGATAATTCTGTCACCATTTACTTGTTCCAAACCTGTTTGACTTTTTTTTTCCTATTGTTGAACAAACAAAAAGAAAGCAGGAAACCTGTAACCATTGACTTTCGTGGTATCTGTTTTAGATACCTACTCTGCTAGTCAATGATTTCAGGTTACAGTAAAAGTGTTTACAATAAAGAAACACAAAGATTTGGAGCCACTTGAGGGCGAGTACATTTTCACATCTCTTTTCAAACTACTATGTGTTTTTTTCTGTTGAACAAAATAATAAAATATTTTGAAGCATGTTGGACACTGATAGCCACTTACTTCCATAGTGAGAAAAAAAACTGCTGTGGAAGTCAACAGCTAGCCTATATGTACATGTTTTTATAGCTTCAATAAACATGATATATTCGGAATAAATGACTGCAAAAACGAGAGGGGAATATTTTCACTATCCAGCTGTCGTTTCTCTATTACGTTAGCTAGATATTTAGTTGATGTTTTTTTATTGACAGAGAAGGTTGTCCTCAAATAGCACACGCACTCACTTATACATATATTATATTATTATTATTAAAAATAATAATAATTATGCCCAGAAAAAGGAAAAGGCTTAGAGCCCCCCCAAAGCCCCGTCTCCTCTGCGCGTACCTGAATGATTCATTAACTCTTACTGCCATGGTTAGTTGGAAAACCTGTCGTCAGTTGATGTTTGGTGTTTTGGAAACATTCACTGGTCTGGATTTTTGTTCTGATCATTTCCTTAAACTCAGCGTCTAATAAGAAGGCTTAAAGTTTCTTCCTCGTTGTGATGTAAATCCGAGTGAAATGTAGGGCGGGACTTGATTTTGTCCATCTACAAATGATCTCTATTGGCTGATCTCATTTGATTGACAGGTCGTTTCCCTATTCTTGCACCAGTAAAGAGATTTTATGTTAATTTAACGATTATGAAGGCACATGAAGTTAAAAAAGCCTTTTCATAGGGTTTTTTTGTAGTCTAATGTAAAGAAAACACCCATAATACACTTTTGTCTTTTCTTACACTTTATCAATTTGTGTTTGTATATTTCCATTTTTTTAGTTTTATTATCCACATTCTGAGGTATTTTGCAGAGATCTGCTGATGTAATTTAAGTAATTTAATTGATAATTGAGTTTTTTTTCTGTCTGTTTGCTGTCCAGCATCAAAATAATGGTGTTATTATTTCCCCTCTCTAAAAACATTGAACTTTTATGACAAGAAATGGAAAGAAGAATTTTAAACTTGACTTAATGCAGCATTCTGATTTTTGTGCTAGAAATACACTACCTGACTAAAGTCTTGTCGTTGATCCAAGTTGTAAGAGCAATAAATAATAACTTGATTTCTAGTTGATCATTTGGAAAAGTGTCAGAAGGTAGATTTCTCTGATGAATCATCTGTTGATCTGCATCCCAATCATCACCAATACTGCAGAAGACCTACTGGAACCCGCATGGACCCAAGATTATCACAGAAAACAGTCAAGTTTGGTGAAGGAAAAATCATGGTTTGGGGTTACATTCAGCATGGGGGCGTGCGAGAGATCTGCAGAGTGGATGGCAACATCAACAGCCTGAGGTATCAAGACATTTGTGCTGCCCATTACATTACAAACCACAGGAGAGGGCAAATTCTTCAGCAGGATAGCGCTCCTTCTCATACCTCAGCCTCCACATCAAAGTTCCTAAAAGCAAAGAAGGTCAAGGTGCTTCAGGATTGGCCAGCCCAGTCACCAGACATGAACATTATTGAGCATGTCTGGGGTAAGATGAAGGAGGAGGCATTGAAGATGAATCCAAATAATCTTGATGAACTCTGGGAGTCCTGCAAGAATGCTTTCTTTGTCATCCCAGATGACTTTATTAATAAGTTATTTGAGTCATTGCAGAGATGTATGGATGCAGTCCTCCAAGCTCATGGAGTCATACACAATATTCAATCTTTTTCCACTGCACCATGACTTTATATTCTATACTGTACATTATTTCTGTTAAGTGACAAGACTTTTGTCTAAGCAAAGTCAGACCTTACTGTCCTAATTAAATCATTTAAAATCAAGGCATGATCATATTTTATTTTGGTAAAATAAGCATAATCTAGAGGCCTTTGCCTTTCATATAAGCCACTTCTGATACCAAATGATCAACTAGAAGTCAAGTTATTATTTGTTGTTCCTAAACCTTGGATAGGCGACAAGACTTTTGTCAGGTAGTGTATATGCAAATGAGCACATATTAAATTAAATAATTCCACGTTTGCATGAACATTACATTTTTGAAGTATTGTAATAAAAAATATGTTTACAATTCTTAATATAATCAATCAATCGGGGAGGTATTGTGAAAAATCTTAGTTTTCTGTTGTTTTTATTTATCCCATTCACCTGCATTGTCTTGCTTTTAAACATTGAATTAAACAAAAATAATTGTCCATATTGATTGTATGGCGACTTTAAATCAGTGTGTGTTTTGTTTGCAGATGGCTGCACTGATGACATGACGTGTGTGAAGGAGGAAATCTTCGGGCCTGTGATGTCAGTATTGACCTTCGACACTGAAAACGAGGTTGTTCGGAGAGCCAATGACAGCGATCTGGGTCTCGCTGCAGGAGTCTTTACTAGGTGAAATGAATAATTGTTTTTTTTATATACACTATTATTTGGGGGTTTTGGGAGAAGGTACAGTCATATTTAAGCAAAACAAATATTACATAACATAGTTGTCACTTTCAAACTAAGAAGCTTTCTGCTGATCAACACAGAATTCATGACAACGTTTTGGTGTCGATTCACTTCAGATTGATCAGATTTTTGGATTTGGATTAGTCACAACATCTCGTTGTAGAGCAACTTTGTTCAACAAGGCAATATTTATTTGTTCCATATCAAAAAAAGCAGTAAAATAGTAATGTTATGAAATAATACAATGTAAGATCAAATTATTCCTGTGATTAAAGCTGAATTATTAGTCTAGTCTTGTCTTCAGTGTCACATGATCTTTCGGAAATCATTATAATCGGATAATGCCTGTAGTCAGAACACACAAATGTTTCTGGAAAATTACTGTAAATATTGTGAATACTGTAAATATATACTGCCATTCATTCATTTTCTTTTTCGGCTTAGTCCCTTTATTGATCTGGGGTCGCCACAGCGGAATGAACCGCCAACTTATCCAGCATATGTTTTACGCAGCGGATGCCCTTCCAGCCACATCCCATCTCTGGGAAACATTCATACACACTTACTCATTCACACACACTCATACACTATGGCCAATTTAGCTTACCCAATTCACCTGTACCGCATGTCTTCGGACTTGTGGGGGAAACCGGAGCACCCGGAGGAAACCCAAGCGAACACGGGGAAAACAAGCAAACTCCACACAGAAATCCCAACTGACCCAGCCGAGGCTCGAACCAGCGACCTTCTTGCTGTGAGGCGATTGTGCTACCCACTGCGCCACCGTGCTGCCCTATATACTGCCAATTTTCTGTAAACAGAAGTTATAACATTACTGTTAAATTCCCGAAATTCTGCTCCCTGTGTGAACTTTGGGAATTTACCGGTAATGCTACCTTCCTTAAAAATACCACAACAAATTTACGGGTATTTTTAAAAAGGACCAATCCACACATCACCTATTTACTGTAATTTACTGGTAATTTTCCAGAAATGTTTATATGTGTGAAAAGGGCTCCAGGATTCTGTGGAGCTCGTGATATCTTTTTAATTGGAGCAGATTTCCCGCATATTTTGGCCAGTCAGGACAATGTTCATATTCCAGAGCGCCATCTGCATAGTTTTACATTCAAAAATATTATAGTATTCGCGAATAGAATGTTCGTCTGAATTCTCATTTTTGTGTGAACTAACCCTTTAATTAAAATGGCTGAATGACCTTTCTGTAAGTTAGCAAAGCTAGACTGGGACTTTCACATTTGCTAATGTTTCCCTTTCCTCTGTTTGTGACTCTCTAGTGATGTTAAGAGAGCGCATCGTGTTATAGAAAACCTGCAGGCTGGATCCTGCTTCATCAATAACTACAATATCACTCCTGTGGAGGTGCCGTTTGGAGGATTCAAGGCTTCAGGTGGAGTGACAGTCTAAACGAGAAGAGTTTTCAAATGTTCCTATTTGTGATCCTGGACCACAAAACCAATACACACTCATTCACACACACTCATACACTACGGCCAATTTAGTTAATCCAATTCACCTCTAGCGCATGTCTTTGGACTGTGGGGGAAACCGGAGCACCCGGAGGAAACCCACACAAACACGGGGAGAACATGCAAACTCCACACAAAAATTCCAACAGGCCTGGAAAACAGGCCAATCGACTTTCTTGCTGTGAGGCAACAGTGCTGCCCAGATCTTAGCAAAGTTAATAAAGATAAAGTTCTTAGCAGTGCATATCAATAACCAAAAATTTAGTTGAAATATTTACAGTAGGAAATTGACTAAATATCTTTACTTAATATTCTAATTATTTTTGGCATAAAAGAAAAACTGATCATTTATTGTAGCTATTGCCAAAAATATACCCATGCAAAAAAGTATATATATATATATAATGTATATGTTAGCTCTAACACTAAACTCCCACTGTCCACTAATTAAACACAACTTTCTGTCTGATTTCAGGTATTGGAAGGGAAAATGGCCAGGTGACCATTGAGTTTTACTCTCAGCTCAAGACTGTGCTAGTGGAGATGGGAGATGTTGAGAGTCTTTTCTGAACAACACTCACATTTAATCTGCTTATAGATTCATGACTGAATATTCCTCCAGGATTCATCCCTATATCCGAAAAACAGACACACTCAGTTACTGAAGTGTATTAATATTCACCACCCATGACTGATGTTTACATAATTTCCTGTCAATCAATGGCAGCTGTCTGTGAATATTTCGCAATCCAGTGCCTGTACTGTGTAATGGTACAATTCGTAATGAGCATGAGAGTGTAAATTGTTATTTTAAAAAGTGATTTTGTCTAATAAACAGATATATATTTTGGTTAATGCTGTGAATACATGCACTAATATTTTTCAGTGAAAAGGTTTTGCATCATTGTAATAAAGGAGCTTGTGTTTACTGAAGGAATAATTATCTGAAGTGTGGTTTATTTGACAGGAATTCTCATCCATAACAAGCAGCTGATGTGTAATTTTGTACATTCAGTGAAATAAATATCTTCCTCATTAACTCCAAACAAGAAATCACCTCAAGGCTTTTCAATTCTTCAAAATGTGAGCAGGATGAATTCTCTAGAACTTAGAACTTCTACCTGGTAAAAAGCTTATCACAACCATAAATATGTCTTAAATATATTGTCAAAAAATGCTTTTAAAGACACATTTGCTTGATGTGAACTTGCAATGTTTTTTTAAAAGCATTTCTTCTTTTTCCTCCTTCCAGGATTGCTTCTCGCACATTTCCTCTGTGCAAATGTATAAAACAACAACAGCAAAACAATTAAAATCTGTTTTGATTTCAAAGAACATCTTCATTTAAAAAAAACAAACCTCTTACCTTTGCAATAGACTTTTTGGGCTGTTTAAACTGTGCAACAGATTCTGCAAAAGATCAAATCATTTGTGCGGGAAAAAAACTCAAACAAACCAGACTTTCAGAACTAAAAGCGGTTTCATAGACTCACCATCTTCAGACGGCAGATCCTGCTCACAGTCTCTCATCATCTGTCGGAGAAATAATTCATCAAATGCTGAACACATATCAAAGCTTATGCTACATAACATGTCATTAAACAGACAGTTCGCCCAATACTGAACATTTGCTGTTAATTTACTCATTTTCAGATCATAGTAGTTTTTTTTCAGAAGAACATTACAGGGCCACACTTGCACATACTCAGAGAAGCCGATTTAGTTTTGTTTTCTGTCATAATACAGGGATTCTAGCTTTTAAAGTGCTTTCACGTGTCCTTGATGTACACTTGGATCCTACATATTCATTAAGCGGTGCACAACAGAAATTCCTTACATATGTCAGTGTTCGTCCGTGTCGTCATTTGTTTTCATCATGTGCTTTCTTTGTCCTCTTCCCGCCACCGTCAATGTTCATTTGTTCCACCTGTGTTCATCCCTTGTGTTTCATTAGCTTAATCATCCCTTCATCCATTTATACCCTTTCGTCTGTGTCCTTCGTTGTCTGGTACTCTGATTCGTTTGGTTCGTCTGTGCCTGTGTCCGTAAGTGTTCAATAAATCCGTTTTTGTATATATCCTTCGTCATGTCATTATCTGCCACCCAGGCGTTACAACATACTGTTGGATAACAGCCATTATTATTGTTCTGGAAAAATGTTAATCCTCCAACTGCTAAACTATGGCTTGAAGAATTGATATCTATTCTGCACTTGGAACGAACCAGATATCTTTTAAAAGGCAACATTGGACATTTTAACAAGATTTGGGGCCCTTTCTTCTGTCACTTCGTGAGGAATTCTATTCCCTAAAGCAATGTATTGTAACTAAAAGGTTGTTTTGATTATTGCTGTATTGTATACTTGTAGGCTGGGGTCGGGGTGTTCTTTCCTTTTGTTTGTTTGTTTTAGTACGTTTATGTGCATATCAGAAAAGTAATCCTGGAACTTGTGATTATTGTAAGTCTATTCAATGACCAAATAAAACATTTATTCATTCATTTTCCTTTGACTTAGTCCCTTATTTATTAGGGGTCGCCACAGCGGAATGAACTGCCAACTATTCCAGCATAAGTTTTAGGGCAGCGGATGCCCTTCCAGCCGCAACCCAGTACTGGGAAACACCCATAGATTCTTACATTCTCACACACACTCATATACTACGGCCAATTTAGTTTGTTTAGTGTTTGGTCTGTGGGGGAAACCCACGCGAACACGGGGAGAACATCCAAACTTCACACAGAAATGCCAACTGACCCAGCCGGGACTCAAACCAGTGACGTTCTTGCTGTGAGTACTGAGACACTGTGAACATTATTTAGGACTATTTGAGGAGCCCCATTTTGACCCTCAAAGTGATTATAAATCACCAAAGACCAGGAGTTCAGCTAAAATGTATCTTTAGTGTTTTACTAATAAAAAAGTCACCTTCATTTTGGATGGCCTTACTATTTTAACAGCAAATGTAGATTTTTTTTAAGTGAACTATCCCCTATGCTGTTCACCATTTTTGCAGGTCTGATGTGACAGAGCAAGGGCGTCTCCATCTCCATGTCGTTCTCACTCAACTGGCTCCCGTCCTGCAGCTTCCCAAGGCGACTCTGAGCCGCCGTCACGCGCAGCTTCATGGTGTGATAGTGAGACTGCAGATCACCCACTCTGAAGTGCACCGCTGTTCCCTCGAACCACAGACTGTCATTCACCCCTGCTTTAAATCCTGGTGGCTCATATTCAGGAGGCGTGACTTGAGTGACAGAGACAAAAGCACAGCAGTCAATTAACTCAGATTTATGAAGGGAATTTTTATGGAAAAATGTAGAAAGGTTTTTCATAACACCTAAAATAAAATATGTTCAAACTAGAAATCAAAAAGATGGTGAATGCTTGAGAAAAAATATGATCATTTTCACATCTTTGGCGATTGTAATATTATTCACACCTATTGGCAAGATGTAGCTGGGAATTTATTCTTCAAAAATACCAAAAGAAATGATACGTATATCCTTAATACACTGCTAATAATGAGTAAAGAAATGGCAGATCCTCCATCTGTAGGTGAATGGCATGATATTGTAAAAGAGGTGTATGATATGAAAGTACTGACCCCTTCCTTAAGACAACAATCCTATCAAATTTCTTCATACTGGGCAAAGTGGTTGAGAAGAAATGTAATGTCTGAATGTAACTGCGGTGCTTTTATTGATATGTATCTGGAAGAGATTTTCGATCTTTCATATGTAATCCTCAACAGAACGCTGTATGGCAGGATCTGATCGAACATAAATAGCTACGAATGTAAATAAGATTGTATCCGTTGACCTTTGTACTTATATTGTATGTCTTTTTGTTTTTATGTTGTCATTTGAAGGTGTTTTTTGTTCTGATTTGTTTGAACAATTAAGAAAAATAAAATAAAAGCATATATTTAAAAAGCACATCAGTCATTTATATATATCCTAAAGCACATTCCTTTTAACTATAGAAACATCATTTATAGGAAGGTTTTTATAAATTTGCTGTACATTTTAGTTTTGTTACAATGTAAAACAATATATGAAGAAAGTCATGACAACAAATGTTTTTACTCTACTTTAACTTATAACTTAACTTTAACTTATACTCTACTTTAACAATAAGTTAGCCAGGTTTAATGTAATATTTTTGTCAGATTGACTGAAGTAAATTGAGATTACTAGAAAAGTTAATTAAATTCAACAAAAAATGAAGGTTGCAAGATTTTTTTACAGTGTAGCTTCACCAATGGTTGTATTAGTTTTAGTGGCAACACTTTACAATAAGATTCCTTTAGTTGTTAGTTAATGTATTCACTAAGATTAACAAACAATGAGCAATACATTTATTATAGTATTTGTTCATCTTTGGTAACATGTTTAGCAACATTTGATAACATTTAGTTAATGAAAATAAAGTCATTTATTTTTAACTTTGAATAAACTTTGGATTTTAATAATGCATTAGTAAATGTTGAACTACTGTTAATAAATGCTGTACAAGCGCTGTTTATTCTTAGATCAAATACATTAACTAATGGAACCTTATTGTAAAGTGTGATTGTTTTAGTTCAGTTTTTATTTTGTGAACACATTTCTATTTTGTTTTTATGCATTTGGTTTCAGTTCTAGTAATTGAAGGTTAGCAGAGTTAACAAAACACATCGTTTAACTCTTGTGCAAATGTCATAGTAATCAAAGTAAAAGAATTGTTTAAACAAAGATTGAACCAAATCCAACTTAAAATGATCAAACTAAAACTTCTGAAATATTCAGACAAGCTCATAATAAAGATGTTGTTTTGTTTAACATGTGTAGTTTATTTTTTTTGGCATATGAAAAAAAGGCATGGTTCTATATAAACTTGCTTGACGGATATATTTTGCTGCCTGATTATCAAGAAGCGTTATCAACGGGTGTTTCCCTAAACAGCCGCTGGTCAGATTTTCTGCCACTGGATTATTTAGTTTGGCTAATTATTACAGTGGGCTTTTCAGTAACTGTTGTTAGTTTCATTTAGTTTTAGTTTTTCCATTCACAAACGCCTCAACTGTGACCGACCCGCCACCAGGACGCTTAAGTTTACATCACTTTTTTTGCATTTCAATCCTAATCAAATCATGACAAACTATATATCATTGGAACGTTTTTTTCTGTTTTTTGTTATGTAGGATGAGTAATAGATTAAAACACGTTTATTATCACCCTATAACCTGTGGGACATTTTACGGGTCACATTTTTAAAACCCTAATATTGTAGTCTAAACATAAAGCAATCATGATAAACTATATACCATTTGAAAGCTTAAAATTTTAAAATTTCCAAACCCGATTTTGATTATTAATTAATAATATTTAATTTATGTTTAATTTAATAGTTAATAGTAAATTAGTTGTTTAATAATTTGCAACAACGATACTCATCAGAGTCGTAAAACATTACTTTGCTACAGCAATCCACATGTAAAAATATTTTAGATGTTTTTTAGAGGCTAAATTCAAATCCAATACCACCAAGCTTACCATACTACTTTAGAATTTGATGTCTACTTTACAAATATTGTCAAAAGTATGAAAAAAATATGGCTCATACTCCTCAAAACACAGGGGGAGCCCTTGTATGGTCATCAGTGGAAACTGTAAGTCATCTGGTGGTCATGTTTGGTACTTCGGCCAATCAAAATCTTCATTCATTCATTCATTCATTTTCATTTCGGCTTAGTCCCTTTATTAATCTGGGGTCGCCACAGCGGAATGAACCGCCAACTTATCCAGCATATGTTTTACGCAGTGGATGCCCTTCCAGCTGCAACCCATCTCTGGGAAACATCCATACACACCCATTCACACTCATTCACTACGGACAATTTAGTCTACCCAATTCACCTGTACCGCATGTCTTTGGACTTGTGGGGGAAACCGGAGCACCCGGAGGAAACCCACGCAATCAAAATCTTACTGAAAGCTAATTTTTAAAAATATAAACTTCAAATTTGGAATATAATTTGTTCAGATATTTAGTTTTCAGGCTAAAACATGTTTTGTAAAATGCATATTTTATGTAATATTTGTTTATTTGTTTTCGCAATCATAAAGTCACTTAACTGTTGCTACAATCTGACATCTGTCTTCTTCAAAACGAGACCAAGCTTAAAACTATGCACCATAGCATTAAAAATTGGCATTCATTTAAGTTTACCATGTCATTTTTATGTCTATTTTCAAATATGGGGGGACAATTAAGGGGTTGAGGAGTTTTTTTCTTTTATTTCAATTTAAGAAAATGTTTTTTGACTAATTATAATTTGTCTTAGTTTAATTTAAGAAAATAACCTGGACTTCTAGATGAAACGAAGTAGTATGTAAAGGAAGTTTATTGTACCATCATCGTTGTAGTAGAGTTTCATCGTGAGGTGAACGGCGGTGGGCAGAGCCTCTAGATTCTGCATGAGGAGAAACAGCTTCCTGATCAGAAGCGTTGAAGCTTTCTTTGTGTCCTCCAAGGTCACTCTGATGTCCCCATTCACATTGCTGGAATCCAAAAAAGACGACAAGATTAGTGTAAGTGAATGGACGTTTCAGCTGGTGTTTTGCAATGAGTGCTTTTAAAACTACAGTAGTCAACATTCAAAGTGAAACAAAAAGGTTCTTCAAAATTGTCCTAGGACAAGAATGAGTGGTGTTCAATAGTTTTAGGACAACTATGATGAAACGTGATCCACTTCAAATGTTGACTACTGTGTTTACACTACCACTCAAAAAGTTACATTTGTTTTAAACGTAATTGAATTTATTTAAACTTAAATTATCTTACTGACCCCAAACTGAATGAGTGTCACCTACAGGAATTGCAAGCCAAGAACATTTTACATATACAATATCCTTTAGCTTCACCAAACACATGACTGATGAATAATACTTCACCTTAGGATGTCCATCTGTGGTCCATGCTCTGAGTATCTGAACTTAAACTGATAGGACTCGATGACGTGCTGAGACAACACAAACAAAATAACAGAATTGAAGAAGGTGTATTACTGCTGTCCACATTCCTGTTATTAAGTTATTATAGCTTACATATATAATTATAACTCATATGCCAAATTTGAGAAGCTTTCAGTTTTATCCAGGTAAATAGAAGACAATAAGAATACTTGTGATTATTCACAATCCTAGTTTTTAAAGTTAAATCAATAACAAATCTGCATATAATAGTATATAGTATTCATATACAGTATTATATGTTGTATTTACTCCTTCCTTGCAACAAAACATATATACAGAAATTAAACCTGTCTGAATTTCTGCTCACTCTTATCTTGTTTTGAATATTTATTGTGAAAAATAAAAATGCTTCTCCCTGATTTATTATTCAACAAATTTTATTCTTATTGCGGGGCAAAAAACAAGTAATCTTAGAAGTCAATTTAATAAAAAAATTATTAAATTATAATTACTTAATAATTTATAATAAAAATTTACAATAATTTATATATTTAATAATTTTTTTTAAATAATATATATATTTTTTATATTTAATAATAATTATTAAATATATTTTATTAAATATTTGTTATTATTTTTACCATTTTACAAATATATGTTTTTAAAACACACAAACATTAAAAGTAGTTTTGAATACTTAAAATATAAATCTGCCAAATTAATGTGTTCTGAGGTTATCATCAAACTGGGTGTTGCAAGCAAACAGCATTAAAACCCCTAAACTAATAAAGTTTGTAAACTTACATTACTGTCATCTGGGCTTGTGTGCACCTGTGGAAAAAAATATGTATAAATTTATGTAATATGCTTTTATGTAGATTGTTTTAAAAAATATCTTATATAAATATAAAAAAACAACAACACAAACTTATGCATACTTACCCCAATTACCAACATTTGAAGCTGGAAAATATGACCGTTTATTTAATGATAAAAAAATAATTAGTTACAAAAATATATATATTAAAATATTTACATATTTATTTAAACTCACATATCTCTTCTCCAAAGCATCAAAACATCCCATCAGCCTTGAAGGACAAAAGACTTTTTATACCATCATTTTTGTTTTTACTGTGCACTATTACAGATGTAAAATCAGATTTACTAGAATAATAAAACACACACTTACCATTTGATGAGTTTGTGGGCTCCAGGAGAGGAACAGTCCTGTTTGAGGACTTTGATACACAAATCTAGAACAACATTCAACGCACAACCTGATTAAACAGTCTGTTGTTCAGTTATTAATAAACCTGTGTGTGTAATATAATTGTACCCTCCAGGTATCTGGATCTGTAGGAGTTCTCTGGAAATATCCCACGCAGGTACGTGATGGAGGATACAGCAATAACCACCATGCGTTTGACAAACACCAGCGACTGAGTTTCTGTATCCAGAGCCTGATGACAAACACAGATTCAGTATAATTCACAGTAATGTTCCAAAGCAGCTTAAAAACAGTATTGGCCATACAGCATGTTCATACTCAGATGCATGGTAATATTGCATTTGGTCACTTTTTCCTGACTTTGTTCACAGAGGGTATAACAACATCCCAAAATGGATAACTTTTGCATAACTGATTGACTGCAGCCCTCGTTGAGCTGAGATTACACACCTTAGTTTATAAACTGGTGGGAAAAAAACATTATTTGTGCATAGCTTTGTCAATATTTAATCAAATATGGTGGAAACTGAAATGTTTATCACAATATTATGGTTTAATGTTTAACTAGGTTATAGTTTAAATGCTTTTATTTTGTAAAAAGAAGAAGAAGAAGAAGCAAGTCACATGTTAAAACCACTCTATATAGATCAGTGGTTAAAATATTTAACATGTTTTTCAAGTGAATGACTAACAATGTGTATGAAAGAAATACTAAATCTGTCTAAATCTAACTGAAAAAAGAAAAAAAAAATGACAGAAAGATTGACTCAAGCTATTTTCAGACAAGTTTAATCGAGTATTCTGTAAATTTCTGTGTATTTGTGAAGACAAAAAAGATTTAATTTGCTTTTCAATTCACTGCCAAACAGGAATGGCTCTGTGTTAAAACGAAATTGAAATAGTGGACAAAAAACTTTTATTTATGTAATTATTTATGTAGGTCAGGCCCGTAGCCAGGGGGGGTTCGGGTGGTTCCAAAGACCCACCCCTCAATGACAAAGGTCCAGCATTTGTCCCATACATCAGCTCATTTGTTCTATTTTGACTGCTACACCATCATAAATTGTGAAAATAACCAAGCCAAATCCTCTGTTGACCGTCACATCAGTATGACTTTAGCTAATCAGTTTTGGCCTATGCAAACTATAATTTTTTAATGAGTCCAACATCCACACACTCTCATTCACACACATACACTACGAACAATTTTAGCTTACCCAATTCACCTATATCGCATGTCTTTGGACTTGTGGGGGAAACCGGAGCACCCGGAGGAAACCCACGCCAACACGGGGAGAACATGCAAACTCCACACAGAAATGTCAACTGACCCAGCCGAGGCTCGAACCAGTGACCTTCTTGCTGTGAGGCGATCGTGCTACCCACTGTGCCATCGTGAGGCCACAATCGGATGTAAATTAAGTAATATTTCACTACTGAATTGTTTTTTAAAAGAGAAAACATTGTACAAGTAACTTTTATTCTAAATTTTGGACCTTATTTTTGAAACAAAAAAATCACTGATAAAAAGCTGTGAAGCATCAGATGCGGACCATATTAAAATATTAAAGACTAATTTGGCTATTGTTGTTATCCATGAATTTTCAATCAAATGTTCTTTTTTTTTACGAGAGGCAAGAAAAATCATGAAGCCCTTTTATTATTATTATTATTATTATTATTATTATTATTATTATTATTATGTTTTAATTTTTTATTATTCAAATAGCCAAACTCTGACTGGGGAAAGTTGAATGTGCTGGCCAGTTTGTTTTTTGCCTAATAAATTACAATATTTATACAATATATACATATTTGATGTAATAATTTGTTTTATTGTAAAAATAAGTATTTATTCATATTTCTTTATTTGAAATCTTTAGGAAATATTTTGGTACATTAAAAAGTGTGGTTAATGAATATCCGACATGCTAATTCAGCTAAAAATAGAGCTTAAAATGTCACTAAAATGCAGTATTTAAATCTCATAATTAAATAGAAAATGGGCAGCACGGTGGCGGAGTGGATAGTATGATCGCCTCACAGCAAGAAGGTCGCTGGTTCGAGCCCCGGCTAGGTCAGTTTGGCATTTCTGTGTGGAGTTTGCATGTTCTCCCCGTGTTTGCGTGGGTTTCCCCCACAATTCCAAAGACATGCGGTACAGGTGAATTGGGTAAGCTAAATTGTCCGTAGTGTATGAGTGTGTGTGTGTGTGAATGAGTGAGTGTGTATGGATGTTTCCCAGAGATGGGTTGCGGCTGGAAGGGCATCTGCTGCGTAATACATATGCTGGATAAGTTAGCGGTTCATTCCGCTGTGGCGACCCCAGATTAATAAAGGGACTAAGCCGAAAAGAAAATGAATGAATGAATAAATAAAAATGAGGCTAATAACTGCAAAAAGTCCATATTTTGAGAAATATTCACCAGACTGGCTACAGGCCTGTAGGTTACAAACAGAATACAATCACTTCAATTTCATTTCAACACGATTTCAAACGATCTTAGTGGGGAAAAAAGGGGCCAATAATGAGCCTTAAAACACTACAATGTCATTTTAAATTAAATCAATACCTTAAGAAAATATTACAATAGTTTTTTAATTGTACATTGTGAAATTAATATTTGATATATACCACGATATTAAACATGTTTAAAAAAGTTAAGGTTAACTGTGGTAACGTTAACGTAATACGCTAACGTTACTTTACCTTTTTAAATGAATTATACGGTAATACAATAACTGACAGTTCAATTAAACGCATTTGGTAGCATGGTATATTTTGTTTTATATACGTTGACAGTGTAAATGTCATTAAATTAAGTTAGTATCTCACCTCAGCGAGCACCTGTTTCTCCTGATTCAGTTTCTTCTGTAAGCTTGTCATTCTTGAGCTAACTTTACCGTTAGCGTCCTCACACTAACACGACAACCTTAAAAACGGCTATGACAATAATAAATAAACCAACAAAGCCTTAATTGAATAAATACATCGATATTTATGCAGGGCAAGTGTTATTTGATAAATATTATCGTTTTTATATCGCAAAGAAAAACCGCTGTCCGTCACAAATTGAATGAAGCGCGTAACCCTGTCGGTGCCTGTCACGCGCATTTGGCGGTAAAGTCCGAAAGGGGGGGACGTATGATAAGCATTGATCCATACAAAATTCTCTAATGTAGATATTTGGGTTGATTCTCACGAAAACTTAGTTTAAAAAATTAAAACATGAATTTTAAAAAAATGTTTAAATTAACTTTTTGTTTTTGCGGATATTAAAAACAAAGTCTGGAGCGTTTGTCAACATTAATTAAAAAATACATATCATTTAGTATCTTTTTGAGCATAATTTCCAAAATATGGAAATAAGTAATAAAAAAAAATCTCATTACCGCAACAGTCTGCAAAACTGACTCTGTTTTAAAAGCGAATTCACTTTAAGATTTTTTAAAAAGGCATTATTAATAGTCATGTAAAGTTACTTGAGATTCTGAAATAACCTTTATTTTTAAATTAACAGGGCTTTTTATTTTGATTGGTTTTTCTCATTACCGAAACACCTTACACCATTGACAACCATTTTTTAAAATATATTTTGATAAAACCCGATGTATTTTCAAAATGATGTGACTAACCTGAAAGGACATAATTTGTAGATTATGCACATGCATTGAAATGCAAACAATTAAAAAAATAAAATAAAATAAACACTTAATGAACATTGGTTGCGGTGATGATAAATAGGTTGCAGAATTTAGGTTAATTATTTCATCACCGATTTTAAGTATACTCTGTATGAGATTTTGTTAAAAACATTTAATGTCGAAAAAACAACATTGAATTTCAAATCTGTTTTATTTTTAGTGCTTCAAAAACAAAGTCAAAGAAAATCAAAGAAAAATGTCCATTTGCTTGGATAAGCTGAAATTAATTGTCAACTCTTGTGGTTATCTCTTCTCATCAATTGTGGTCTCTCTTTAACCCTTTGGTGTCCCTTATTTGGGAATCACACTTGTGGTCTTAGCCGGTCAAAAAGGGACGAACAACTGTAAAGTACTTACTGTTTTGTTTTTTTTATGGTTTTTTTTGTAGCTAATTTAATCAAATTTATATCATATTTATATTATTTTGAATTTTGGTTTTGTGGTAGAAATTAATATTTATGCAGTAATTAACATACATTTTCTCCATTGCAAACAATGGAATTGTTGTCATTTTTATTTTTAATTATGTTTAAATTAGTCCAGTATTTCCAACTGCAGACTGCAAGACGCGCGTAACATGAAGGGGGCATAACTTGTAGTTGGAGACCCACATGTCAAAACTATGTTGTCGGCAAGATGGCGATGTACCCATCAGTTATAAACGTCTACAGTCATGGTCAAGTTTTGAGAATGACACAAATATTAGTTTTCACAAAGTTTGCTGCTAAACTGCTTTTAGATCTTTGTTTCTTTTGATGTACTGAAATATAATTACAAGCACTTTATACGTTTCAATGGCTTTTATCACAATTACATGACATTTATGCAAAGAGTCAGTATTTGCAGTGTTGGCCCTTCTTTTTCAGGACCTCTGCAATTGGACTGGGCATGCTCTCAATCAACTTCTGGGCCAATTCCTGACTGATAGCGGCCCATTCTTTCATAATCACTTCTTGGAGTTTGTCAGAATTAGTGGGTTTTTGTTTGTCCACCCGCCTCCTGAGGATTGACCACAAGTTCTCAATGGGATTATGCTCTGGGGAGTTTCCAGGCCATGGACCCAAAATTTCAACGTTTTGGTCCCCGAGCCACTTAGATATTAATTTTGCCTTATGGCACGGTGCTCCATCGTGCTGGAAAATGCATTGTTCTTCACCAAACTGCTGGTGGAGGGTGTTTTGGTACCACATTCTTTATTCATAGCTGTGTTTTTGGGCAAAATTGTGAGTGAGCCCACTCCTTGGATGAGAAGCAACACCATACATGAATGGTCTCAGGATGCTTTACTGTTGGCATGACACAGGACTGATGGTAGCGCTCACCTTTTCTTCTCCTGACAAGCCTTTTTCCAGATGCCCCAAACAATCGGAAAGGGGCTTCATCGGAGAATATGACTTTGCCCCAGTCCTCAGCAGTCCATTCGCCATACTTTTTGCAGAAGATCAATCTGTCCCTGTAAATTAAATATATGTCCCAGATATTAAATATTTTGATTACACTAAAACTACATACTGCTATAAAGACTACACAAAAGGCTTAACATTTTGTATGCTGCAGTGTGTGTGTGTGTGTGTGGTGTGTGTGTGTGTGTTTCACACTATCACCCCTTTACTCTTTTCTTCAGTATCATGGTAAATTTGTATTTTTGCAAACAAAGTATTTTCTGAATGTTCATATTTTTGCTTTTTCTCCATTCATTTCCTATGGCAGTCATTTTTGACCACGAAGACCACAAGTGTGACTATTTTTTTAACAGCCATTTAGCATTGTACACTGTGTGTGCAGATTAAAACTAAATTATTAACTTAAATGATTACATTTCCTAACACTGTAGGGTGTTTCTTTTAGTAATTAAACCTGCTGTGACATCTCCAAACCGAACCTCTCTCTTTCCTTCCTTCTGTACTCCTCAAGTAGTTCTGGATTTTTTCCCAACCTTGCCTTTGTTAAAGATTTTCTTTTTTTCACTTGCTGAACGTCTATAATATGAAACAAATCAAAGCAAAATATAAACAGTTAGTCAATTAACATTAAATTCAAGAGTTATTTGAATATAGTATGCAATTTACTTACATTCTCATTCCTGAAACAGATGTTCTCTCTACCGCAACTGTCCTTAAATGGTTGCGTTATATGAGAATAGAGTTGGGGAGAATGAGGTGCCTCAATGTTTTGTTAATAATAGGGAAGCTATTCATTCATTCATTCATTTTCTTTTCAGTTTAGTCCCTTTAATAATCTGGGGTCGCCACAGCGGAATGAACCGCCAACTTATCCAGCATATGTTTTACGCAGCGGATGCCCTTCTAGCTGCAACCCATCACTGGGGAACACCCATACACTTCCATTCACACACAAACACTATGGACAATTTAGCTTACCCAATTCACCTATACCACGTCTTTGGACTTGTGGGGGAAACCGGAGCACCCGGAGGAAACCCACGCGAACACTGGGAGAACATGCAAACTCCACACAGAAATGCCAACTGACCCAGCCGAGGCTTGAACCAGCAACCTTCTTGCTGTGAGTCGATTGTGCTACCCACTGCGCCGCCCCATTTATTTTTCAATATTAATAAATTAGGAAAAATTACCATAGCAGCTTTAACGTAATAGTTAACCTTCGGCCCACCCCCCTCAATCAAGTTTGGTTTTTGGCCCTTCATAAGAAAAAGTTTGGGTACCCCTGACCTAAACAATGGTGTTCATGCTGTTCATTTGGTCAATGATAACAGACTGAAGAAGACATTCACACTTTTTACATATTTATGTAAAACTGAAGATTTATAAAAGTTTACAATAAAACGGTGTTTAAACAAATAAGCCAAAATAGTTTTTAAAAAATATGCGTTTATTGTTTGAAATGCAATTGGTGACAATATAGTCAGAAGGTCATCACTATATAATATCTCTTTTCACAAAAGGTAACAAGTTTAACAAACCAACTCAATACACAATTTGGTCCTATAACTTCTCACCATACATACATACATACATACATACATGTATATATCTCAACTATATAATAAGAATAACCACTTGTCAATGGATGTACAGTAGCATTAATTCACATTACGCCTGTCTATTATACTACGCTGCACAGTCTAGTGCATTTCTTAGTTTTAGTTTTGCTTGGAGAAGAAGTCTTTGCTCTGATTGACGTCGGGCTTAATCGTGTCTTTTCCGGGCTTCCATCCGGCTGGGCAAACTAGAAAATAAAAAAAAAAGCAAGAGACAACAAAAAGGCAAATTTATATGTTGTATTACTGTTATTAGCTGATTTATTCATTTTAAATACTCATGTATGTAATCCCATTCCCCTTTACCTCTGATTGTAGACACTGCACTATATGAAAAAAGGAATATTACATAAAATCAGGTCAGAGATGAGAAAGTGTTACCTTCTCCATGTTTATCGGTGAACTGAAAGGCCTGCACCAAGCGCAGGGTTTCATCAATGGAGCGACCGACGGGCAGATCGTTGATGGTTATCTGCCGCAGAATGCCTTTGTCATCGATGATGAAAAGACCTCTGGGATAAAAACAACAACAACACATAAGTCATTTGAGTGGTTTCAGTAAATGAGTTGTTTTATTATAATAGTTGCGTGCCAAAACTCCTTTTTAGCTAAGGAGCAGAATGACTGTTCAAATGTTTGGGGTAGGTGAGACTTTTACATGTTGTCTCTTGTGCTCACTAACAATACTTACTACAGGCGACAAGATTCCAGCGACAAGGAATTTGGCTGTCTGCACCAAACACCACACGACAGAAACATTTCAACAATAGCCATTCAGTTAAATATCAGCAACTGCACTCATAATGAAATGGTAAGGGCTATAATCGAATTAATAAATATTTAACATTATTAAAAGTACATAGGCCGAGTCACTCACATTTCTGACTTTTATTTTCAAACCATTTGCTAGTTATTTTATTTTCTGAGGTGAACTATCTGCTGCTGCTTTCAGTAGCATGTCATTAAATTTTATGTAAAGTGTTATTCAAACTCAGATTGCTAGCATTTAACACTGAAAAAGCACATAATCTGTACCAGAGTTGATAATTGTCATGCAGTTTATACTGTTGCGATGTCGTGGAAATAGAAACCGTTTCTAAAATAGAAATGTTGCGTGTCACTGACGCAGATATTAGGAAAAAACACATTTTAACATTGAAAACATACCTTTTATCGTGTATTGTGTCACGTGTAGCTAGGACTAAGGCTTCATTTATGTGATAATTACAGCAAAACAATGCTGTAAAATATTAGTACAACTTAAACTTACTGGAGAGTATTACAAAATGTAACATTCTTATAATGTCAAAGCTAGTAAACAGGGTGAGTGGAAAGTAACTAGGCATTAAAAATGGGAAATAAAAGTTCACGGCCAGTGCCAATACTATCAACACAGGAAATATGAAATCCTACTGTATATACATTATCGTCTATTTAAAGACAGTTTTCATCCAAACAAGGTCTATAGACGTTAAAGCTATAGGCAAGAGTAGATTCTGTGGGCTTTTTTTTTTTGCCATTTCTGCACACAATGTTAAAAACAAATACATAAACGTGTAATGATTTTGATAGTACAGTCACTAAAAACGCAAACAAAAATGCTTCAAGTTTTATAATCCAAATCCATTCATAACCAAAGCTACTCTGTCTGTCTGTCTGTCTGTCTGTCTGTCTGTCTGTCTGTCTGTCTGTCTGTCTGTCTGTCTGTCTGTCTGTTAGACATATTCAGTGTGGGCCTAGTGATAGTTCACTTTGATAGTTGACTTTTTTTTTTTTCATTGACTAGAATATTAAAGAATATCTTGAGCTGTATCTGTGGTCCATTGGGATTTATATAATGAAAGTGAATGGTTACTGTTTTTTTAGATTCAAAATAAACAATTCAAACAAGTCCAAATCTACAGCCCTGGCTCCTGATGACACACTGAAGTCTTATGAAGTAAAGCAATTGATCGGGGTAGGATATTGAGCATTATTTACAATATTATCAGCTTTAATACTGTGGTGGCAGTTATCAAGCGACGAGAAGCTCACGCTCACTACACTTGTGCTCATGTTGAGAAAAGTCTGTCCAGGCTGTGGATTAAATCTTATAATAATGTAAACGATGTTCATATTACTACACAGACCAATCGTTTTGCTTCATAAGGCTTCAGTGTATCATCAGAAGCCATGGGGATTGGTTTGGACTCATTTGTATGCATGCATTTATGATCTTAAAAATGGGTAACCATTGACTTGCATTGTACACAATCACCAAGGACCCATCAATCAATAAATAAATAAATAAATAAAATGGCTTCTTTAAAATGTTCTACTGAAAAAAAAAAAAAGTCACCTACATTTTCAGTTGCTTGAGTGAGTAAATTAACTATAATTTTTTTGGATGAACTACATCTTTAACTATTGCCTAGTAACTTTTTATCCTCCATGTATATGGTATGTAGTAGTGTACATATAGTAGTGTATTTGATTTTTCGGGTAGACCATCCATACCTGTATGCAATACCCTCATCTTCCTTAAGTACACCATAATCTTTAGAAATGGAGCGGAGAGTATCTGCCACCAGAGGGACATTCATTGGTCCTAAACCACCTTGTTTCCGGGGCGTTTTTGTCCTGTTGTGATCACACACACAGACAGACACACAACATTGTCATTTATTGGTGGGTATATAAATATTTAAGAACTCCATTCAGTATTAAAACACAGATTAAATGTCACTATAACAAAAGCAGAGGACATAAACATTGAATAAGCCATGAGGAACACACTATGCTAAATTGGTTGAACTTAAAACTTCCTCCAGGAAGAGGATACCTAAATGCTGTGTTTCTTCTTGCCTTTGCTTACCTTTTGTTAGTTAGTTAGTTTTTTGGTTAATTAGCAGTATTGGTGTAGAATATATTTGACATCGAATCACAAAACCAGTCATAAATAAGCTCTCCACAACATTTGGCCAAGATACAAACATTTACAAATTTGGAATATATGAGGGTTCAAAATAATAATAATAATAATAATAATAATAATAATTAAATAAATAAAATGAATAAACAAACAAATACAAATAAACAAATAAATAAATACAAATAAAAATACAAAAAAAAG
>CAIGQW010055679.1:2724125-2758292 GCA_903798125.1 Danio choprae | reverse complement strand
TCCTCCGGGTGCTCCGGTTTCCCCCACAAGTCCAAAGACATGCGGTACAGGTGAATTGGGTAAGCTAAATTGTCCGTAGTGTATGAGTGTGAATGGGTGTGTATGGATGTTTCCCAGAGATGGGTTGCAGCTGGAAGGGCATCCGCTGCGTAAAACATATGCTGGATAAGTTGGCGGTTCATTCCGCTGTGGCGACCCCAGATTAATAAAGGGACTAAGCTGAAATGAAAATGAATGAATGAATAATATAATATAATATAATATAATATAATGTTACTGTTGTTAGTAGACCAGTGCTATTTAGTTTTTCTCTTGTATAGCAAGTTAAAAACTGCGTTCTCTAATTTATATGATTATTATGATTATTATTATTATTATTATTATTATTATTTTATTATTATCATTATTATATTTTTATTAATCAAGAGACGAATACTCTTGTCATTACTCATGAATAATAATGCGGATTAGTCAGTCGAGGTTGCTCGGCCAATCTTATTAATATTCATAAGATAATCATTGGAGGGTCGAGTGGCATCAGGTAATTGTATGTCATACAATGGAATTGTAACTTAATAACTTGTGTACAGCTATTATGTGGTTAAAAACACTGTAATGCTTCTCAATTATGTTGTCGTGCGTATAACAAAACAGGAGTTATTATGGAAACAGGAGCCCAATAAGACTGTTGTTTAAATAAGATTGGTTTGCCCTGTTTCACAACCACGACCGATTGGTAGAGTTTTAAAAACATTTTCCCCTCAGTAACCTTTGAAGTAATTTCACTATTAAAGCACGGGATTTTACCTCAGAAATGCCTTTTGATTCGTGATCACGAAGCGGTTGCAGGTTTTGCTACATATTAGCTTTATTATATTGTCTTCATCAACGTCTTCACAATGTTTTTCTACCCTACGGTGCTCAATCATCGGACTGGGCGTTTTGCCACGATATGGTAAGTTTTCATTTCTTTGTGAGTCATTAAAGGTTTGACAAGAGGCACTGTATGGGCAAATCCATAATTAGTTAAAAGGTCATATAATTTTAATAAGTCTAACTTTATAATGGAGGCACAACTATAGCCTGACTAACCACATGCCGTTATATTCTATCGGCTATAAGCTACAATCTGTGCAGGTAAATATTGTAGGTAATTGGTCGAATTACGTCTGCATTTATATTGTTTCCTTCAAACGCAGTTCCTGAATGTTAATACACGTAAAAAAAACTTTTTATGTGCAGGTTGGCTGCCACTAAAGGACGAAAGATAAGTCGGAGAGATCTACTCAAAGTCAATGTTCAGCGCACCTGGTTTGTGGCCTTTCTATTGAATTAGGAATAAAGCACTGATGAATGACTGGTCAGATTCATTATCACATTTCAACAGTAAAATCAGTAGCATGCGTGGGTTTACTAGACACAGGCCTCAAAGCTGAAGAGTTTATATGCTGTCCCGTCTCAGGATACAAAATATGTTCTAAGAACGTTCCCATTGAGTTGTAAAAACGTTGCTGAATGTTCTTTGAGTGTTTTCCCCCTGAATGTTCTTTAGACGTTTCCCCCTGGATAGTAGTAAAAATGTTGTTTTTTTTAAACTTCCAATATACTTTTTTTTACTTTATTATAAAAAGTAACATTAACATTATTTTACTTTGTATGGGCACAATCGCCTCATAGCAAGAAGGTCGCTGGTTCGAGCCTCGGCTGGGTCAGTTGGCATTTCTGTGTGGAGTCTGCATGTTCTCCCCGTGTTCTCCCCGGGTTTCCTCCGGGTGCTCCGGTTCCCCTACAAGTCCAAAGATATGCGGTACAGGTGAATTGGGTAAGCTCAATTGTATGTGTGTGTGAATGAGTGTGTATGGAGGTTTCCCAGTGATGGGTTACGGCTGGAAGGGTATCTGCTGCGTAAAACATATGCTGGATAAGTTGGCGGTTCATTCCGCTGTGGCGACCCCAGATTAATAAAGGGACTAAGCTGAAAAGAGAATGAATGAATGAAAGGGTCTGAAGCTAGTATTACTCATTGGACTCTATTTATGACTTCATTCATTCATTTTCTTTCGGCTCAGTCCCTTTATTCATCAGGGGTCACACCAGCGGAATGAACCGCCAACTTATCCAGCATATGTTTTGCCCAGCGGATGCCCTTCCAGCTGCAACCCAGTACTGGGAAACATCCATACACACTCATTCACACACATACACTACGGCCAATTTAGTTTATTCAATTCACCTATAGCACATGTCTTTGGACTGTGGGGGAAACCGGAGCACCTGGAGGAAACCCACATGAGAACATGCAAACTCCACACAGAAGTGCCAACTGACCCAGCCGGGACTCAAACCAGTGACCTTCTTGCTGTGAGGCGACAGTGCTAACCACTGAGCCACTGTGTCGTCCTCTATTTATGACTTTAAAAAAGTAATGATACATATAATGGTCACACTTTATTTTGATGTTCCAGTTGTTGAATTTAAGTTACATTGCATCTACATGCCAACTAATTCTCATTAGATTATAAGTAGACTGTTAGGTTAGGGTTAGTGTAAGTTGACATGTACTTGCAAAGTTTCTTATAATCAGTTAAATGTCTGTTGAAGGAGCATATCAACAGATATTAAGCAGACAGTCTCCTAATACTCAAATGGGCCATCAAAATAAAGTGTTACATATATTATATGCATCATTCACATTGTATCAGATGCTATTATATAACTATATATGGCACCTCTATATCTGATAAAGGGTTAAAGGTTATGTTGAAACACTGCATTAATACATAATTGAAGACTAGACCTGTGAACAAAATGTTTATTAATGTTACTAGAAGCACCAAACGTACCATTGACTTGAAATAATGCCTCATTTGCATATTTAAACATAACATTTTAGGAAAACTTGTAATAAAAAATGTTTGTAATTGTAATAAATCAACCAGGGAAATTATGTGATGACTATACTGTAAAAAACATGACATTTGACAAAGTCATGACAACAAATGTTTTTTGTTACATTAACTCATTTTAATCAGGTTTCAACAAAAATTTTTAGATATACAAAGTATAACTGGGCCTCACAGTGGCGCAGTGGGTAGCACGTTCGCCTCACAGCAAGAAGTCGCTGGTTCGAGCCTCGGCTGGGTCAGTTGGCGTTTCTGTGTGGAGTTTGCATGTTCTCCCTGTGTTGGCGTGGGTTTCCTCCGGGTGCTCCGGTTTCCCCCACAAGTCCAAAGACATGCGGTACAGGTGAATTGGTTAGACTAAATTGTCCGTAGTGTATGAGTGTGTGTGGATGTTTCCCAGAGATGGGTTGCAGCTGGAAGGGCATCCGCTGCGTAAAACATATGCTGGATAAGTTGGCGGTTCATTCCGCTGTGGCGACCCCAGATTAATAAAGGGACTAAGCCGAAATGAAATGAAAATGAATGAATGAATACAAAGTATAACTTAATATCTTTAGTCAATTCAATCATGTAAGTTGAGATGACTAAAAGTTCATTTAATTCATCTAAAAAATTTTATCCTTTCATATCATAGTGTCATTTAATGTGTTTTACCCTATAGTGTGTGCGCCATTGTAATGAACGGAGTTTTCATAATTGTGTTTCACAGCAATGACATAATGGATTTCGTGTTGGTCAGAGTCCCGCCCCCCATGGCAGGATTGCCCCGCCCACGTTTCTCCCTGTATCTCTCCTCTCAGCTGCAGTACGGAGTCGTGCTCGTCTTCCACAGGCAGTGTGAATTTTTATTAGGTTGGTTTTGTTGTAAAATCAGAGTGAATGTTATTTTTGAGGGTAAAAAATATTCAATAATGAACTACATTATATTATTTATACATTATATTAATTAATATTAATAAAACATTCAACAGCCACTGATTTTAACAGTGTCAAAAAATACCAAAACAACACTCTAAGAAATGCTGGATTATTTAAACCCAAATTGGGGTAAAATATGGACTAACCCACATAAATTTGGGATAAATTTGGTCCTATTAATTTAATTTAAAAAATGAACCCATCAGTTGGTTCAGTCCGTATTACACCCAGAATAGGGTTGAAATTACCCAGCATTTATTTAGAGCGAATGTTTTTTATTGTTTTGACTGTTTTACTGTAATAGATTGTTAATGTTTCCTCAGAGGAGACTCAGTGGGCGATTGACAAGCTGCTCCGTCTAAACCGAAAGGCTAACATTGATTTGATGGAGGAAGATATCAGGTCAGGGGTTATATTATCATTTATACATGCTTCTTTATGAACATCTTTCACATTGTTACGATTTAGACATATGGCATTATTCATTCATTCATTTTCCATCGGCTTAGTCCCTTATTTATCAGGGGTCACCACAGCGAAATGAACCGCCAACTATTCCAGCATATGTTTTTTTACGCAGCGGATGCCATTCACGTTCATACACACACTCATATACTACGACCAATTTAAGTTCATCCAATTCATTCATTCAATCATTTTCTTTTCGGCTTAGTCCCTTTATTAATCAGGGGTCACCACAGCCGAATGAACCGCTTGCTTATCCAGCATATATTTTACGCAGCGGATGCCCTTCCAGCTGCAACCCATCACTGGGAAGCACCCATACACTCTCATTCACACACATACACTATGGACAATTTAGCTTACCAATTCATTTATAGCGACCAAACCAAACACGCCTGATTCAGATCATCAGTTCATTAGCAGAGACTGAAAGACCTGTAATGGGTGTGACAGACAAAGGAGACATCCAAAACATGCTGTGTTGGTGATCCTCCAGGAACGTGGTTGAGAAACACTGGGTTAGAGCAACGACAGGATAAACATAAAAAAATGAATGACAAAGAGATTCAGAACTTGAAGCATATAATGAGTGACATTTATGGTAACTCAATTTTCTCCTTCCTCTCAGGCAAAGTCACGTGATCCCAGATGCTGTTGCATTATTTGATGAAACCGAGGGTGCGAGAGATCCATTCTTTGGGATCATGGAGTACGGCCTGCCAAGTCCAAGCAGCTTAATTCAGGTGCATGTTACTCAGAATTTCAAAGAAGCACTGATGTTTTTCTGTGTGTATAATAAGGTTACTTTGATTAAACTTAAAAATGTAAGACATGTCATTTTTTACAGATACTAATATCCACAATTCTTGCTAAATAAATAAACATATGAAAACTGTTCAAATAAATCGAGAATGCCATTAGTATTTGGCATTGCGCAAACAGCAATCAGAAATTATTTTTATAAAAGAGAAACAAACATAAACCTGAATTAGCGCTTTTATTATTATGCATCAAAGTATCAGAATTATTATGAAGGTCCCCAATTTTCTTATTGCGATTAATTGCTGGAGCTTTTATCATTGTGTATAATATTATTATGTTATTGATCTAAATTGGAAATAAGGTTATTTTAACAGGTAGAATCACCAAAAAAGTTTATTGTATTGTTTAATTGTATATATATGTTCAGAGTAAACAAAATTGTAACAAATTTAATTAAATCGTAAAATAAGGGCGGCACGGTGGCTCAGTGGTTAGCACTTGCTGGTTCGAGTCCCGGCTGGGCCAGTTGGCATTTCTGTGCGGAATTTGCATGTTCTGCCTGTGTTGGTCCCCCACAGTCCAAAGACATGCGCTATAAGTGAATTGAATAAACAAAAATTGGCCGTAGTGTGTGTGTGTGTGTGTGAATGAGTGTGTATGGATGTTTCCCAGTACTGGGTTGCGGCTGGAAGGGCATCCGCTGCGTGAAACATATGCTGGAATAGTTGGCGGTTCATTCCGCTGTGGCGACCCCAGAAATAGAGACTAAGCCGAAGGAAAAGGAGTAGATGGTTACATCGCAAAATCATACAGTACTATAGCTAACACTTTACAGTAAAGTCTCATTAGTAAATGTTAGTTAATGGATTAAAATCAAAGAGTTGAAAGGGGTTTGGTACCCAACACTATACACTACCCTTCAAAAGTTTGTGACAAATGAGCTAGTTAGTTAGTCGTTAATTTAAAAGACATACTTTAATAATAATCAGTAAACTTTGAAATTATTAAAATTAAAATGTCACTTTTATTTTTGAACTTTATTTATTCGATCATCCTAAAAATGTATGTAGTTTTCTACAACAACAAAAAAATCTATGCTAAGCAGCGCAATCATTTTCAACATGTTTCTTGAGCAGCAAATCAGCATCTTGTCAGTCTTGTCTTGTCAGTTGTCATCACAGGAATAAATTTCATTGTGATATATTCACATAACAAACTCATTCATTCATTCGTTCATTTTCATTTTGGCTTAGTCCCTTTATTAATCTGGGGTCGCCACAGCGGAATGAACCGCCACAAACTGTTATTTTAAATTGTTTTAATATTTCATGTGTGATCAAATAACTGCAGCCGTAGGTAAAGTAATTACTTTGCTGACTCTAAACTTTTGAACAGGTATTGTCATTTCTACCTGTGATGTGTCATTATTTTAGTATTTAACAATGAAGATAAAGGCACAGTATGTAGTTTTTGCCACTAGAGGGGGCATTTTCACAACAAACAAAGGCATAGTGTGGAATCATGGGAATTGTGGTCTTCATTACATCCTGCGGGATGTGTAGAAGCAGCGTGGTTTTATCAGAATAAATCCATTTTAGACTTCTGCTATAATGCTGCTCTGTGCAGTCTAATAAAACACACAACATATTAAATCATCTTTGGCGTTTCCCTGTTCTCTATAAAACCAAACCGGAAATCAAGCATGTGTGACAACATTAGCATGAACACACAACACATGCTTCGTCTCACTAGTCAAAATTGTTCTTCGAAACATTTGGGATAATGTAAGTACATATGTTAGCAAAATATATACAGTGCTCAACATAAATGAGTACACCCCATTTTGAAAATGAATATTTTTATCAATTTCTCATTGAGTATAGGTAATGTATTTTGGTGCATTTGATCCAATAAATGAATATATTTATTAAAATAATATTTTAGTCACTGAACATCTTTAGAAATGGAAAGATAATACATTTAAATTCATGCGTAATATTGCAAAAAAAATTACAAACTACAAAATTTCAACCAAATTTTATAAATTTTTTGTTTCTCTTGAATTTTGCTCTTTTTTAATTTTTTATTTAATATTTTTCTCCAACATATAAATTTGGGCTGCTAATTTTGAACTGTTATTATATGTTATTTTGTTAGATTAGCTCCAGATTTGGGTTCAGTACTGACTAAACTAATGTATATACACAAATATATTATTGTAAAGCTTCCTACAGAAAGCATTCATTTAAATGAGAGATTTGTGAGGGGTGTACTCATATATGCTGAACGCTGTAACATAATTTTAGTGGTTTTTAGATATTTTAATGAGAACAAATCTCACATATTGTGCTTTTAAAGATGTGTTTTTGCTAGTCATGTGTAGTCTAACCTCATACACTGTGGCTCAGAGACGGGAAAAGGTTTTACCAGAGCCTGTCCCGCCTGCTAGAGAGCCATCACCACCTTCAGATGGTGAGCACTTTGCAGTTCACACTAAAATATGAATAAAGAAATGAAGAGTTCAGATGCAAAGCCCTCTAAATGTCATCAAAAATTTTCTTCTAAAATTAGCATTTTTCTCGGCCTCCTATGGGTATGATCAGTTATTTCACTTTAAAGGCAATGAAAATAACATATTCATTACCATAAAAGTGAAATAACTGGTCATAAACACAGAATCTTGAAAAAAAAGAAGAAAATTTCAGACAGCACTTAGAGGATTTTGCATCTGAACTCCTCAAATATAAAAATTTGTACATATTTTAAAGCTTCTTCTGTCTGCAGGCATCACGGCGAGCCAGGAGTCCATCACTCTGACAGAACCAGAGCCAATCGTCATGCCTGAGCCAGAGGTACATCCAATCCAGGCTCATTATGGATACGTACCCCTGTATAGATTTCTGGAGAGTGCGAAATACGTCCTAGGAGCTACTTTTTTAGCAGTTTTTCAACGGAGTACACTTTTTGAGATCTTAAATTTCTCTCGCGAGTGCCATTCGCACTTTCTGCCATTCGCGTAAATCCACCAAAGGCCACTGCCGACTGACTGACTGACTGACCGACTGATAGTGTTTTCAAAACCACCGATTGACCCGCCCACCCACTTCCATTAACCCAACCGATAGTGTTTTCAAAAGCAACCCAGAAAAAGGAAAGCCACCCGATTTTTACCACATTTTCAGATCTTACCACATTCTCACCCTGTTATTTATTTGTTTACTTTATTTTTTGCCTTTTTGTTTTTGTTTTACCTACTTTTTGGAACCGTTCTTCACCGGACTCAAACCCTGTTGTCACGGTCAACTCCACTCTGCTTCATAAGTCCGCCAACATACCCGGCGAGCCACTGGGAATATTGGTAACAGCGGAAAAGCCGCCCACACAGAGGTAAGCGGTCAGCTGGTAGCGTGAAAAGAAGAAGCTCATACCATCCCATAGCGTTCGTTTGAAAGACGTGCTGTCCAGAAATGTATACGGGGCTACGTATTCAAAATGAGCCTGTGTTGGGTACAGCTGTCCATCCGTCCATATCTCCATCATTACTACTGGAAATGATCCAGATCTCTGTCTGGCCTGACTGTTTCAGTTTGAAGGAGCAGATCTGCAGGAGGCCAATATGATCGAACTACTGCTGGAGCAGCCGGACCACTTTCTTGAGCGTGAGTAGTGGCGACATGCTGGTTTTATTCAAACCCGTAATCAGGGGCTGCAATTATCCAGGTGCCGGATAAAGATACAGCTTATACTCGCTCAAACCACCCACATCACAAAATTTCATATCAAGAATATTTGCAGATTTTTTGACAAACCTTATATCTGAATGTTAGAGGGGACATGTTATGTAAAAATCACTTTATAATTGGTTTAAACACAGTTGTGTGGCAACAGTGTGTGAATATAACCAGCCTAATGACATACTCTAATGATAAAAAAAATACTTAATTCGATATTTTTATAATCACACTTGATAAAAACAGTCTGCAGAAACTGTTTGAAAACCCCTGATACAATACCTGTATTAAAAAAAAGTCATTTTCAGACACTAGATGCATAAATTAAATGTAATAAAAGCCATATATAGGCCAGATGTGACATATTTGGATAATTCAGAGCATTATTCACACAGAAATGCCAACTGACCCAGCCGGGACTCGAACCAGCAACCTTCTTGCTGTGTGTCGCCCTATAAAATATTTATAATATCATAAATTCTTTTAATCTTAACATATTTCATTAGCTGACTTCTAGATTTACTGTGGTCTAGAACCATCACTGCTAGGAAAAGCCCAGATATGGTGCTCAGTGGTTACTCAGCGATTTCCGTCATGTTTTATAAGATACAGATTCAGATTTGAGAAGGGAATGTGTTTTTGCAGGTGAAGATGAGAGGCAGATGGAGATAGACAGAGAAAGAGAGCGAATAGAGGAGGACAGAGAGCTGGAGAGAGCAGCAGTGGAGAGAGAGACAGCCAGAGATCTGACAATATCAGCCTCTTTAGATCTGTATGTGGAGCGAATTACACAAACTCACATTTACACTTTAATTGGTGAACAAAAGATCCTAAAAACATCTCATGTTTGAAAAGAAAGCGCTTGAAGGATTTAAAGCTCCTGTAAAAATCCAAACCATAAACAAAGAATCCCTTTTGGTTAGTTAAGTTAAACACATTTGAATTGTGAACGCCATTTCTCAGATGTCGACTTGCTAATAAAATATATATGATATTTTCATTATCATGCACTGGTAGCAATCCTTTACTAGCTATATTATGAAAGCTATTAAATATATATAAAAAAAAATTTTCACCCTGACTTTAACAATTAGAAACCAACCCGGGCTCATTGGAGATATGAAACTCACGCGAACACGGGGAGAACATGCAAACTTCACACAGAAATGCCAACTGGTCCAGCTGGGACTTGAACCAGCGACCTTCTTGCTGTGAGGTGACATTGCTAACCGCTAAGCCACCGTGTCGCCTCTGGTGAAATGTAAAAAAATAAAAATAAATAAATAACATTTTGTTTTAGACATAGTTGTCATAGACATGTTCAAAAGCACGGTGGCGCAGTGGGTAGCTCAATCGCCTTACAGCAAGAAAATGGAGTTTGCATGTTCTCCCTGTGTTCGCGTGGGTTTCCTCCAGGTGCTCCGGTTTCCTCCACAAGCTAAATTGTCCGTAGTGAATGAGTGTTTATGGATGTTTCCCAGTGATGGGTTGCAGCTGGAAGGGCATCCGCTGTGTAAAATATATGCTGGATAAGTTGGCCGTTCATTCCGCTTTGGTGACCCCAGATTTATGAAGGGACTAAGCCGAAAATGAATGAATGAATGAACTTGTTTACTTGAGAAGCAAAATTGCTTAAGCTGTTAAATCTTCTTTTATGAAACAATTATCAGAATTAAGCAAGTTTAGGCCAAATTATAAATAATGTTATGCTTAAAAACTGTTAATGGGGTAAGAAAAGAGCATTTTATTTAAGGGAAATTGATTCAACTGAATTAATCTCAAAACATTTTTTAGAAATCTAGTTTTGACCTCCATATAGTCGCTCTATTTTTTATATTATGTTAATCATGTCCTCATGATTTAAATTTTTACAAATACTCATGATTACTAGTTTAACCGTAGCATGCAGTTATATAACGTGTGGAAGCTATTAAAAGTGGTTTTGTCTGAAAATTATATTATTTTTGTCCCTTTTGTTATGTTCCACGTAATAAGAAATGCCTCAAATGCATAGAAAAAATGCTTTAAATTCCAGGGAAAGCCTGAAAAGGGGCTAGAACTTCTACGTTATCTAATTATTTGTAATGGAAGAGCTATGTGGCCGTTTGTGACTTGAATGTGCAAGGCTTCATTCACTTCCAGTTATTCTTGCTGAGTGATCATTCAGATGGGTATTCATATAATGCTACTTTAAATGATCGTCATATTCAGAAGCACACAGATCTCTGCAGCAAATAGTTTTCAGGTTAATTGCATGTTGTAAGCTTTCCAGCTATTTACCTACGGTAGTATAGATGCCAATAAATTTTAAGCCATACACATTCAGAAGAAGAAGCCATACATCTGCATTGCAAAATAAGATGGATATTGATTGCATTTCTGAGGACAACTATCTCTTTAACATCATGCTTTTTCAGGGCACAAATTACCGGTGCATCAAGTCAGGATGCTGTTCTGCTGCCCGAGGAGGATTTGGGGCTTCTTATGGAGATGCCTGTGATAGAAGAAAGAGAAAAGACCCCTGTATCCTTGCCTGTGCCCATACCATCACTTCCACCTGAAGAGGAGACAGGGGTTGAGGCCAGGAGACAGCAGGCAGTGGGAGAAATAAGCCCTCCTCTAGAGGTGTGTGCCATTGTTAGGCGTCTCTTGATTCTGCAGCAGTGAAGTATAAGGTATACACAGGTACACGGTGTATGACAAGTATGCCAAGTACCACTGATCTGCACCACAGTTTTTGACCAATATGTGTGATCTGTGTTTGTGTCAGGCTGCTGTACCGAGCCCTGAACCAGAGGTGAAGAAGAAGAGGAGGAGGCAGCTGCTCTTCGTTGATGAATATACACAGATTTCTCAGGACGAAATGAGGGCCCGCATTAATGATGTGGAGACAATGACCAGGCCTATGGTCAGTGGAGAACAATATGCACTCTCTTAATGTCTCCAGTATATGTAAGGGATAATCAACAGTTTGCCGTGCGTTAAATGATTTTTATGCATGACGAGGAGGCGAAGGACCACACAACATGCAGCGGATTTTGCATTAAAACCCTTTAGCGCACGGCAAACTGTTGATTGTCAACAGCAGCCTGGAGCTCAATGTCCAAATACGCTGAAGCAAATTTTCAAAGACGTGCTATCCTTATACCTAAACTACTGATTTGACTTTAAGATAACTACATTCTCGCTTGAAAAACTCTTAAAACTTGATTTTGTGGCATAATTAATGAGTATTTTTCTAATTTTGTGGATTTCCCGTCTGCCATTAACCATTCTCATCTGTTTCCTGTACAGCACATGTGAGTTACTATGGTAAATATTAATGTTTGGGAGAAGCGCATTTATTTCGAACTGTGATCAAAACTGACTGGAACTACCTGTGCGTTTCAACAAAAATAATGCACACCCTCCAGCCAGTCGGAATCAAGAATTTCAACAGACCCTGAAATAATGCGCGTTCAAATAAAATGTAATTTGTGACTTTTTCCTCCTAGGAGTCCATCATCCAACCGCCCTTCCAGAAGAAGGACGCTAGAGAACTGCTCACAAACCCTTGCATGAGTAAGCCAGTCAATCTTGCAAATAAATGGCCTATTTCACTACAAAATCATAATACATCTAGAATTTGCAAGGAGGGCACAAAACGTACGCACACACTTGTTTTGGGTGTTTTTCTTTCCATATGTTCTGTCATTAGTTTTGTCACAACAACAGTGCATAACATCAGACAAAAGAAAACAAAAAAATTATAAAAAAAAACATTAAGTATGATTTTTAACCATTTGAATTGTGAGGACATAGGTCATGTCCTCATAAACCACCTCAACATTGTAATACCAATGACATTATATAGCATTTCAAAAGAGCAAGTTTGTTTGCTTTTTTAGCAAGGGCGCAGTAAACCTTTACACAGTTTCAAAAACATTTTCTTATTAAAATAATGGCAAAGAATCTGAAAAAAAATACTAAGCATTCCTCAAAACTAACAGCAAAAGAGATTTGTGGGAAATAATAACATTCATTCACTTATTTTCCTTCGACTTATTCCCTTTATTCATCAGGGGTCGCCACAGCGGAATGAATCGCCAACTTATCCAGCATATGTTTTACACAGCGGATGCCCTTCGAGCTGCAACACAGTACTGGGAAACACCCATATACATTCATTTACACTCATACACTACGGCCAATTTAGTTTATTTAATTCACCTATAGCATGTCTTTGGACTGTGGGGGAAACGGAGCACCCGGAGGAAACCCACGCCAGCATGGGGAGAACATGCAAACTCCACACAGAAATGCCAACTGGCCTTGCCGGGACTCGAACCAGCGACCTTCTTGCTGTGAGGCGACAGTGCTAACCACTAAGCCACCATAATAACATTTATTCATTCATTCATTTTCATTTCGGCTTAGTCCCTTTACTAATCTGCGGTCGCCACAGCGGAATGAACCGCCAACTTATCCAGCATATGTTTTACGCAGCGGATGCCCTTCCAGCCGCAACCCATCACTGGGAAGCATCCATACACACTCATTCACACACTTACACTACGTACAATTTCATTCATTCATTCATTTTCTTTTCGGCTTAGTCCCTTTATTAATCTGGGGTTGTCACAGCGGAATGAACCGCCAACTTATCCAGCATATGTTTTACGCAGAGGATGCCCTTTCAGCCGCAACCCATCACTGGGAAACATCCAGATACACTACGGACAATTTAGCTTACCCAATTCACCTATACCGCATGTCTGGATTGTGGGGGAAACTGGAGCACCCAGAGGAAACCCACGCTAACACGGGGAGAACACGCAAACTCCACACAGAAATTCCAACTGGCCCAGCCGAGGCTCAAACCGGCGACCTTCTTGCTGTGAGGCGATCGTGCTACCCACTGCGCCACCGTGAGGCCCCATAATAACATTTATAGTGAAAGATTAATTCAATTATTTTCATGACAGTTAAACCAACGTTTCTCTTAAAAATGTGTCTTTTCCATTAGTGTGATATAGTCTTATGGTTACCACATATATGATCACCCTCGACCTCACCACCTTCCTAAAATGCATTTGTATAGTTTCTTGTATAGAGGCCCAATTTCTATTGTGAAAAAAATAATATTATGAATGGTTCTAAAAAACATTACTATCCATTATATATAACCATAAAACAGTTTTCTATTTTGCCCTGTCTAGACACAACATTTTGAAAATAGATGCATAAATTCAGTCTAATAAAACACATTTTATTATACATGTTATATATAGCCCATATGTGCCCTATTTGGATAATTCTTGCTATTATTCACTGATGCAGCATCCTGCACTTCATCTCTTGATGCAGTCCAGAGCTAAAAGGAAAGGTCACATTATTGACGGTGTGCGTGTTGTGTTGACGCAGGTCTTCCTCCTGAAATCCTGGCTCTATGGAAACAGGCGGCCGTGGTTAATCCCATCCCTCCATCCGGGCAGCGCTGGGAGATTCCTGAGGCTGAAGAGTCACCAGAGCGAGAGAAGGAGGAACGACCACAACCACCAGAGCCAGAAGTGGACCAAGAGATCAGCTCAACAGAGGTCAGCACACATAACATGCAATAAGTGTATGTGTATGTATTATGTATGCATTACACCACTAAACAGGGGTTTGTTTCTCCCAAAACGGTAAGCCTAAAGGTTATTGCACACTGAATCAGAATTTTTTTTACCGGAATTTTTGCATACTAAAAAATAAATTCGACCTCACGTTGTGTCAATCATATTGACACACTGCCTGCAAAACTTTCGTTCATCAAAAAAAAAAATTGAATCGGGTTAGATTTTTTTTTTTTTCCGAAGTGAAGTTTATTTATAAACTAATTTCGTGAGGATCACGTGCTTATGATTGCTGTGGCTGGTCCAGCATTATCCAATTCATGATTCACCAATCAGCCACTATAAATACCCTAAGTTTCATATCACAGCCATCTTTGTTTTGCAGAATCCCCCCTTCCACCCCTACTCCTCATTTCCTAGATGGGTGGCACGGTGGCCCAGTGGTTAGCACTGTTGCCTCACAGCAAGAACGTCACTGGTTCTAGTCCTTACCAAGCCAGCCGACATTTCTGTGTGGAGTTTACACGTTCTCCCCGTGCTCACGTGGGTTTCCACCGGGTTCCCCGGTTTCTTCCCACCGTCCAAAAACATGCAACTTAAGTTAATTGACTAATCCAAATCGGCATCATAGACATGCTCCTAGTAAGTAGTCATCTCAAGAGCAATCACTATCTGTTCATTAGCTACTACAGCATGGGGAGTTCTCGAGATCTACCTGAGCTCAAGCTCCACTCTCGCCTTGCAAATGGGAGGGAGCCCCGGGCTCGAGGATCTATGAGCTCAGGGCTCTCTCGCGGGACAGCATGCCAAACAAGCTTTAGAATCAATCATCAGCTAAGTGTGAACTCTTGAAAAAGTGTTTGAGAGGTGTTTTGACAGTTCAGAGCCACTGTACATTTGACCATACTTGATGAGCACAGATCACTTTATGACAAACTCAGTGCATGAATTAATATAAAGACAGATTGTGATGAACAAAAAAATATGAAATGCAGAAAAAAACACATGCAAAAGACTTTAAGACATTATTGTGCGACTCATTTTAAAGGTGCCATGCAATGCTTTGATTCAACAAGCTAAATTGTTCTCCAATATCTACATAGTAGGTATGTGGCTTGGGTAAGTTCAAAAATTATAATATAAAATGTAATATTTAAATTATTAGCTCATTTATTACCCCATAAAATACCCCTAGAATCTGAAGGTGCTTATTGACCTTATTTGGAATGGTCATGAATATTAATTAGCTCTGATCTGACATAGTCTCTTTCTCTCTCTAAAGGCTGATTTATACTTCTGCGTCGAGTGATCGGCGTGACCCACGGCGCATGCCTGGTGCATTTATACTCTTGCATGCTGTTTGTGTTGCTCTGCAATGACATTCCGAAACGCTAGCTGGCCGTAGGTTTTTATGTTCCTCTGTGTCGAGTTTCTTCGTGAGTGTTTTGTTTTTTCTGAATGCTACCTTAATGTACAAGTAGCTCAAACTCGCTCATTCAGGTGCGGGAACCGACGGACGGAACAACTTTAATCATAAGCTAAACACAAAAGAAAAGTTTCCATCTGGCGCTCCTTAACGACACTCGACACTTGTAAGCGCTCGCTCAATCGGGCTCGCGGCTCTCAACACCGCCCACACTCGTCACCGCTACCAAGCTGACCAATCACAGAGCTTGTGCTACACGTCGTTGCGATGTGAAGTTACATTTTTTGAGAGGTGCTCGTCAGTGTCGGTTTCAGCCATGGACAATACACAACAATACATTAACGCAACAATACACTCGGCTATGCAACCGCGCGAAGGCTGCGCCAGACCATACGCGTACGCTTGACGCAGAAGTATAAATCAGCCTTTACACACACGCACACAAAATTCATATACACCAACCTGTTTTGGGGACTACAGGTTGAGATTAGCATTCTGCTATAACCTGACACCATGCATCTTGTCTATGATTTCAAATAGGTTAATGTATTGTTGTGTATTGTCCTTGTACAAGACATAAACTAAACTAAAACTAAACAATCTGGAGATTCAACTTCATGAATATTAAAATCACAATTCAACAAATAACACAACTTTTCTTTTTGTTGTTGTTAGAAAAACGAGAGAAAGAAAGACACTTTTAACAAGTTGTTTAAGGCACTTTGAGAAATTTGGTGTCATGAAATGCACATTTGGAGAAAAATGATTGATCTGCTGTAGCCAAATTAATAAGTAAATATTCTTAACTAAAATGAAGATAACTGGTTCTGGCTGTTTTAGTGGCTGATCTTTTGTTCTTCATCATTCACTACTGTAGATTCCTAGAGAAATGGTGGAGCCTGAACTCTTCCAGCAAGAAACCCCAGGTAAAATCTTCTCTCAAAAAAATTACAACGGGTAAAATAATAATCGAGCATGTCACCATTTGTCTTAGAAAATATATTTCTAAAGGGGCTGTTGATTTGAAATTCTCACCAGATGTCGGTAGCAGCTAAAGTAATCCATACATACAAAGAAAACAAAACAAATTAGTTTAGAAATGAAGTTATGTTTATTTAAAGGAAATGACACAGGGACAAAGTATCGAACACATGAATGAAGGAAGGGTGTAAAATGGCATGGAAAGCCCAGACAGCGGCTGAAATCTCTAGTTATTCAGCACCCCTGCCCTTCATCAGTGTAAATGAATATCATCTGCTTCAGTCCAACACCTACATTACCAGATGATGAAGATGAAACCAGGGTGGAGATTTCAGCAAGACAATGAGCCCAAACACAGACAGGGAAATTCTTGATAGGTTTCAGGAAAGAAAATAAAGCTGCCAGAATGTCCTAGCCAGTCACCTAAGCCAAACCCAATAGAAAATAAAAACTAAACATCACAGTTCATAGACAAAACTCACAGAAAGGTCAAGATTTTTAGACTGTTGAAGTCTGAGGGAAAAGAAATCACACCTAAGCAATAAATGCGATGAGTTATCACACATAACTTAATTTCTGCAAAAAAAATGTTTGGGTTTATTTGTATGTTTTGAGTGTTTGAAGTTTTACTGAAATCTGGTGCAGTTCCATGTTAATGGCTCCAGGAAAAATCATGAAAATTAAAAAAATACATATTTTACCCGCCGTATCTTGACATTTTTTCAACAGTGATTGTGTCTTGAATGGAAAGAAAGAAAATAAGGTTAGCTCCCACATTTGCTCCCACATTTGCATACCAATTGTAAGTGAATGTTGCATTGAATTTGCAGCCTCCTTAGTGGAATTGGAGACGACAGACAAGGATGTTTCTCCATCTGTGACGCCTGAAATGAGACGGTAAGAGGACAGATGGGAAAACAGAGACCGAGAGCGTGAGACGGAAGTAGCTGTTGCTGTCAGAAGCGACTGGTTTGACACGTGCAAGATTCACATTCAGCCGCTGCATAATTAAGTAACTCTGAATAATTATTCCTGCAATATGTCTGCAATTTCACGCCTTTAGATCTCCTGTTGCAGAAATTCAGTTCGGTCTGGAGGATATACCAGAGGAAAGGGTGCCGGAGATGGAAGATATCACAATGGATGTTGAGGAAGAGTTGAGGTACAGCTGAAATGCATGGATAACTTGTAATATTAGTTATGTTAGCTAACTTTGTTCACTAACTTTCCAAACTTTGAAAATTCAAATACTCTGGACAAATCAAATGGATGAAAATTTTGTTTACTAGAATACTTTGTATAGATACTTTATGCGTATCGTTGGACATTAGGGTGTATTCTGTTTATTTCTTATTCTTTCTAGTCAAAAAGAAAATAACATTCATATTTATCGCATTGTCATTAAGCGTAACAGTATTAACTCATCATTGACTCATCCTTCACTTGTTTAAACCTATTTTGAGTTGAACTGTTGAACACAAAAGAAGATATTTTGAAGGAGATATTTTGAAGAATGCTAGTTTGCTGGGACCCAGCTGCTTTCATAGTTGGAAAAAATACTATGGAAGTCAATGGGTGCAAGCTTACCAGCATTTGTAAAAATATCTTCTTAAATAACATGAGAAGAAAGAAACTCAAATAGGTTTTTCACAAGTAAAGGATGAGTAAATGATGACATAATATAGATTTTTGGGTGAACTATCCTTTTAAAATCACAGAGAATCTACTGCCTTAAAGTAGACTGCAGTTCTGAATAAACTGTGGCCATTTCTATAGTATTATTCCACCATTTTAATGTTAATGAAAAAAATATGATTACAATATCGACTTGGGGCCTCACGGTGGCGCAGTGGGTAGCACGTTCGCCTCACAGCAAGAAGGTCGCTGGTTCGAGCCTTGGCTGGATCAGTTGGTGTTTCTGTGTGGAGTTTGCGTGTTCTATCCGTGTTGGCGTGGGTTTCCTCCGGGTGCTCCGGTTTCCCCCACAAGTCCAAAGACATGCGGTATAGGTGAATTGGGTAAGCTAAATTGTCCGTAGTGTATGTGTGTGAATGAGAGTGTGTGGATGTTTCCCAGTGATGGGTTGCAGCTGGAAGGGCATCCGCTGCGTAAAACATATGCTGGATAAGTTGGCGGTTCATTTCGCTGCGGCGACCCCGGATTAATAAAGGGATTAAGCCGAAATGAAAATGAATGAATGAATGAATATCGACTTGGATAATAATTGTGCACACACTACACAGACAGATTTCTGATGTATTTCCATGCTCTGTTGAAGGCCCGAGGATGTACATCAAGATTTGGCGACCTTTGACTCTCTGCTGCCCCCTCAGGCCAGCCGAAGAATGGTGGCTCAAATGTTTTGGAGATTGCTTGGTAAGATTTTGGAGACAGATTTTAAAACACAGTTCAGTCCTGAGGAAACCAGGTGACAAACAACAAACAAACAAACAAAAAACATACGTTTAATCGTGAAATAAACAACAAAATGAAAGTAACTGTTGCATAAACAAAGACAATAGCTGCCGTTAATGGAGTGGAGGAACTATGATGTCACTTTTTTGTAGGCAAATCGGCTGTTAGTATTATACTAGTTCCCTCGATAAAATCCCACAGGATTTTTGATTATTGCAAATAATAAGCTCTGTGTTAAAACATGTTTTTTCCATCCAAATAATCTTCACAAATTTTGAATCACCACGTCACCACCACCATCCCAGTAACTTTGCAAGTACATTTTTAGAAGCATGGTCCATGATAAGGATTAATCCTGTAAATGAATTTCAATATACACTGTTATGTATACATATATACACTAACCAGCCACTTTATTAGGTACACCTTACTAGTTCTGGGTTGGACCCCATTTTGCCTTCAGAACTACCTTAATCCTTCGCGGCATATATGCAACAAGGTACTGGAAGTATTCCTCAGAGATTTTGGTCCATATTGACATGATAGCATCCCAAAGCTGCTCTATTGGATTGAGATCTGGTGACTGTGGAGGCCATTTGAGCACAGTGAACTCATTGTCATGTTCAAGAAACCAGTCTGAGATGATTCGCGCTTTATGACATGGCGTGTTATCCTGCTGGAAGTAGCCATCAGAAGATGGGTACACTGTGGTTATAAAGGGATGGACATGGTCAGCAAAAATACTCAGGTAGGCTGTGGCGTTGACACAATGTTCAATTGGTACTAATGGGCCCAAAGTGTGGCAAGAAAATATCCCCCACACCAATACACCACCACCACCACCAGCCTGAACCGTTGATACAAGGAAGGATGGATCCATGCTTTCATGTTGTTGACGCCAGATTCTGTCCCTACCATCCGAATGTCGCAGCAGAAATCGAGACTCATCAGACCAGGCAACATTTTTCCAATTCTCTATTGTCCTATTGCCTGTGCGAATTGTGCCTCAGTTTCCTGTTCTAAGCTGACAGGAGTGGCACTCGGTGTGGTCTTCTGCTGCTGTAGCCCATCTGCCTCAAGGTTCGACTTGTTGTGCGTTCAGAGATGCTCTTCTGCAGACCTCAGTTGTAACGAGTGGTTATTTGACTTACTGTTGTCTTTCTATCAGCTTGAACCAGTCTGGCCATTCTCCTCTGACCTCTGGGATCAACAAGGCATTTGCGCTGACAGAACTGCCACTCACTGGATATTTTCTCTTTTTCTGACCATTCTCTCTAAACCCTAGAGATGGCTGTGCGTGGAAATCCCAGTAGATCAGCAGTTTCTGAAAAACTCCCATACAATACAAAATACAATGTTCAAAGTCACTTAAATCACCTTTCTTCCCCATTCTGATGCTCAGTTTGAACTGCAGCAGATCTTCTTGACCATGTCTACATGCCTAAATGCATTAAGTTGCTGCCATGTGATTGGCTGATTAGTAATTTGCCTCAACAAGCAGTTGGACAGCTGTACCTAATAAAGTGGCCAGTAAGTGCAAGGAGTATGACTTCCTGATCAGCAAGATGTTGTTTAATGTCTCCAACAATGCCTATAATCCAATTGATCAACTTGTTAGCAACCATATTTCTCAGGAAAACTTAACAGCTTAAAAACTCAGGAGAGGGGGTGTAAGTGATGTGTTTTAAGCTGTCGAATGAAACGTGAAAGTATCTTGAGGTTACCACAGACCTTATTAAAGGGCTTTAACAAAAATCCCATTCAAAAACCCATTGACTCTGAGACAATGGAACCGGCAGTGCTAAAATGCTAACTTGATTCCTGGTTTTTGCATACAGATTGACATCATAGTTCCTCCACTCTAACATTTGTACTGACTTTTAAGTGATTTTAAAACTTATATAAAAAATCTGAAGGCAAATCACGGTTCGCAAACTGGCATCTCAAGGATTTAAGAAGCTGATGACCGGTAAATGCGTTATCACCGTCTTGTGAAAATGGTCCATAGAGAACTTGTATCAGAGGCAACTTCAGCCTGCTGAAAAGATTTTAAGGGAGACAAAAAGTCATAGTTGTCAGGTAGAGTTGATAGCATCCCACTTTATCTGCTATCTCTGTTTCTTCACATGACACCTCACCTGCTGGATGCAATATTGGTGTGAGATTCAACACCAGAATGAACAAAATCACTGCTTAATTTAGAGAGAAGTGCCATCTTCTGGAAAGTGAAGCTGTTTTGTTTTGTGCTTTCAGAGGAAACGGTTGCGGGGCAGGTGACAGTGCGACAGGACGAGCCGTACGGTGACATCATCATTTCACAGCTATAGAGAGGCTGAAAACGGCTGATGACTTTCTGTTGTTCTCGGACAAAACCGGTATGTGGATGCATATTCATGTCTGTTATTATTATATCAGTGTTCAGGTTTATGAGTTTTTAGGGTTTATGACTTTAGTAATGCGTGACGTTATTGATGGTTTTATAGATTTTGTTATTGCTAATTTAATATTGTGATGTTTTATGATCTATGATAAGTTTTTTAATCAAACAAAAGGTCATTTCCTGCAATGTTTTCTATATTTAAGTAATGTTTTTTTTTATTGAACTACTTATCAGTATAATAAAGGATGTTCTATGTGTTATTTTACACAATGTATACATTTTACATGAATTAATTGTAATTTCTTATGATTTTTATGAATTTTTAGGCTTTATGAGTTTATGTTTTAGGGTTTTAGGGTTTATGTTATGACATATAAAGAGTTTTGTCTTTTAAAAGAATCAAATTAACATAATTTCCTGCAATGTTTTTTCTATATTAGGTAATGATATATTTCATTAAACTATTCCAGTTTTTATCATTATAATATTAAATTGTTCAATGCATTATTTTACACAATGTATATATTTTACACGAATAAATTCTTATTTTTTACGATTTTTATGAATTTTTAGGGTTTATGACTTTAGTAATGCGTAACTTTATTGATGGCTTCATAGATTTAATCATTTCTGACTTGTGATGTTTTATGATCTATGAAGACCATTTCCTGCAATGTTTTTTATATTAGGTAATGATATATTTTACTAAACTATTCATTCATTCATTCATTTTCATTTCGGCTTAGTCTCTTTATTAATCTGGGGTCGCCACAGCGGAATGAACCGCCAACTTATCCAGCATATGTTTTACGCAGCGGATGCCCTTCCAGCTGCAACCCATCTCTGGGAAACATCCATACACACCCATACACTACGGACAATTTACCTTACCCAATTCACCTGTACCGCATGTTTTTGGACTTGTGGGGGAAACCGGAGCACCCGGAGGAAACCCACGCCAACACAGGGAGAACATGCAAACTCCACACAGAAACGCCAACTGACTCAGCCGAGGCTCGAACCAGCGACCTTCTTGCTGTGAGGCGAACGTGCTACCCACTGCGCCACTGTGAGGCCCTTACTAAACTATTCCAGTTTTTATCAGTATAATATTAAATGTTGTTCAATGTGTTATTTTACACAATGTATATATTTCACGATGTATATTTTCACAATGTATACATTTATAGTAAACATTGAGTCCTTGTAAGGTGGAGTTTAGATAAAGTTTCAGGTGCATAAGAGAGTGGGCTTGACAAACCAAAAACCATGCTATAAATTCAGCATAATACACACAAAACTTCACACACACACACAAAACATTTTTTTCTTCTTTTATTACAAACTCTTATCTTTATAGGTTTGTCTCAACAACACAACTGTGCAATATATATTTATCGGCTTATTTCCGTAAATCTGTTTTGGCACAACGTACATTAGGCACTAGGTTTACCACAAATACCAGCGCAGACAGAAGTGAATATGCTAAAACACATTTCAAGACACGTTTCATACTCTTCATAAGCCATCTGGACAGTCAAACTCTGTCATAAATATCAAAATCACAATTCAATGCAAATTTGTACTCAATCTAGAACACAGTGACATACGAATAGAAACAAAAATATTTCGTTCGGAAAATCTATTTTGCTGAATGTAATTTCAAAGCACTAGCAGTGCAAAAGACCAGAGATAATTATGCTAAACCAAGAATGTATTTTGTAAAATAGCAAACAAAGCCCCTACACAGCAAAAAAAAAAAAAAACAAGCCAAAAATTGTCTTTTTTTCAGAAATAATAAATCAAAATCAAATGAGTTTTTTTCTTAAAACAAGCGAAATAATCTGCCAATAATAATTCCTTACATTTATATAGCGCTTTTCTGGACACTCAAAGCGCTTTACACATTGGGGGGAATCTCCTCATCCACCACCAGTGTGCCATATTGCGCCAGACCACACACCAGCTGATTGGTGGAGAGGAGACAGAGTGATGAAGCCAATTATGATATGGGGATGGTTAGGAGGCCATTAAGGACAGAGGCCAATTTTGAGGGGCAAATTTGACCAGGATGCCGGGGTTAAACCCCTACTCTTTTTTTCCGAAGGACATCCTGGGATTTTTAACGACCACAGAGAGTCAGGACCTCGGTTTAACGTCTCATCCAAAAGACGGCGCTCACTGAGCAGTATAGAGTCCCCTTCACTATACTGGGGCATTATGACACACACAGACCGCAGGTTGAGTGCCCCTAGCTGGCCTCAGCCCTGCTTAGCTTCTGTGGGTGACCATGTAAGAGTTGCAGAGAGCTAGCTGCCGGCTAATGGAGTAAAATAAATAATCTAGATTTCGCTTTGAAATAAGATTATTATATTTAGCCGATTGGCAGATTATTTCCCAAACTCCCCAGCCGGGACTCGAACCAGCGACCTTCTTGCTGTGAGGCGACAGTGCTAACCACTGAGCCAACGTGCCACCGGTCGCAATCCAATGGAATAAAAAATTGAGAGACGGCTTTTTATGTGCATGTTGTTTTTTTTTAAATGTAACTTAATTTTTATATTCTGAAGGTTATGGATAAAATATGGTAATTCTAATGGTTTAATAAAAGGAATTAGATTTTTGGAAATCCCCATGCGACACCCCCTCATTTTCCCACGACCCCCACTTTGGGAACCACTGATCTAGAAAATGCTTCTTGATTTAAGAATGTTTAGATATTTGGACTAGAAATAAGACAAAAACTAATTTTTTTTGCAGTGTAAAAGAAAAGAAATAGCTTGAGTGAATATTCAAGACATTTTCAGACCTTTCAATAATTAAATAAGTCTAAAAAAGTTACGGTGAACCAAACTGGCATAATATGAAGCAGTTCCTTAAGTATAACATTATGCTCTGTTAAAAGGAAAACAAATTCAAGCAAGCATTATCTTTAGCAAACCCTCTAAACATACAAACTCTACATTCAGTATTTGAAGTGAATTTTAAGATAAACAGACCTTAGCCAGGATAGCTTCATATTTCATCGCCGCACACAGAGCAGTTTTGTAGACTTCTAACATTCATTCATTCATTTTCATTTCGGCTTAGTCCCTTTATTAATCTGGGGTCGCCACAGCGGAATGAACCGTCAACTTATCCAGCATATGCAACCCATCTCTGGGAAACATCCATACACACCCATTCAAACTCATACACTACGGACAATTTAGCTTACCCAATTCACCTATAGCGCATGTCTTTGGACTTTGCACCCGGAGGAAACCCACGCCAACACGGGGAGAACATGCAAACTCCACACTGAAACGCCAACTGACCCAGCCGAGGCTTGAACCAGCGACCTTCTTGCTGTGAGGCAAACGTGCTATCCACTGCGCCACCGTGAGGCCCACTTCTAACATTCATTCATTAATTTTCCTTCAGCTTAGTCCATTATTTATCAGGGGTTGCCACAGCGGAATGAACCACCAACTATTCTAGCATATGTTTTAAGCAGCGGATGCCTTTCCAGCATCAACCCAGTACTGGGAAACACCCATACACTCTCACATTCACACACACACACACACACACACACACACACACACACTCTACGGCCAATTTAGTTTATTCAATGCATATCTTTGGACTGTGAGGAGGAAACCCACACCAACATGGGAAAAACATGTTAACTCCACACAGAAATGCCAACTGGCCCAGTCTGGACTCGAACCAGCAACCTTCTTGCTGTGAGGCGACAGTGCTAATCACTGAGCGACTGTGCCATCTAGACTTCTAACAATAGCCCAAAAATAGACTAGTCATCAAATACACAGATTAGACAGACTTCACATGTGTAGTCATTCATTCCTGTCTATTTTTGGACTATTAGATTAGATTTTCACTGAGGGCCAAAAATTAAACCTTGTTTTAGCCAAGACATCTATGTTTAGACATCTATTAATATATTCTTGCTAGGTGTGAAGGATCAGCTGATTCGAATGTTATCACTCGATTGAATGGGCGTTATCAGTGGTTATCAGATGACAGATATGGGCCAGTAGGGGCCTTCTGCGCCTACTAGTAGGCTCAGAAGGCTATTATCATCCATCCACATGGTTAATCAGCTATAGATCACATACAGCTGCGGCCGGAAGTTAACGAGAATTATTTATATTATTTATTAAATTTCCTATTAATTGTATTTTATTAACGCCTACCCCTACCCTAACCCTAAACCCAACCATCATAGTAATGTAAAAACAGATCTGGATTTGGAGTCCTCTCTATTAGTATAGCTGATTAACCATGTGGATGGATGATAACAGCCTTCTGAGTCTACCAGTAGGCACAGAAGGCCCCTACCGGCCCATATCAATTAGCTGATAACCACTGATAATGCCCATTCAATCGAGTGATAACATTCGAAGCGGGTGGAGGGACAGAACAGATTGTACCATTTTTTGTTATAACATACAGACTGACAAAAGCTCTTTCTGAAGAAAAAAGTTTACATGATGTCTTTGGATTTTTGACACGTACAGATAAGCCTATTGTCTAAGCGATCACTTGGATCTGCAACATCCACTAAAAAAACACTGTAATTCACATGTCAGTAGTTGAATGTCACTGTGGAAAGAAACACTGCACGCCAGCACACATACAGTTGAAGTCAGAATTATTAGCCCTCCTGAATTATTAGCCCCCCTGTATTTTTTCCCCCCGATTTCTGTTGTAACAGAAAGAAGATTTTTTTAACTCATTTCTAAACATAATAGTTTTAATAACTGATTTCTTTTATCTTTGCCATGATCACAGTACATAACACTGTATTTTACTAGATATTTTTCAAGATACTAGTATTCAGCTTAAAGTGACATTTAAAGGCTTAACTAGGTTAATTAGGCAAGTTAGGGTAATTAGGCAAAAAAAATATTCATTCATTCATTTATTTTCAACCGCTTTTCTGTGGCTGGGTCGCGGGGGCAGCAGTCTTAGGAGAGAACCCCAGACTCCCCTCTCCCCAGACACTTCCTCCAGCTCCTCCGGGGGGATCCTGAGGCGTTCCCAGGCCAGCCAAGAGACATAGTCCCTCCATCGTGTCCTTGCTCTTCCCCGAGGCCTCCTCCCGGTGGGACTTGCCTGAAATACCTCCCTAGGTAGGCGTCCAGGAGGCATCCGAAACAGATGCCCGAGCCACCTCAGCTGACTTCTTTCGATGTGGAGGAGCATCGGCTCTACTCCGAGCTCCTCCCGGGTGACAGAGCTCCTCACCCTATCTATAAGGGTGTACCCTGCGAAGGAAACTCATTTCGGCCGCCTGTATCCGAGATCTTGTCCTTTCGGTCATGACCCAAAGCTTATGACCATAGGTGAGAGTAGGAACGTAGATTGACCGGCAAATCGAGAGCTTTGCCTTTCGGCTCAGCTCCTTCTTCACCACAACGGACCGGTACATCGACCGCATTACTGCTGCCGCTGCACCAATCCACCTGTCGATCTCCTATTCCATCCTTCCCTCACTCGTGAACAAAACCCCAAGATACTTGAACTCCTCCACCTGGGGTAAGGACTTTCCTCCCACCTGGAGATGGCTAACCACCTTTTTTTTTTCCTTTATCCTGTTAAACATCATTTGGGAAACTCATCATTTGGACTATTAATAATTTTGACTTCATATATCATATGTATATCAGTTATTATGGTTCTTGGTGTGAACATGCATAATATCTATCCTTCACAGCCTCATTTCCACCCATGCTGAATTCAATATGGTGGCTATCCTGACTAAGAAAAAAAATCAAACAGTCTCTCATCTCAACTAAACACCGGTTATATTAAGGAACTGTGCAGTTTTTAGCTTCGAATAAGACTAAGGATTCATTCTATTGTTTGAAACCCATACATTACGCAACCATATCATAAAATCAAGGCCTCCTGAGAACTCCTCGTTCAGAGATTCAGCGAGAAAGCCGTCTGTCAGTGGAATCGTACCAATAACAACAGGAATCAATTGCCTGAGAAATCAAATACTGAAATGGTGGAATTCACTCTTGCTAATAGGTGTATCTGGACAAAGGCGTGTCTTCAAGAAGATCATCCTGCAGAACAGCAAATGCATTTTTTTACTTACACTAATGTAAAACATGCCACAACATTTGGAAAACATGACCGACCACTGCTGTGTAAATCTACAGGTGAAGTCAGAATTATTAGCCCTCCTGAATTATTAGCCCCCCCTTTTTTTCTGCAATTTCTGTTTAACGGAAAGAAGATTTTTTTTCAACACATTTCTAAACATAATAGTTTTAATGACTCATTTATAATAATCGATTTCTTTTATCTTTGCCATGATGACAGCACATAATATTTTACTAGATATCTTTCAAGACACTAGTATTCAGTGCAATTTAAAGGCTTAATTAGGTTAATTAGGAAAGTTAGGGGGCAACACGGTGGCGCAGTGGGTAGCACAATTGCCTCACAGCAAGAAGGTCGCTGGTTCGAACCTCGGCTGGGTCAGTTGGCGTTTCTGTGTGGAGTTTGCATGTTCTCCCCGTGTTCGCGTGAGTTTCCTCCGGGTGCTCCGGTTTCCCCCACAAGTCCAAGACATGCGGTACAGGTGAATTGGGTAAGCTAAATTGTCCGTAGTGCATGAGTGTGTATGGGTGTATGTGTATTTCCCAGTGATGGGTTGCAGCTGGAAGGGCATTTGCTGCGTAAAACATATGCTGGATAAGTTGGCGGTTTATTCCGCTGTGGCGAACCCAGATTAATAAAGGGACTAAGCCGAAAAGAAAATGAATGAAAGGAAAGTTAGGTTAATTAGGCAAGTCATTCTATAACAGAAGTTTGTTCTGTAGACGATTGAATAAAAATACTGCTTAAGGGGGCTAATATTATTGACCTTAAATTATTATTCTTTTTTTATTAAAAACTGCTTTTATTCTAGCCGAAATCAATCAAATAAGACTTTCTCCAGAAGAAAAAATATTATAGGAAATACTGTGAAAAATTCTTTGCCCTGTTAAACATTACTTGGGAAATATTTGAAAGAGAAAAGCAAATTCACAGGAGGGCGAATCATTATGACTTCAACTGTATATAGTTCTCAAAAGTGCGAGACTCACCATTGGCAGATCTTGAAGCCGGTGGAACTCTGGATGTTCGCTCCGCTGGCGAAACCTGAGGAAGAGCACAGCTGAAACCATGGCAGTGCAGATGATGAAAATGGTGACCAGAGCAGCCAGCAGGGGGTCCAGGGGTGATGCGGGACGGTGCTGAACTTTCCCCGATTCTGAAAGATGGATGGATTGAGTGAAAACTGAGTATCACTATGATGCGGACTAATACAACCGAAGGAACAACATGTATTGAAGGAACATAATGAACAATTCTACCTACATGCATAGTACGCACTAGGGGTGCTCGCCGATTGGTTCGCAATTTTAGGGTCAGTGTTTAAAATCAAATTAAGTTCAAATTTTATTATTTGAACTTATTGTCATACAATGTATGATATGCAGTGAAATGCTTACACAACCACTCGTGACCTTAAAAATAATGACAACAATAACAAAAAAATCACAATAATGATAACAACAAGAATCTTAATTTGGAGAAAAAGAAGTGTAATATAAAAGAAGAAATATAAACTATTTAAAGACTTTGGGTTGGGCAGCACGGTGGCGCAGTGGGTAGCACAATCGCCTCACAGCAAGAAGGTCGCTGGTTTGAGCCCCGGCTGGGTCAGTTGGCATTTCTGTGTGGAGTTTGCGTGGGTTTCCTCCGGGTGCTCCGGTTTTCCCCACAATTCCAAAGAGGTGGTGCAGGTGAATTGGGTAAGCTAAATTGTCCATAGTGTATGAGTGTGAATAAGTGTGTGTGGATGTTTCCCAGTGATGGGTTGCAGCTGGAAGGGCATCCGCTGCGTAGAACATATGCTGGATAAGTTGGCGGTTCATTCCGCTGTGGCGACCCCAGATTAATAAAGGGACTAAGCCGAAAAGAAAATGAATGAATGAATGAGTATGTGGTTGTAGAAAAAAAAATTGTACAAAGTATAAAAATATAAACGAGCTTTTCTGTTCAAACAGAAACATAGAAGTGCCTGATGCATAAGAGAGGAGAGTGTATCCTTTCAGTGCATTTCGGTATGATATGTTCAGTAAAAAACAGGACACAGTCAAATACATATACAGAAACTGAAGTATGAGGTGACGTGGAAAAATGTGTTTATCCATTTAGGCGGAAGTGACAATGCAAGCTTTAGATGTTTATATCGGTTTTATATTTTCTAAACGTGAATTTTGTCACTAGCTTATAGATATCCTGAAAACTAACAGACTGGAACTAACATCTTACTTACTCCCAGGGCCATTTTATATCAAAGTTGATATAACCATATTGGTGTTTCATAACATCATAACATTTGTTTTTTTTTTGTTTATAAGGTGAGTTGTTAGCTCAACGCTCAACCCCCAACATGGAGGACCAGAACACACATACACTACAGACAGTTTAGCCCAATTTACCTACAGCACATGTCTTTGGACTGTGGGGGAAACCGGAGCACCCGGAGGAAACCCATGCAAACACGGGGAGAACATGCAAACTCCACACAGAAATGCCAACTGACCCAGCCGGGGTTCGAACCAGCGACCTTCTTGCTGTGAGGCGACAGCGCTACCCACTGCGCCACCGTGTCGCCCGAAATTATTTTCATTTCACAGGACCTTTAACATAGTTGTCTGGAATTTTCTAGTATACCTAACAAGACCTTGATTAGCTGGTTCATGTGTGTTTAATTAGTGTAGGTGCTAAAATATGCAGGACAGCGGCGGGACTGAACATTTATTCATTCATTTTCCTTTGGCTTAGTCCCTTATTTATCAGGGGTAGCCACAGTGAAATGAACCGCCAACTTATCCAGCATATGTTTTTACGCAGGGGATGCCCTTCCAGCCGCAGTACTGGGAAACACCCATACACTCTCGCATTTACAATTTAGTTTACTCAATTCACCTATAATTGAGTAAGCTAAATTGTCCGTAGTGTATGTGGGTGAATGGGTGTGTATGGATGTTTCCCAGTGATGGGTTGCAGCTGGAAGGGCATCCGCTGCGTAAAATATATGCTGGATAAGTTGGCGGTTCATTCCGCTGTGACAACCCCAGATTAATAAAGGGACTAAGCCGAAAAGAAAATGAATGAATGAAAGAATTCACCTATAGCGCATGTCTTTGGCCTGTGGGGAAACCCACGCCAACATGGGCAAACTCCACACAGAAATGCCAGCTGGGACTCGAACCAGTGACCTTCTTGCCGTGAGGCGACAGTGCTAACCACTGAGTCACCGTGCCACCCTGGATTGAACACCCCTGGTCAAAACTATTTTTTGGGCTGAATGACAAGGAAACATTTGCTATCCACAAACCTTGATCCCCCACGTCCAGTTCAGAGGGTTCGTCCTGGTCTTCCAGAGGAGCAGGTCCAGTGCTCTTTGAACTGCTGGTTAGGGCGAGCTGGGATGTCTGTGGGTATGTGGGAGTGAATGGTGGAGCGGTTTGTGTGATCTGGGACACGCTGTCGGCCGAAGTAGAGACGCTCTTATGTCCTTCACTTGGACTGATGGTTGTTGGAGCTGTGGAGGCTTCTGAATCTGTAATGGTGCTCTTCAGATAAGACAGTGCTGGGCTGCTCACAGAAGAACCTGCAGGAGATAAAACAGCACAGGATTTGTTCACAAGCTTTAAACTAAAATGGGGAAAAAGTTTAAAGGGATAGTTCACGCAAACTAATTAGAGTTTACTATTTACTCTCACTCAAGTGGTTGCAAAAGTTTATGATTTTCTTTTTTCTGTTGAACACAAAGGAAGATATTTTGTTGAAAGCTGAAACCACTGAATTCCGTAGCGGGAAAAACAAATATGTTTATGAGAAAGAGATATCTTTTTAAGAAAGTCAAACGGGTCTGGAACAAGTGAAGGGAGAGTACATGATGACAGAATTTTAATGTTCCTTTAAGGGTTTAAGAGAGAACAGACACACACACAGACAGATACACAAACACACAGAGACAGCAGACAGACAGATACAAAGACAGACACACAAACAGATAAATAGACAGACACACACACACAGACAGACAGACAGACAGACAGACAGACAGACACACACACACAAATGTATACAGAAAGACAGACAGGGATACAGATAGACAGACACCCACACAGATACATAGAGAGAGACACACACATAGAGAGACCGATACACACACACAGACAGACAGATACACAAACAGACACACACACAGACAGAGACAGATACACACACAGATACATAGACAGAGACACATACGCAGACAGACAGATACACATACACACAGACAGACACACACACAGATATAGAAAGACAGATGCACACACAAACAGATACACACGCACACAGAGGCAGATACACAAATGCATACAGAAAGACAGACAGGAATACAGATAGACAGACACACACAGATACACAAACAGACACACACACACACACACACAGATAGACAGACACAGACAGACAAATGCATACAGACAGATAGATAGATAGACAGACAGACACAAAGAGAAAGATGGATGGAAAGAGAGAGAGAGATAAATAGAGAGAGACAGACAGACACACAGACAGATTGTGAGTGGTTGTTAGCACATTGTTACTGTGTTCTAGCTGCTGTTCTGTGTGGTCTGCGGTTCCTCCTCTACAGTCATTTTACCCTGTTTTATTGTCTGCCAGGCAAAAACTGATCTGCAGAACTTCTGTTTTGAAGTTGTTTTTCTAAAAGTCATACTTAAGGTCTGGCCCGAGTGCAGTAAACCAATAAGTAGATATTCAAGTGCCCTAAATATAGCCGTGTTTCCAGCGAAATGACAGTAGGAGAGACGAATATTATTTACAAATGCAGTCGCGTTCCAAAATGTTACACCCACGTCCAGCCATTATTTACGGATAGACGTTTGATCAAGTGGGCGGGATGTGACACTTTCCCAGAGTGCAGTCCTGATTCAGTCACATCAACTACAGTGTTTTATCTTTAGTAGAGGAATAAAACATAACACAGAGATGAAAACACAAATGCAAATGTCACAGCATAAAACATGAATCGTCGTATTCATAATTCTGCAATGAAAAGTTAGCAGTGGCACCACCTTTACTGTTATCTCAGCTTATGGTTGACCAATCTGGGACTTTTAATTGGCAACACAGTGTGGCAGACAAAAGATGACCATTTAACCTTCCTGTCATGTTCGGGTCAAATCTGACCGATTTACAACTTAAAACACTCATAAATAGTGTTCTACATCTGATTGCCTCAAGGCCTTATGATATCCTCCACACTGTGCACTTGAACGTAAAAGCGATGATCACCTCTTTCATTGAATTCTGAGTGCACTCAGTACACAGGAAAGGATACCGTTTTGTTTGTGCTTTGCTGGTTGATAAATCATTTAGATGGATTAAATAGTCAATTTCTTTGGTCAGACCCTGTGATAGTCATTTTAGCGAGCCATCTATTGGTAATGAAATAAAGTATTTTGATTTCTGTCATCTATTGTTCATTTTGTAATACATTTTCAGTGCCTATTTCAAGTCAAGTCAAGTCGTGCTTTATTGTCATTCCGCTACATGTGTGGACATACAGAGAAACGAAATGTCGGGTCTCGCAGGACAACGGTGCTACATGGATTAATCATAAATACAAACACAACACTGGACATAAGAGCTATTATTAAAAAAAAAACCTATGCATAACTAACATATATTATAAAATAGAATAAAATACTTAGACTATACACATAAGACAGGCTATACAAGTACTTTTACATGAGACTGAACAATGTTGTGCAGGATATTGTGCAAAAAAAGGTATTTAGGTCTAATATTGTGCAAGAGGTATTTAAGGTTGAAGCAAGCAGTGCAGCATGATTGTGGTACATTTATAGTAAACATTGAGTCCTTGTAAGGTGGAGTTTAGATAAAGTGTCAGGTGCATAAGCGAGAAGAGTGTTTCTACAGGTGGTTTGTCAAGCCCACTCACCTGAATGAAGCACAATTTAAAATGCACAGTGTTTCCAAGAGACATGGAGTGATTAGGAAAGTGTCTATAGTGCAAATGTGCAACCTGGTGCAAGAGTCAGAGACACGAGGGGGTGTCCTTCCACAGGTGGTTTGTTAAGCCCACTCACCTGTATGGGACATACTCAGGAATGCATGGGGAGGTTTCAGAGGGGGGTAAGTTGACTGGAGTTGAGGGCTCTAACACCCTGTTGGAAGAAGCTGTTGAGTAGTCTAGATGAGCAGGCTTTAATACTTTGAAACCTTCTTCCTGATGGCAGCAGCTGAAAGAGACTGTGGAAGGGATAAGTAGAGTGTTTTACAATACTGCTAGCTATGCTGGAGGATGATCAGTTTTTAAAGCTTTCCTTGTGATGCCTGACAAAATTGTCTTACAATGTCAACAATTTTACATTTGGATTTCTTTTTTGGTGACATTTAGTCAGATACGGTATCATACCTTCTGTTGTCTTCTTTTTAAAGAACCCCTTGAGCTAAAATATATATATATATATAT
>CAIGQW010055679.1:2682076-2712966 GCA_903798125.1 Danio choprae | reverse complement strand
ATATATATATATATATATATATATATATATGTATGTATGTATGTGTGTGTAATATTAATCAGTTATAAACATAAAATCCCTACCTCTTTCTGGGTTACAAGATGACATGATAGTTCATGATGTTTACAGTATGCTGTAGCATTTGTTAGCAAAGAGTTGTACTAGCTATTATATGCTTACTGTATGGTTTAGTACAACTTTAATGTGGTTTAAAACACTGTAGTATTTTGTTTACCCTAAATTACTGTTTTTACATTTGTTTGAATTTTTGAGACAAATCTTAAAACTGTTCTTTGGTGTGATTGTCTCAAGCATAGTTCAGTAAATTACAGATCTTATAAATAAGACAAAACCACAAAAACATAAAAAATGACCTCAGGCCTTGTTTTAAACATTGGAAAACATAGGAACTTGATATATTATGACACATTTTCTGTATAAAACCCTATAGAAATAAAGGTGACTTGACTTGAAAGATAAAGTTGTTCCCTGATGATTATGAGCAAATGAACTGCTTTTATTGCTATTGATCACCATTTTTTAGAGTCATACGCCACACTTTAAAATGTATGAATTTCAATAGTCAAACTTCTGTTCCTCATCAGGTTCCTGAGATCCAGTTCTTCGGCGCAAGTACATTACATGCTAAAATCTCCCGGCATTGGTCTGAGCTCCCGGCTGGCCAGTTAGACTCTCTGCGGTCGCAGCTTATCGCTCAGGTTGGCCAGTTTGCATCGGGGCCCAAGATAGTGCTGACCCGACTCTGTGTTGCTCTGGCCTCTCTGGTCCTGCATATCCTACCTGAAACATGGCCAACGGCGGTCCCAGATCTCCTGTGCGCCTTCCAGACAGGAGATGGTGATGGTCCGAGTCGATGCCTGGCACTTCTGGAGCTGCTGGCCGTCCTGCCTGAGGAGCTCCTGAGCAGCAGGGTTGCCTCCTCTCGCCGGTCCCAGCTGAGGAGCGCTCTGGCTGTGCACTGGAGCTCCATCTGCCCCCTGCTCCAGCAGTTACTCCAGCAGCCGGACGCTCCAGGCCGGGTCAGGGAGCGGGTGTTGAGGTGCATGTCGTCCTGGATTACGCTGGACGTCTGTTTGCAGGACAGCGAGGGGCTTCTGGAGAGCTGCTTCACTTTGCTGAAGGAGTCGGAGATCTTTGAAGCAGCTGTAGAAACCATCGTCTGCATCATTTCACAGCCCGACTGTCAGAGGTGAGAAACACCACATGGGTTGTTGACGCGATGTTGCGTTTGTCACACATGAATATAATTAGTATTTTCATCATTGAAAATGCAGTAAACATTTCTTTGTCTTTCATGGAACTCTTGTTATAAAAACTGCAGTGTTGTTAAATTTGTTTAGCATTTTTAAGCCAAATCTCAAAACTGTCCTATAGTGTGACTGTCTCAAGCATAAACTCTTATAAATGAAAAAAGAAAATGGTAAAATCATTAATAAATACCTCAGGTCTAATTTTACAAGTGGCTAAGTGGCCATTTTAGTAAATGGAGATACATTTTTTTTCATCCATATATTTCTAAAAACATAGAAACTTGATACATTTTGTCACTGAAAACCACATCCTCTGGTGTGACACTATATTCCACGGAAAACTTTCAATAGTTGAAGGACCCCATTCATGATCATGTGCCTGAAGCCCTCTGTGAAGCCCATGATGTGCACCTGTTATGTTTTTGCCTCAATTTTTCATATATTTAACTTGTTTGGAACCACTATAAAATTGTTTTGTTGTTCTTTGGCGGACATCCTATTTCTTGAAAGCGTCAAACATGTCACAGAGAAAAAAAGCATAATTTTAGATGAAATAAATATGACAATAATTGTTTGTCAATGAAGATATATTGCTCTAACGCTATTTGTATATTATTAAGAGTTGTTTGGGGCGACACGGTGGCTCAGTGGTCAGCACTGTCGCCTCACAGTAAGAAGGTCGCTGGTTCTTGGCTGGGCCAGTTGTCATTTCTGTGTGGAGTTTGCATGTTCTCCCCGTGTTGGTGTGGGTTTCCTCCAGATGCTCCGGTTTCCCCAACAGTCCATAGACATATGGGATAGGTGAATTGAATAAACCAAATTGAGTGTGTATGGATGTTTCCCAGTACTGGGTTGCAGTGGTTTTACACTGCTGTGTAAGACATATGCTGGATAAGTTGGCGGTTCATTCCGCTGTGGTGACCCCTGATGAATAAAAGGACTAAGCTGAAGAAAAGTGAATGAATAAAGAGTTCATTCATTCATTCATTTTCTTTTCGGCTTAGTCCCTTTATTAATCAGGGGTCGCCACAGCAGAATGAACTGCCAACTTATCCAGCATATGTTTTACGCAGCGGATGCCCTTCCAGCTGCAACCCATCACTGGGAAACATCAATACACGCCCATTCACACTCATACACTACAAACAATTTAGCCTACACAACTCACCTATACTGCATGTCTTTGGACTTGTGGGAGAAACCGAAACACCTAGAGGAAACCAACGCGAACACGGGAGAACATGCAAACTCCACACAGAAACGCCAACAGATCCAGCAGGGGCTCGAACCAGCGACCTTCTTGCTGTGAGGCGATTGGGCTACCCACTGTGCCACCGTGTGTTTTTCTTAATTATTGCTATGTCACACCATAGAACATATTTTAGGTACAAATTTATAAAAAATTTGTGCTGCCAACCGATTAATTTTTAATATTCACATATAAGATAAAAGTTTGTATTAATATATAACATAATATATACACGTGTACTGTGTATATTAATGTATATATGTATAAATACACACAAACTGTACATAAAATAAAGAAAATACAAAAGAAATATATTTACATATGTATTTATATATAATTTGTATTTTATATAAATGTTTATATAAACAAATATTTAATATTATATATTTAATATATAATAGTCATATATAATATATGCATATATAATATAATATATAATAAAGTAATATATATTTGTGTAAATATGAACTTTAATTTTGGTATGCGATTAATCGTGATTAATTGTTTGACAGCACTAGTAAAAATAAAAATGTATAAACTGTGAAACAATTGATAAAGTTAGTTACCCCTATTTCTTTATACCTCTACCTCTATATTTCATAAATGTAAAATATATATTTCGATATATTGCAAAAATGGCTGCTTACATATGTTTTTTTCAACCATTGGAATTTAAAATATGTGCATATTTGTTCATATGGTATATTATATTATATTATAATAATATTATAATATGTTATGGTCATATATGAACACATAAATAAAAGTATAGCTAATATATTTTAACATATATCAACATATTTGTAATTCCAATGTAAAATATAAATGAAAACGGACATTTTTGCAATATTCTAATATATGTTTTGCGTATATGGCATATTTTATATATGTGAAATCCAAATATGAACTTGTATGTCATATATGTAATTTGCATATATTGCCATATATCAGATTTCTAAAATGGGCACCCTGGTAGAAAGAATTATGAGTGTGAAATCATGATTCATCCTAAATACTGATTTTACGCAATGTCTGTGTTTGGTGTGGAGGTTTGTGGACAGTCTGCTGAAGGTTGTTCCTCAGGTTCTGGCTCTTCAGGAGCAGCTGAAGAAAGCGGTGCAGGATGGAGACATGGAGACGTCGCATGGAATCTGTCGCATTGCTGTAGCTCTGGGAGAAACGCACTGCAGGTTGGACATAATGACTCATATGCATCATTAATCTCCCATTTATAACAGCTTCAGATGACTTCACATGGCCTGGGTCTAATTCATCATTTTGTCTGTTTGGCCAAACCACCTTTCTGTTACTCTCATCTCCGCAGGACTCTTCTGGAACAGGTGGACCACTGGCGGGGTTTTCAGGCTCTAGTGAGCATGATTATGTCCTGCACTGCTACACCTGGACACTATCCAGTGGATGAGACCTCCAGCTCCCTTACGCTCACATTCTGGTACACCCTGCAGGTACAAGTCCACCCAGAAAGATCACTCAAACATGATGCCGACCAGTGTTTCTTTGACTTTACTGGAGCATGTGTGAGTGCCTTTATTAACCTGAAAAATCAGGACAAACTTCTATAGCACGTACAATATGAGAATGTGCAAAGGTATAAAGTAAATTATATACATTTTAGTGCTGGCCAAAGATTAATTGCAATTATTCAAATCTAATATAAAAGTTTGTATTGATATAATATATGTGTGTATTATATATGTTTATTATGTATATGTGACACACACACACATACATAGAAACAAAACTACACAAAACAATTTTGTTACTTAGATATTTAAAATTTTATTTCATATTTAAGATATTTAGGGCAGCACGGTGGCGCAGTGGGTAGCACAATCGCCTCACAGCAAGAAGGTCGCTGGTTCGAGTTGGCGTTTCTGTGTGAAGTTTGCATGTTCTCCACGTGTTTGCGTGGGTTTCCTCCGGGTGCTCCGGTTTCCCTCACAAGTCCAAAGACATGCAGTATAGGTGAATTGGGTAAGCTAAAATTGTCCGTAGTGTATGTGTGTGAATGGGTGTGTATGGATGTTTCCCAGTGATGGGTTGCAGCTGGAAGGGCATCCGCTGTGGCGACCCCAGATTAATAAAGGGACTAAGCCGAAAAGAAAATGAATGAATGAAAGATATTTAACTTATAAAAAAACACACATATATATTTCATATCTCAATATAAATAAACATTTTCTCAAATATATGCATGCCTGTGTATATTTATATATACATAATGCATATATACAGTACCCACACATATATTATGTCAAAACAAACTTTTATTTTGGATGCGATTAATCACGATTAATTTTTGCCCAGCACTAATAAATTGATATCAATAAATGACAACATACTGTACTGCGATTTCTCAGTGTAAGCCACTGACATGACAAATATGCAAATTATGAAGTTAATGCAGGGTTTAGAATAGTAGAGTGAATATAAATAACCAGGATTAGTAAATTGTGAGAAGTGTGAAATGTAAAGCAAGATAACTTGGGACAAACTTTACCTGGGGGTTAAATAGTTCTGGTGTATGAATCCCTACTTTGTTCAATCTGATATACCGTAACAGCTAAAACTAAAACAAGAATACAAACAATGCAGACACATTGCCATATCATTTACTCTCCTCCATGTGCGTTCAAACCTATTTGAGATTCTTTCTATTGTTTAACAAAGAAGATATTTTGAAGAATGCTGGTAGTTGGCATCAGCTTCCACAGTAGGAAAACAATACTCTGGCAATCAGCATTTTTCAAAATATCTTCTTTTGCGTTCAACAGAAGGAAGAAACTCAAATAGGTTTTGAACAATGAAGGGGAGTAAATGATGACAGAATGGGTGAACTATCCCTGTAAGTATTGCTGCAAGCAGCAAATAGAGGTTTCACATTTTTTTCATGATGAAAATCAAATGAGAAATATTTATTTATTTGTCCTAAAATCATCATCAAATCAAAATGTACTCATCTTATTTTTAGATGTATATAGTAGTGCTTATTATAAACGATGTAGTCGTGCACTTCATTTGTTTGTGAAAATTTATTTTCCCTCATAATTTTTTGCCAAATACCATACAAAAAGTAGGGCAGAAACAAGACACACACCCTGATTAGGGATGGGTATCATTACGGTTTTAACGGTATTACTATTTTTATCGATACCACTTACTTTTTTTAATGAAATTTTTTTTTTACAGAATTAACAACACTTTATTTTATTATTACTTTTTTATGTAAAATAAAATGAAACCAATAATTATAAAACAAATAAAATAATTCCTGTAAAACAATGTACAATGGTTTGAAGGAACACTGCAAATGACTCTCAGTTTTCAACCATTCTTCTGGAGAAAAGTCAACATGTTTGCCTTTTCTGGCAGAAAAGGCAACCTTTCTTGGCTTATTGTGCTCCCTGAAGTTAAAAATACCCTCTTTGAGTTGCAAAATGCAGTTAAACAATCAGCTGTGGCTAATGTTTATGATTTATCATAAACACATTCACATAAATGAGTTCACTGTGTTTGGGATTAAAAGTAATAGAGTTTTAGAGCTTCTTGCAATGTAAAAATAAGCATTTTTTTAAATACTTTTTTAATATGCATTGTTTATTATTATTCATCTATTTATAGATACAGGGATGTAAAAGCATTTTTAAAAAATGAAAACGAAAGTGTGTGTTTATTAAGCTATTAATATTAGGCCTATGCTGATTTAGAGAGACCTTATGTGATTGAATGAATGTGGAGGATGTAACGTTAGTAGCTAAACAGTTGAAAACTTTGAATAAATAAAAATCCTAATGCTCATTGTTTCAGTTCTATACACACTTAAACCACTAAGAAACAAAAACTAGTAAAAGTAAACTGGTAAAACTATAGTAAACTGACCAAACACACACACACGCTATACTCTATATAACATACATAAAAGCCAGAAATGCTTTTTTTCCACTGCAACTGATGATCAGCAGCAAAAATTACAAATTGTACCTCTTCCCAACAAGGAAAACAACCAACAATCATGAATGCATGATTATATGGTGTCGCGACATTGCAATCAAAAAAATGTATTGTAATGGAAGTCATGAATTGTAATGGAATTGTAATGGGAATACTCCATTGTAATGGGGCAAAAACAGCCCCGAACATAGTGAAAGGGTAGTAAATTTGCCCAGACTGTATTGTTGAGTTTTTGAAAAACTTTCAAAGCATCTTGACAAAATATGCATCAAAATAAGATTTGTCACCTAAAATCATTCCATTTGCTGAAACACAGATAAAGTTGTGGCCAAATTAAGACTCAAAATCACCCCAGAGTGGATGAAAACATCCCCAACAGCACACAAGGGTTAAACTAGTAAAAGTAAACCTGTAAAACTATAGAAAAATGACCAAAAATCACACCATTTCTAAAACTTGGACTGCAAAATTGTAAAATGACAGAGTGACTTACTGGTGTTGTGGTTGTTATTTGTGTTCTTTAAGGATGATATAACATCCCTGGATGCTGAGAGGCAGACTCTGTACCTGCAGATCTACAGGCCGCTGTACTTCCAGCTGGTGGATGTTCTGCTGCAGAAAGCCTGTTTTCCCAGAGATGAGGATTTTACCACATGGTCCGCAGACGACAAAGAGCAGTTCAGGACCTACAGGTTCAGCTCACTTTTTAAAGGTCTCGTGAAGTGCTTTGAAATGTGCATTTTATATTCGATGTTTGGCGTAATCTGAATTGAAACAAAATAACACAGTAGCTTATCCCCTTTTTAAAAAACAGCCAATAATGTTTTGTTTTTAATTACATCTTTGTTCAAGTGCATCAATTTAAAAGCAAACAATAAGCCTTTTGAAGGGGGGGGGGGGGGGACATGTCAGATACTAAAGAGCTTTTGATTGGTTAGAAGATTGAGGTATGAGGTGATGTCCAAAAACGGATCTTTTTAAGCTGAAGTGACAAACTGCATGATTTGGATGTTTATATCTTCTAAATGTGAAGTTTGTCACTATTATGGATAACACTAGCTTATATATATCTTTAAGACTGACGTAATGATACTAACATCTAAAAAAAATCGTTTCAGATTTCACGGGGACTTTAAGAGCAAAGTTGTTTTATTCACACACATTTTTTAAAAGGGTTTCGTCAGCTAGAGGACAGATATACATGTGGCCAGTAATCACTATTAGTGGGAATAATGACACAGATTATTCAGGTAATTCATTGCATCTTGTTGGTTCAGTACAAATTAAACTCAGTCGACAGAATTTGCAGGCAGCTTATTTCAGAACAAATGCCAACAAAATCTTTAAATGAATAAATTAAAACAGAAACAAAACATTGAGGAAGGAATTGGATGGGGCCAGTCTATAATTGTTAAAATGTTCGCTTTTTGAGTAGTTGAATGATGTGAATAATGTACGTTTACATAATTTTAGTCTTAACTAGTTTTACAGTTCGTAGTTTCTAAAATGACTGCAAAAAAATCAGTCAAATAGTTTTACAGCTCAAATAATATGCATATTTTAACTGGTTTTAAAAGGTTCACACTGCTTTTAAATACTACATCAAATGGTCCCATTTACTCCCACTATAATTTCCTCGCTTTAAGTTATAAATTTTAATATAATTGAATATAGGTAAAATAATGACTATGAAAAGTCTGGATTATATGTAAATTCATTAATTATATTACCTTAAAAATGTTCAGCAATGTTTTATGTTTTAATTATTTATTTATTTTTTATGTTTTACAAAAATATAGCTTTTATTAATCTTAGGTCATGATAATTTATTAGATAACATACACATTTAGAAATAATACCACACAGTAACTGCTATAAATCTGGCTTTTCTCATTGTTAATCTATTAGCTACCATTTACAAATGAGACTTTATTGTAAGGTGTTACCTATTGTACTAAAAGTATATATGGCTTAAATATAAAAAAAAAATCTGGATTATATTTAAGTTCATAATATTTCCTTAACAATGTTCAGCAATTTTTTGTGTTTTTATTTTATATTTATTTTGAAAACAAATATAGTTTATAAAGTAAATTTTGCATTTACTTTTTGCCACTTTAAGTATATTTATCAATATATTTTGGCATTTGAGAAAAAAAATGTTTTAGTAAAAGATTAATCATGATTAATCGCATCCAATATATAACAAAAAATATATATGTGTGTGCACTGTGTATATTTATTTTGTATATAAATTCACACATGCATGCATATATTTGAGAACATTCATTCATTTATTCATTTTTCTTCGGCTTAGTTCATCGGCTTAGTTTCCTTCTGCGTTTATTCATCAGGGGTTGCCACAGCGGAATGAACCGCGACTTATCCAGCATATGTTTTACACAATGGATGCCCTTCCAGGTGCAACCCAGTACGGAGAAACATCCATACACACTCATCCACACTCATACACTACGGCCAATTTAGTTTAATTAATACACCTGTACCGCATGTCTTTGGACTGTGTGGGAAACCGGAGCACCCGGAGAAAACCAACGCCAACAGGGGAAGGACATGCAAACTCCACACAGAAATGCCAACTGACGCAGCAAGGGCTCGAACCAGCGACCTTCTTGCTGTGAGGCGACAGTGCTACCCACTGAGCCACCGTGTCGCTCAAATCTATTTTATATTTAAGTTTATTATATTTCCTTAAGGGCAGCATGGTGGCGCAGTGGGTAGCAAGAAGGTCGTTGGTTCGAGCCCCGGCTGGGTCAGTTGGCATTTCTGTGTGGAGTTTGCATGTTCTCCCCATGTTGGCGTGGGTTTTTTCCGGGTGCTTCGGTTTCCCCCACAATTCCAAAGACATGCGGTATAGGTGAATTGGGTAAGCTAAATTGTCCATAGTATATGAGTGTGTATGGATGTTTCCCAGTGATGAGTTGCAGCTGGAAGGGCATCCGCTGCGTAAAACATATGCTGTATAAGTTGGCGGTTCAATCCGCTGTGGCGACCCCAGATTGATAAAGGGACTAAGCCAAAAAGAAAATGAATGAATGAATATTTCCTTAAAAATCTTCAGCAATTTTTTAGATTTAATTTTTATTTTATATTTATTTGGACAAAAATATAGTTTATTAAGTATTTACCCAGAATTCATTTTAAAACTGATCAGATTGATGCACCTTTAAGTATATTTACCAATACATTTAGGCATTTGAGGATGTTTTAATTAAACAAAATATATTTATTATAGATTTAAAATGTATTTCAGCAACAACAACAAAAAAATTCAACATATGAGAAATGCTGTAGGATGAGTTACACAACAATATATAATAATTCAAAATACATAAAGTTTTATAGGAGTCTGCTTAATAAGGCCAACATGTGCACACTTAGAAAATATGCCATTATTACTTTTACTTTGAGATCCATTCAATCTTGATTTATTTTTCACTTGCATCATAACGCACTAACAAGCGAGTTTAATTGGATTTTAGGGTTGACATCTCGGATACTCTGATGTATGTGTATGAGCTGCTGGGCCCAGAGCTCCTCAGAAACCTGTACGATAAACTAGGCAGAGTGCTGACGGACTCAACACACCCAACCTCATGGCAAGTCAGTCCTAAATTACAAATGCTTTATGTATAATGTACAGTTGAAGTCAAAATGATTTGCCCTCCTGTGAATTTTTCTTTTTCTCTTTCAAATATTTCCCAAATGATGCTTAACAGAGCAAGGATTTTTTCACAGTATTTCCTATAATATTTTTTCTTCTGGAGAAAGTCTTGTTTGTTTTATTTCGGCTAGAATGAAAGCAGTTATTAATTTTTTTTAAGCCATTTTAAGGTCAATATTATTAGCCCCCTTATGCAATATTTTGTTTTTCGATCGTCTACAGAACAAACCATCATTATACAATGACTTGCCTAATTACCCTAACTTGCCTAATTAACCTAGTTATGCCTTTAAATGTCACTTTAAGCTGAATACTAGTATCTTGAAAAATATCCAGTAAAATATTACGCACTGTCATCATGGCAAAGATGACAAAATATACAGGGAGGCTAATAACTCTGGGAGCTAATAATTCTGACTTCAACTGTAAATGTTGTGCAATCTATTAAACCGCACCTCTGTGTCCCGTCTCTGTTGTGGAGGATATAGAGGCTCTGCTGTTTGGCTTTCAGTCCATTGCTGAGACCGTAGATGTCAGCTACTCGGACGTCATTCCAGGGCTGATCGGATTGATTCCTCTGATCACAGCAAACAACATTCAGCTGGCCGAGACCATCATGTTCACCATAGGTACTAGACATTTGCAGTTATTCAATAATAATATATTATGCTGTGATAATGAACATGCACAATATTGGTATCTTGTACACTTCAAAATACAACCAATCATTTTTCAGGGTTCCTATCAAAATACTTGAATTTCAGACACATGAATTCAAGGCCTGGAAAGTACTTAAAAAAACAAACATAGGTCCTTAAAAAGTGCTTAAATCTAAAGTTTATAGTGTTATTTCAACAACTGTACTGTGCTGCTTTCAAAAACTGAACGAAATAAATAAGAAATTTGTCATTTTCAAATCTTAAATTTAGATCTTATACAAGAATATTTATCAATATTTCAGAAACCGCATTTGAATATTACCAGTGTTGAATTCAGCATGACTGTTTAAAACGGTCAACATCTTTGAAAATGACACATTCAAGGCATCATCACTGACATTGTATGACTTTTTAATGTAAATATTAAGTGTAAGTGAAATGTTAAGTAGAGGAAGGACTTTCATGGCGCTATATACACTGGGGGTGTGAATTACAAAGGTCCTCGATTTAAAATTATTAGTGATTTAAAAAGTCCTTTAAAGTTCTTGAATTTGGTGTCCATGAAAGAGTGGGAACCCTGATTATTCATTCATTCATTTTCTTTTCGGCTTAGTCTCTTTATTTATCTGGGGTCGCCACAGCGGAATGAACTACCAATTTAACCAGCATATGTTTTATGCAGCGGATGCCATTCTTGCTGCAACCCATCACTGGGAAACACCCATACACTCTCATTCACACACATACAGTATGGACAATTTAGCTTACCCAATTCACCTATAGCGCATGTCTTTGGACTTATGGGGAAAACCGGAGCACCCGGAGGAAACCCATGCAAACATGGGGAGAACATGCAAACCTCACACAGAAATGCCAACTGACCCAGCCAAGGTTTAAACCAGCGACCTTCTTGCTGTGAGGCAACAGCGCTACCCACTGCACCACCCTGATTATTTGTTATTTAAACTTATATACTAGTTTTATGAATAGCTTTTTAAGAATATCCACATTTGTATTTTTAGTGGTGTTCATAACAGCGACAAATGTTGGACACTAAATTGGTTATCTTAATAGTTCACACATTAACATTTACGCATTTTAATCTGACGTATTACATGCCGAACTTATGATGAATTAAACTACAAAAGCTTTTATTAATCTTGAGTGATGATAATTTCTTAGGTAACGCCTAATAACACATTAAACTCATAATTACAATTATTTAATTAAATCAGTTATTAACTAATAAAATTTAGTTCTAATTTAAAAGAATAACATATAAACTGTAATAAATTTAGCTTATTGATTTTAATCTATTAACTACCATTTACTAATGAGACTTTATTGTAAAGTGTAACCTGTTGTACTATATGATCCTTTTGCAATTTAAGTTAGTTGAAACTAGGGTTGAGTCAATAGACGATGTCATCATCCATTGCTGATGGCCGATAGACATCACGATGCTGAGCCGGCATCGCGATCCCCGTCGCAGCAGCAACCCGCTCGCGAAAAATGCACACTTAGGCCCTGTTTACACTAATATATCTTAGTTTTAAAATGGCATTTTAGAACAAAAACAATCCACGTCCACACTGGCGTTTCACCTAGCATTTCTAAAAATATCTTCGGCCACACTATACCGCTGAAAACGCACATCACGTGACCACGCACACACACACACTCTGGCATGTGCTGCAACATATGCGCACGTCTGAGCTCCAGGAAGTCAGCGGGTGCTTTGATCACAAAACCCCAGAGAGCAGTGCACTTCGGACAGTTTATCAAGGATGTGCCACTGGATCGTGTCTCACTATAGTTGTTAAACGTGATATTTAATTAGTCTTGTCTCCATCTAACAACTCTTCGGTCTATTGAATCTATCAGGTAACGTGTCACAGTGTCAGTACACTGCTTCAATATTTTGTTTTCACGCTTGTACTTAGTAATTTTAGCGAAAACCTCAGATACTGTTGGTTGTTGCTGTTGGCACCTTTTTTACCAACCAAGTTTGTCAACGCCATTATAATGACACAGATTACTCTGCCTATTCATGCCAGAGTCCCGAGGAAAAAGTGATTGACAGGTGGTAATTTGTGTGTAACTTATCTTTATTTATTTATGATTTGGTTATGGGTAAAACAAAGACCATGCGGGTCAGGTAGTAGGCTACAAATAATTTGATAATCATAAACAATTAATTCACCACCGCCTACAATGACGATGCCATCGTCCATTGTGATGTTTTTACATTAGACATCGTACGATGCCAAACCGGTTGACATCGCCCAACCCTAGTTGAAACATTTATTTACTCTGCATTTACAATAAAGCACTAAGTATGTGTTCTTATTATTTACCTGTTGTTATATCTGTGGTCTCCTCTAGCAAATTCATACATTTGTCGTAATAAAATATACATTTTTTAAAATTCCTAAAAGGTTTTGTGTAACTTCCTGCCATAGACTGCCACCTTCTTCTTTAGCTGTGCATTTTTTTGGTGGATTTGATGCCATCAGTTGGACAGGAGTATGAAGCGCATGCACTAAATGCACCAAAAAATGCACCTGTATATAAGTGTAATGATTGAGGTTAACAACAGGGGTTGAATCCAAATGCAGCTTCATCAACGTTGTCAGGCAGAAAACAGGAGCAAGCAGTCATATAAGGGTAATCCAGAGGCAGAGGGTCGAGACAGGCAGCAAAACAATCATAAACAGTGTAAACAAACAAGGGTCAAAACACAGCTCAGCAATACAAGGAAAACCGCTTTGAAAAGTTCAAGACTCAGCACTGGATGTGTGTGTGAATGGTGTATGTATAGTCCAGCTGTGTGTGTGTACTCAGGAGGTGAACTGAAACAGGTGTGTGATTGCAGGACGGGATGGGATTTGTAGTCCAGGTGAATGACAGGGAGTGTTCTTCAGCAGCCTGCATGGGCAACACTGCTGCTGATCATAACAATAAGTAATAAACACATGCAGATGAGTAAATCATGGGATCATTTCTTTTAGATGGGATGAAACACTTTAGAATTAACATTTATTTTCATGTCTAGACAAATGGTGATGTTGAACTCTCTGCAGGCTCGTTAGCCGAGTGGTTGTCTGATCATTCACTCATGTTAGTGAATGTCCTGCCGGTGGTCCTGCAGGGTCTCTCAAACCCGGATCTGTCCGTGGCTTGTGTCTCAGCTCTGAAGAGAATCTGCAGGGAGTGTCGACATGACCTCCACCTTCACGCCAATGACATCATGGCCGTGTCACAGGTTGTAGAAGCTGTAGCACCACAGCAGCTGTATCAAACCAATGTAACATACTAATGTACAAAACTCACTTTGATTTTTTTTTTTGTTCATAGGCAGTGCTTGTCAAAGACATCCATAAAGTAAGTGCAGAAATTGTGTGTTCATTAGTTTTGGTAATACTATAAGTTGTGCAAGGTTTACACTAAATGCGAAATTAAGTATTTGCTTGGGTAGATTACATACAATGTCAATGCAGTGTTTGCCAGAAATGCACAAAATTCATCTCAATTATGTCTTCTGTGTTCAAAAATTAAATTGACATTTTCAAGTACTACAAATACCATGATACACATGCATGACATCGTCATTTTCACAAAATCAAAACCACAAACACACCACCTGTAGGTGATACACTCTTTTCCTCTCCACATGCACCACCTTCATATAAGCACAAAAACAGACTTGTCATGAATTGTCATTTATTTACAGCAACTGATTTGAAGTGCTTCTTAAAAACATTCGACTTGAGCAAAACATTTGTGTGAGATGAAAACATCTCGAGTAATCTAGAGTGAGTGACTCAATTCGAGTAACTCTTTGAACGCAGCATTACACTAATAATGATATTAAACATGGTTACATTGAGTAATGTTTAACCATCCAAGCACTTTGAAAAATAAAGTTGCACCTTGGTTACGTTTTGTGAACTTATTTTTATTTGTATTATCTATTCATGTTTTTCAAATTAATTAACACAAATATTCGGGTTTAGATTCATAGGTTTATTTATATCTTTAGTTTGTGTACATTTTCTTTATACTAATCATCATTTATTTAAGCAAATGAACAAATTTTAGCTTCCCTATACCCTAAAATTTTCTGTACATTGAAAAAAAGGTGGATCAAGTTATTATTTGTCAAAACGAAGTAGCATTCATTCATTCATTTTCCTTCAGCTTAGTCCCTTGATTCATCAGGGTTCATCACAGCAAATGAACCGCCAACCTATCCAGCATATGTTTTACACAGCGGATGTCCTTCCAGCTTTAACCCAGTACTGGGAAACATCCATACACACTCATTCACACACATACACTACGGCCAATTTAGTTTATTCAATTCACCTGTACCGCATGTCTTTGGACTGTGGGGGAAACCGGAGCACCCGTAGGAAACCCACGCCATCACGGGGATAACATACAAACTCCACACAGAAATGCCAACTGGCCCAGCCTGGAGACCATCTCTTTACACAGAGATTTTTTTTATATTAATTGTAATTATATTTAGCAATACTATCAAATTTATTATCAGAGACTTATTTTTAAAACATTAATAATAATAATAATAATAATAATAAACATTTTATATAGTGCTGTAGTGCTTTACAAAAAAAAAAATTGTACAGTAAAAGATACATGCATTTGAAAACATAAAAGAAAACAAACTTTTAAAAATACAGCCATATCACTAAGACTGGTTACTCACTGAAACTAAGCATAGGAGACTGCATGGGAAAACTATGCTGTTGGAAGTGGTGTTAGTGAGGCCAGCAGGGGGCGCTTATCCTGCGGTCTGTGTGAGTCCTAATGCCCCAGTATATTGAAGGGACACTATCAGATACTGTCAGTGAGCGCCATCTTTCAGATGAGACGTTAAACCGAGGCCCTGACTCGCTGTGGTCATTAAAAATCCCATGGCACTTCTTCATGGCAAGAGTAGGGGTGTAACCCTGGGGTCCTGGCCAAATTTCCTCCATCAGCTCTTACCCATCATGGCCTCCCAATCATCCCAATCCACTGAATTGGCTCTATCACTGTCTCTCTATTCCACCAATAGCTGGTGTGTGGTGAGCACACTGGCGCCGTTGTCCTGTGGCTGCTGTCGCATCACACTGGTGGTGGTGTGGAGAGACCCCCCTCATGATTGTGAAGTGCTTTGGGTGTATGGCTATACATGATAAATATGCTATATAAATAGACACATTATATTACATTTTGCTGGACAGTGTACATTTTTCATCTATTTTCATATGAATGGATTGCATTTGGTCTGCTTATTGCAGTAGGATTGACAGTAAGTCTTGTATGCAGAGTCCTCAGTGCATGTGGATAATGCAGGCTCTGGGTTTCCTGCTCTCGGCCCTGCCCCGTGAAGAGATTCTGGGGAAGCTGCTCTCTCTGGTCACCCCTCACATCCAACAGCTGGAGAAACTGGCCAGTGAACCGGTGAGGAGCAATAACCAAATCACTGTATGCTCAATGTAATCCTTTTAAAGGGATAGTTCACCCAAAAATTAAAATGCTGTTACTAATTACTCACCCTCATGTCCTTCCAATCCTCTGAGACCTTCGTTCACCCTCAGAACACAAGATATTTTAGATTATAGGTCTCAAACTCGGTCTTGGAGGGCCGCAGCTCTGCACAGTTTTGCTCCAACTTTAATCAAACACAGCTGATCCATCTAATCAAGGTGTTCAAGACTACTAGAGACTATTAAGCAGGTGTGAGATGGAGGTGGTTGGAGCTAAACTATGCAGAGCTGTGGCCCTTCAAGAATTGAGTTTGAGACCATTGTTTTAGATGAAATCCGAGAGCTCTCAGCAATGATCCCGAGAGGTTCAAAGTCCAGAAAAGGAACCAAAAACATTGTCAAAACATTTCATGTGACATCAGTGGTTCAACTGTAATCATATGAAGCTCCAAGAACACTTGTGTGGCAAAAACCCTGTAAAATTGACTTTCGCCTATGTCTTCCATATCAGATCAGGGTGCATGTTTACTATGGGCAATATGACATATTACCATTAGAGTTAGCATTAGCATAGCATAGAATTTTTTCACTGCTGATTGCACAGATTACCATTGAAATGACTGGACCAAGGAAAGGAAAATTTAATCACATGAAAATGTAGCATTTTCATTAAATAATACATTTGAAAATATATTAAACCTGTTTTTGTTTTTTTTATTAATTGTAATTATATTTAGCAATACTATCAATTTTATGTCTCCTAATTTTATATCAGAGACTTATTTTTAAAACATTAATAGTAATAATAATAATAAACATTATTGTATATAGTGCTATAGTGCTTTACAAACAAATAAAAAGTGCACAAAATTGTAAAATTGACTTTCGCCTATGTCTTCCTTATCAGATCAGGGTGCATGTTTACTATGGGCAATATGACATATTACCATTAGAGTAAGCATTAGCATAGCATAGAATTTTTTCACTGCTGATTGCACAGATTACCATTGAAATGACTAGACTAAGGAAAGGAAAATTTAATCATTTTTTTGAGTAATTTTTCACAGGATTCAGAAAATAGGTTTATAGTTAACATTCAAATCTATGTAGTTGAATTTAGTGTAACACATATTTCCCAAATGATGTTTAACAGAGCAACAAATTTTTTCACAGTATTTCCCATTTCCTTTTTTCAATTGTCTACATAACAAACCATCATTATACAATGAATTGCCTAATTACCCTAACTTGCCTAATTAACCTAGTTTCGCTGTAACCAGAGGGGAGTCGGGGTGACGACTGTCATGAGAGTAAACTATTCATTCGTTTTACAGATTGCTTTTATTAAACAGATCGCATGAACTATGCACTTGCATGAACTCTCTCATCAACTACCGGGTTCACCGCCTCCGTCCCCCACGGGGTGGGGTCACACCAATCGGGTACAATTTTATTGGTCAACATAATAAACTGGTTTCCCACATCTTCCCTCTTTAGAAAAAAACATTATGTTTTCCACTTTTACCACAAAAACTTAAACACCAGTTCATGTTTAACAGCATAACCAAATTAAAGTGCAACGTCATGTAATGATATTGTTATTTTCTTTTACTTTCTCTCAATTGCAAATATATATATAGATATAGATCCATGTGCAGCTTTATAACAAATGTCAGACAGGCAAAGGTCAAACACAGGAGCAAACGGGTACATACTGGGAAATCCAGAAGCGTAGTCAGGTCACAGGCAAATGGTCGATACAGGCGGCAGACGACATGAACAAGGCAAGGGTCAAACACGGAAAACTAGACACAGGAAACGCTTCGTATTGCTACAGGGTATAACCAACAAGACTCAGCAATGTGTGTGTCAAAGTGAGCAGTCTATATAGTTCAATTCAATTCAAGTTTATTTATATAGCACTTTTTACAATGTAGATTGTGTCAAAGCAGCTTAACATGTTCTAGTAAAGTCCAGATTTCAGAGTTATAGTCTTAGATCAGCTCCCAGCTGTGTGTGTAATCAACGGTGATTCCAGAACAGATGTGTGTGAGGTGCATGACGGGATATGTAGTTCATAAAGTGACAGAATTGTAGTCAGGGTGAAGGTGCATGTATATACCAGCGATCTGCAAGCCTGGATGTCACTTTAAGCTAAATACTAGTATCTTGAAAAATATGCAGGAAAATATTATGTGCCATCATGGCAAAGATAAAAGAAACCAGTTATTAGAAATGAGTTTTTACAACTATTATGTTTAGAAATGTGTTGTTTTAATACAGAAATTGGGGGAAAAAATACACAGGAGGGCTAATAATTCAAGAGGGCTAATAATTCTGACTTCAACTGTATATTTTATTTTATTCTGTATATTTATTCTTTTTATTTTTTTCTAATTAAACATACAAAATTATTAGTTTTTTTATCAAAAAGGTGCCATATTTTCTATCATTTATATTCATGTCATATTCAACACAATACCATGTTGACTTCAGAAGAGTTAAGAACTATATATTTTGTGTAATAATGCGGATTTTCAATCACAACAAAGGAAAGCATTTGTAATTTTGAACTATTGCCATTTTACAAACAAAAAGTCAATAAATGACTATATTTTTATTTGACATGAATATTCTCATTTATGGAGTAATACGAGTTTTGAGTGGTCTCTTAATTTGTTCCCTATTTTCCACCATTTTGTGCTTTAGCTCAAGATGCTAACCTCACATAGCATATCAAAAAACATTTAATGTATTTTCATCATATTATAGGTTTTTTTTGGAGATATTCAGTGAAATATTACAATAACAGAACTGACAATGAATCTACTATTAATGTATCCTAAACATTTTGTACAAATTAATGAGAAGAATAATGGCATGTCCCAATGCCCCTCAAAGGAAGTGACATCACTTGGATATGAGCAAGTCACATTTTTCTATCAGTGTTTCCCAGATTTAAATGCCTTTTTAAAAGCGATGTAACAGAGTTGACTAGAAAAACAAATTATTACTGAAATAACAAATAGTACAGAAAATAGATGATTCATGCAAATGTTTATTTAATTTCCTAGAGTAAACACACACAGAAAAAAATGATTATTAAACTGAATTATTTAATGATAATTGAAGCTGAATGTGAGATTTAGGAGACAGTCAAAAATAGATGTAGAGACGACAAAATGTCTTCTGAAGACAAATGCAAATGAAGACAAAATGCACACACAAACATTGACAAAACAAAACTGTTGCTTTTTATTCAGTATTTATACTTTCTTTTTGTTTTTCTTTGATGCAGCCCAGCTCCGCTAATAAGCTTCCTATAGTCCACATCCTTGGCCTGCTTTCCAATCTCTTCTCCACATTTGACCTAAACAAGCAAAGTGAAAGAGTGGAGGTGATGAGGCATGTCCAAACACAGCCACTCGACAACAACCCGGTATGAAAAGCCATCAGTTCACTTTGTTCATTAGCAAGCATCTTTGAATCAAACAGCACCATCTCTCTTCGTATGCACCAGACACTTTCTTACAGGATTCCAACACTTCTCAAAAGGACTTGAATTTCAGATTCAAGACCTGGCAAGTACCTAAAAACAAACACAGGTCCTTAAAAGTGCTTGATTTAAATTTGTTCATGGTTTTATTTCAACAACTTTCAAAAACAGATTGAGAAAAATTGGGAAATTCTTTAAATTAAAAATCTTAAATGTAAATCTTGTACAATAACCCTGACAAATAATGCACTTTTTATCAATATTTCAGGAACCGCATTTGAATATCACCAGTATTGAATTCAACAAATTTTACTAAAGTTCTGATTCGAAACGTGATAAGTGAAATGTTAAGTACAGTAAGGACTTTCATGGCGCTACATATGCTGGGGTATGAATTACAAAGGTGCTTGATTTAAAATTAATAGTGTTTTAAAAAGTCCTTGAAAGTCCTTGAATCTGCTTTTCGTTAAAGCGTGGGAACCCTGTCCTTATCAACACTCCATGTTTCTGAAAAACAATGTGCAATTCTTAGTGTGCTCCACACAGGTGAGTGGGCTTGACAAACCACCTGTAGCACACACTCTCTCCTCTATGTATGAGGAAAAAAATAAATAAATACAATAACTTAGACTTGTCGTAGCATTTATATACTGCTGTTATCTGATTTTAAGTGTTTTTTTTATTTTCACTTGTAAGTCGCCTTTGGATAAAAGTGTCTGCTAAAGCAGTAAATGTGAATGTATGGTTTCTCAGCAGTTGTGGTTGTTTTTAGGTGGTGGTTGTCCTGCAGCAGGCCTTCCCTCTGATCCAAACTGTCCTCAACAAGTGGCTGAGTGATGCTGAAGTGGTGGAGGTCAGTACTTGTGTTTCCATCACCTTGTTTTAATGTGCATTTTCAAGTATAAATATGGGGGAGCTTAATTTGAAATTATTTACAGTATAGACATACATTTATTATTTCTTTAATATGTGAAAAAGGAAAGTAAGTTGCGATTTGTACTATAGGTACTTTACTGCGCTATTTGTGTAAGTTAAGGTTTATATAAACGCTCTTGCTCTTGCTCATTCCCTCATGATTTCTGAGACATTATATCTAGTTTGCGACTCCCGAAGCCGGGAGAGGTGGGATGTCTGATATTCCAAAACAAAAACAGAGTAATAATAACCCAGAGGAGGTGGTTTTTGACTTGTGCTAAAAAGAATTAATCCCAATTCAATTTTATATCTCTGCCCCTACACTTACCCCTATGCCTAACACCTCCTCTTCACCCTTAAAACTGTGGGGATTAGGAACTGTAGGGACTGTAGGGGTAGGGATGACATTTTTTCCCTAAGTAATGGGACACCTCTACTACACTATATAAAATATATCATATATGCAACATATATTTCAAAATATTGCAAAAATGGCCACAATTCTTTTCAATCACTGGAATTACATACAATTAAAGTCAAAATTATTAGCCCTCCTGTGATTTATTATTTTTTTTTCATATATTTTCCAATTTATGTTTAAAGCTGCGTTCACACTATGAGCGACTAGCAGCGGTAAAGCGACAAGCTACCGTTCATTTCAACGGAGAGCGAGCGACTTCTGGCGACCTCTGTTTAGAGGCCCAGGAGGGCTTGTCGAACAGCGCAACATAGTTGAGAATCCTTCAAATTTATGCAAATGAAGAGTGACTTTCTTGAGCGACAGCCAATAGGAGCATCAGTAGAGCTCGCGTGATCCTCTCTCAGCTTCTGCAGAAGCCAGTTGTATTCTCCATGCTCTAGACCCACACAGACCTGCGTTTGCAGCAGATAAATAGCCGCAATGACAGAAAACACACTTTTTGCTTAATAATCTTTGTATTTAAGCGTTTTATGTACTGATTCCATTTATATTTAGTGTTTTCTCTAAGCAACCTCAAGGTGGGAACGCCCACGAACGGCTTCAATCGCCACCCAGAGCGACAGACAGCTACAAAGTAGCTGCTAGTGTGAATGAGGCATAACGGAGCAAGGATTTTTTCCACAGTATTTCCTATAATATTTTTTCTTCTGGAGAAAGTCTTATTTGTTTCGTTTCAGCCAGAATAAAAGCAGTTTAAAAAAAATTTTAAACCCATTTTAAGGTCAATATTATTAACTCCCTTAAGCAATATATATTTTTCGATTGTCTACAGAACAAACCATCATTATACAATGACTTGCCTAATTACCCCAACTTGCCTAGTTAACCTAGTTAAGCCTTTAAATCGCACTATAAGCTGAATACTAGTGTCTTGAAAAATAACTATCAAAATATTATGTGCTGTCATCATGGCAGAAGATAAAATAAATCAATTAGAAATGAGTTATTAAAACTATTATGTTTAGAAATGTGTTGAAAATTTTTTCTTTCCATTAAACTTTCCATTAATAATTCTCACTTCAACTGTACATATTTGTAATTGAAAAAATATATGTAAGCACCCAATTTTGCTATATTATGAAAAATATTTAGCATATAAGACATTTTATATGTGAAATCCTAATTTGTGTGTCGTTTGTATGTCATATATGTAATTTGCATATATTTCCATGTATCAGATTTCTATATGGGGAATGTGTGTGTGTGTATGAGTATGTGGATGATTCACTCTTCTCTCTCCTCATCTCAGGCGGTGTGTGCTGTATTCGAGAAGTCACTGAAGACTCTTATTCATGATTTTGCACCACTGGTGACTCAGCTCTGCGAGCTCATTGGACAGATGTTTAGCGCATACCCACAAGCCTCAGCTTTAGACCTCACACGACAGGTAAAGAGACTGTCTGCTTTACAGAGCACAAATATTGTGTGTTTGCTCAATGTCTAGTGTCTTAAGTGTAACTTCTGTATACTTTTCACATTCCCCTCTAGTTAGTTCATATATTTGCCTGTGAGAAGGATCTCTTTTCTCCAATCACTGCTCTTTTAGAGCTGACAACCAACATCACCATGTCCATTTTTCAGTTCGGTAAGAGATTTAAAGGAGTCACTATCAACAGATCAACAATGTGTTTTTTTTATGTTCTGCGTTTGAAGTGTTCAGTCATTTATGGTGACAACATGTTCTTATATTCCAACCCAGAATTTTGCTTCACTCTGGTTGCTTTGACAAAAACCCAAATGCATTGTGGTTACACATCCTTACACAGTTTGTTCATTATGGTCATCTTTACAAACAAACAACTTCTGTTATTAATAAAGTTTAAATAAGGTTCCCAGCAGGCACAGGACATCAATATGACGTCAGATTGACATTGTACCCCAACGTCGTGGGAGAGTTGCATTTTGGGTGGAAATGAAAATCAGGTTGATGTCAGAACCCAACGTCAGACCGACATCTGTGTCCAATGTCACATAGACGTTGCATTTTGGTCACTTTCCAACGCAACCTAAAAACAACTAAATATCAACGTCTAATGATGTTACAGCTTGATGTTGTGTGGACGTTACCACTATGACGTCAATCAGATGTTAGATTTTGGTTTCCATACCTGACGAATAATTGTCAGTATTTGATGTCAATATGATGTTGGCTCGATGTTGGATTTTGGTCACTTTCCAACGCAACCTAAAAACAACCAAATATCAATGTCATTTGACTTTGTTATTGGACATCAAAATAACGTACATTGAAGTTTGGTCACCCGACATCACAACCTAAATCTAACCTAAATCATCACAACCTAATATTATGTCTTATGACGTTGTGTGCCTGCTGGGTTGCTGGATGGAAAAATGCAAAACATAGTTCCATTGTGCTTTGGGTGTCCCATTTCCTACATAGGCTCATTCTGAAAACGTACCCCTATTTACATTTCTGGAGATGGCAAATTATGTAGCCAGAGGAACGTATGGCTGCGTTTCATCTTTAAAACGAACGCTACGGGGAGGTATGATGCCAGTTTGTCCAGTGGCTCGCCGCGTACGTCGGTGGACTTGTGATGTGAATCGGAGTTGACTGCAACAGGGGTTCAAATCATGCAAAGGACGGTTCCAGAAAGCAGGTAAGACAAAAAATTAAATAAACAAGTAAATAACAGGGTGAGAATGTGGTAAAATCTGAAAATGTAGTAAAAAATTTATTCTGGATTGCTTTTTAAAACACTGTCGGTTGGGTTTAGGGAAGTGGGTGGGATGCTGGTCAATTGGTGCTTTTGAAAACACAATTGGTTGGGTTTAGGGAAGGAGGAGGGTGGGTCAGTCGATCTGTCATTCAGTCAGTCAGTCAGTCAGTTGACAACGCCCTCTAGTGGATTTATGCGAAAAGAGCAGGCTCAAAAGGCACTCTTGAGATCTCAAAAAGCGTACACAGTGGACTCTGGTGGATTCGCGAAAACAAAAACTGCAAAAAAATAGCTCCTGGGACGTATTTGCCTCTCTCCAGAAATGTATATAGCGGTACATATTCAGAATGAGCCTGGGTTGCCCATTTCGTGGACCTTTATTTCCTGTTGCTATACTCTTCTTTCACAATAAAGGTAAAAGCAAAATGTAGGCAATAGACAAACTACAAGTCATGTTTACAGAGATGCGCTGGAAAATAGCAACTAGTTGACTTTATTTAAAGTGAGTAAACCCATAAAAATAAAAATATTAAAAATATATATGCATAATTATAAAAATTAGGTCAACTTATTACATGGCTATTTGGAATACTTGATTATGATTGGTCAATCAGAGCATTCTAAGGTATGTTATTACGAGATAACCATGAAAACTAATAACACAGTCTCATCCGAGGTACTATAAATCATCTTGGCCATCACTGAATATGTTCACATTTATATTTTGTCTATCAGGCCGCTGTTTGGCATCTTCTTGTGACTAAATAATATGTAGGTTAGTGTATGCTCCATTCAGCCATTATCATTTCTGTCAGCTTTGCCTTTAATTGAAGCGTTAATAAACTATTATGGCTCAGAACAATGTTTTTATGTCTATTTTTATGTTTTGTAGGACCTATTCAATTCAAGTTTATTTGTATAGCATTATTATATATAAACATAGTTAACCTGCAGTTGTATGTATAGATGTTCAATGAAGTGTATTTGTAGCGGGTATTAAGCAGGATAAAGTACATCCAGATGGTTGTTATTGCAGAATAATAGGCTGCCAATATGCTTTATTCTGTAATAATAATAATGTAATTCTGCATGTACTCTATTCCTTACTTAACAGTTCCATGTTAAAATGCATTTACTCACTTTTTTTAAAGTAAACTAACTGATCGCTTTTACAGTGTGGAAAATCAAGTGAAAAAAAGAAAAATGACTTCACTTGGACTCATGAACAGCTGACTTGCAAATATTTCTGCGAGCAAAAACCCAAAAGGCACTTCACATTTTAGCACTTCTTTAGCACAACATGTTCACAAGTCCCTGAGGTCTCAAGTCTTTGAGGTGGACAAACTTGACCTCAAAAACTTAAGACTTGGACCACATGAACTGCTGTGCTAAAGAAGGTGTTTTAAAGGGATACCCGCAGCTAGCAAGTTCTAAAAACGTTCACTTAATGTTCCTATTAAGTTATTTAATGTTATTTTTTGGGTGTTTTTATAAGGTTTCAGTCTCATGTTATATTAATGTTCTCAGAATGTTATCTTAAACATTATTAGAGCATTCCATCCACATTATATTAATGCTATACAATAAGAATGTCCCCTAACATTCTTAGTAAGTTATAATAACATTGTTGTGGAAGGTTCTTAGAACATTCAAAACATCATGTATTAATGCTATTCTTTATATATTACTCAAAATGTTTTCATATTTTAGTCTCATGTTTAGTCTAATCTTATTTAAAATCTTATTAGAAATTCCATTTGCATTATATTAATGTTATAAGAACATTTTTCTATCAGCATTACGAGAAGGTCTCAAAAAATTATTTTAATAATGTTACATGCTAACATGTACACAAATTTTAAGAAATGTTAGTTGGGAAATATTTGAAAAAATGATTATTAAGAAAAGTTATATGACTGGCTGTGAGAAACAGCGGTTGCCATGTTGAGATCACAATCTTGTCGAGTGACAAAAATGTAACAATTGTTCAAAATGGAAACAGCACGCTATTTTTTATGTTATTAGAAAATTTGAAAATTTACATTAATGCTCTAAGAACATTTTTCTATGAACATTACAAGAATGTCTTAAAAACATAAGTTTATTAACGTTACAGGCTAACATTTTTTTTAAGAAATTGTTAACTTGGGAAATATTTTAAACATTTAATTTTCAATTTTAAAAAGTATATTTCAACCCAGGCTCATTCTGAATACGTACCCCTGTATACATTTCTGGAGAGCGCCAAATACGTCCCAGGAGTTTTTTTTTGTTGTTGTTTTTTTTTGCAGTTTTTGTTTTCTGCCAGAAGCCCCTGTGTACGCTTTTTCAGATCTCAAATTTCTCTCGCGAGTGCCATTCGTGCCTGCTGTTTTCACGTAAATCCACCAGAGGCCGCTGTTGACTGACTGACTGGCTAACTGACCGATCCCCCCACCTACCCCCTTTCCTAAACCCAACCGACAGTGTTTTCAAAAGCAACCCAGAAAAAGAAAAGCCCTCGCAGCAGCCTGATTTTTTACCACGTTTTCAGATCTTACCACATTGTTTATTTGATTTTTTTGCCTTTTGTTATACCTGCTTTGTGGAACTGTTCTTCACCGGACTCAAACCCCGTCATCGCGGTCAACTCTTCTATGTGTCTCAAGTCCGCCGACATATGCGGCGAACCACTGGACAAACTGGTAACAGCGAAAAAGCCGTCCACACGAAGGTAAGTGGTCAGCTGGTAGCGCTAAAAAGAGCAGAAGCTGTCGGCTGCGTCATACCACACCGTAGCGTTCAAAATGCAGCCATACGTAGCTCTGGCTACATAATTCACGCTGTCCAGAAATGTATACGGCGGTACGTTTTCACAATAAGCCTGTGTTGGTATATTTGACTGGCTTTGAAAAACAGAGGCTGCCATATTGAGATCACAATCTTGTCTTCTGCTCAAAAATTTTTTGCTTTTCTGCTGTAAAAATTTTGTTTAAATTGAAAACTGAACAATTTTTATTTTAATTTTAATGTGTAACTTTAGAGTGATTCTAACCGTGTGTAAATGTTTTTGTAGGCTCTAGAGATCATCCAGATGTGGTGGAGTCTTTTATGCAGCTTCACACTCAGGTTGGGGCACCACTATTTGTTTGACATTAGTCTGAATATTTGCATAAATTATATATGTATGGCATATTTTACATTAATTGCCATTGCTCTAAATAATCAATCATTCAGATGATCTCTGATGTCTTTCTAGGTTCTGAAAAAAAAGTCTGACCTTTATCTTTCAGACCATCTTGATATCAAAGCTGTTTTCTACTGTGGTGAGTGTCACGTCATCAAACATTCAAACAACACCAACATTATTTCACTCATCCGTTCATTAACTGTCTGTGTTGTAGGAATCTTATCATTCAAATTTCCTGAACCTCCAACAGTGAAAGCAACCTGCCTGCTGTTTGTAAGTACAACACAATAACATACAGGTCAAGCATGGAGATAAACTCTTTTTCAGTGTTTGTATTATTAGTGTTAGTGTGCGGTATTCAGACTGATGTTCTGCACAGACCGAGCTGATTTCTCATTATGAAGATCTTCCTACAGTCAGAGGTGTGCTACAGGAGGATGGCAAACTGCTCCTGCAGACCCTGCTGGAGGTCAGATGTTTCTACATGCTTATTGTGTCCATCAGCAATTCAGTTACAGACAGAAATCAGTGTTTTCAGATAGACTTTGTGCATTAGTGTTTGGGATTTTTCAGTTGCATTGTTTGTAAATGACAGGTGAATTTTATTAGTGAGTTATTGATTTGCTTAGTCACACTGATTAAGTTAGTTCAGAAGTGACGGATTAAAGGTTTTAAAATAATAAATTTTTATGCGGTTTTTTTTTCTGTATTAAAATCTAAAAAAATTCGTCACGCACACCGAGTCCATTCGTTCATTCATTCCACTACGCCCCTAAGTCATTGAATCATTTGCTCAAACATTTGTTTTTGTTTACATACAAGTTTGCCAAAACATCCTACATAAAACAAGTTATGAAACAATAGCAAGCAACGATACAAACAAGCAATGTAGATTTAAAGAAGTCACCTAGTAATGAATGACTTATATATGTCTGATAATTAAACTAATAATTTTGATACATATTTGGTTTCTCATGGTGAGCATCTGAAAGAAATATTGGAAAAGAAAGTAAGCAAATCAAGTGACTGTCTTTTAATGAGTCACTGAATCCCTCCTCATATAATTGTTTCATTCAAACACACTGAATCATTCAGGACTGAAACATGCCATTGTTTATGGGTTAATTAATAAGCGAGTCGTTGAATCATTCACTCAGTGAAATAGCTGAGTAAATGATTCTATAATCTTGTTATAAAGACACATATGGCCATAAATGATCATATCTTTCATAAATACATCTAATATTGAGAAAGCGTTTACTTTGAAAACCATGGGAGGTAGGGCTTTTACTTACTGTGCGCCTACATTATGAAATGCAATTATATATAATTATCAGGAATGCTGTTTCTCTGGACTGTTTTAAGAAGCTTCTTCAGACACATCTTTTTAGCAAAGCATTTAATTTGGGATTATCACTGTCACTTATGTAATTTGCATGCTTATTTAATTATTAATTATGCTTATTTATTGTTTTATTGATTATTGCGGTGTAACTTTTGGCTTGTTACTTGGATTTTATGCTAGCTTGTAATTCTGGCTTGGGTTGCGTTTATTATTTGTTGTTTTATATCTTGTAGCGCTTCGAGTTTAAGAAAAGTGCATCATAAATAAAATGTTTTATTATTATTATTATTATTTGAACTTAAACATCAGATGGTGGTGCTTTGAGAACATTAACCTCATGTGTAAAGACTAAAGCACAAAGATTGGTGTGTTTGTTCACTGCAGGCCATCGGGGGTCAGAGTCCTCATAGTCTAGCGGAGCTTTTAGCGGAGGTCTTGTTCTCAGTGAGCAGAAACTGTCCCAGTGTTCTGTCTCTGTGGCTCAAAGACGCTCTTCTGCCCTCCGGTTTCCCCAGCTCACATCTCACCGCTGAACACAAAGAGCAGTTCTGCCAGCAGATCCTCAGGTTTGAACACAGCATTAGCACACATGAACACATATTATTACACGAATACTTGATTCTGATTGGTCAGTCGCTATTCCAAGGTATGTTATTCCTAGATAACAACCGCTGAATTACACAGGCTTATTTCAAACTGGGCTTTTAAAATCAACTCAGCTGTCAGTGAATACGTTCACATCCATATAAATATGTTGTATAATATGTAGGTTAGTGTATGCTCCATTCACCCTTTTTATTTCTGTCAGCTTTGCTCTTAATTAAAGAATTAATAAACTATTACAACTCAGAACAATGTTTCGGGTGTAATTTTTACATTTTGTAGCCATGTAAAAATGGGACAAATATATCCAGGCAGTTGTTTTCTCAGAATAAAGCTGTTCAGTCTTATACAACAGCCTGACGCCTGGATGTATTTTATCCCTTACTTAACACATTAACACATATTATTACATGGCTGTCTGGAAAACATGATTCTGATTGATCGGTGACTATTCCAAGGTATGTTTTTCCTAGATAACAACCGCTGAATAACACAGACTTATTTCGAACTGGCTACTTAAAATCATCTTAAGTTTCTGTCAGCTTTGCCTTTAATTAAAGAATTGATAAACTATTAAGGCTCAGAACAATGTTTCATGTGTAATTTTTACATTTTGTGGCAAGTAGCCATGTAAAAATGAGACAAAATACATTCAGTCGGTTGTTATCGCAGAATAAAAACCCTTCAGTCTCATACAACAGCCTGACGCCTGGATGTACTTTATCCCTTACTTAACACATATTATTACTTGGCTGTCTGGAATACTTGATTCTGATTGGTCTGTCACTATTCCAAGGTATGTTTTTCCTAGATAACAACAGCTAAATAACACAGGCTTATTTCAAACTGGGTACTTGTAAACATCTTGACCGTCAGTAAATACATTCACATCCATGTTTATATGGTTGTCTGTCTTGTTCTTGACTGTTTGGCACCATCTTGTGACTAAATAATATGTAGGTTAGTGTATGCTCCATTCACCCTTTTTGTTTTTGTCAGCTTTGCCTTTAAAGAAATAATCAACAGCTCAGAACAATGTTTTGTGTTTACTTTTTACATTTTGTGTCAAGTAGCCATGTAAAAATGGGATAAAAATACATGCCTGTATGTAGTTTTTCCTTTACTTAACACATTAACACATATTAAGGGGATAGTTCACCTAAAATTAAAAATGCTGTCATCTTTCATTCACCATTTACTCATTATTTTCACTTTTGGGTGAACTATCAATTTAAACACATTTACACCCTTTTTTTCTTCTAAACTGTTCACACAGGGAACAAGTAAGCAAGCAACGGATGAAGGACATTGTGAAAGAGTTTGCTCTGTTGAGTCGAGGACTACAGGGGACTGAATATACAGCAAGCTGCTGAACACACTCTCTCAGAAAGAGCCAGGATGATCTTCAGCCGTCATTGTTTTGGTATTGTGCGGGGGGAAAGATAGATTGTTTTAAATACAGTCAAGCCACTTTGTTTATAAGAAAATAGTGGAGACGCAGACACAAGCTGAATAGTTGAAATAATTGGATTTGAATTTGATTTATATAACAGTTACATTGTATGTAAACACCACAAAAGGTCTGTGTAAGTTAGAGCTGAGGCTAAAAATCTTTGTGAAATCGATCCTGCATCCATTCTGAGATGCATCGCTATTCTCTCTTGAATAGATTCTGAGCTGTTTTTAACAGCAGATGGCACTCTAGGCTAGTGCCTAACAGTGGCTGGTGCTATAGAGTTGTTTATAACAGTAGATGGCGGTCTAGTCTACTTTTTAACAGCAGATAGCACCCTATGTTAGTTTTCAACGACGGACGGCACTCTAGGCTAGCTTTTAACAGCAGATGGTACTCTGTGCTAGCTTTTA
>CAIGQW010055679.1:2625495-2676027 GCA_903798125.1 Danio choprae | reverse complement strand
TTTTGGTTGTGTTGTGAATATTTGAGGTGTGTTTCTATTTTTGGTTGCATTGTGAAAATTTGCAATGCATTTCTATATTTGGTTGTGTTGTGAATATTTGCTGCGCGTTTCTATATTTTGATGGGTTGTAAATATTTGCAGTGTGTTTCTATATTTGGCTGCGTTGCGAATATTTGCACAGCATTTCTATATTTGGTTGTGCTGTGAATATTTGGGGTGTGTTTTGTTGTGGCTATTTTCTTTAAGGAGGCTCTCTCCATGGTAAAGAAGACAAAGTCTTACCCAAGATGTCTTTTAAAGTTTTATTCTTTGCAAAGAAGGTCAGACAGTCATACAGTAACACAGGTTCCTGCAGAGTGCGACACTCAAAAAAGAGTGTGTTCCCTGTTTATCTAGTTTCTTCCCTCTAAAGCCCACAAGGCCATAGGTGACATAGCTAATGAATCACGTCACAGTTATCTTAACACTCATGATTCTCTTTTAGTTGTTTATTTCTATCCCATATCCCAAACGCCTGTACAGGTCATAGGTCACCATACATGGATTACAATCTTGTCTTATGATAAAAAGGCGCCAAAGTGATCACGCATAGCTTAACTGTGTAATGTAGACATAGAAAGAGGAAAGAAGAACAGATTAGAAAATGCATATAAAAGGTATAAAAATGAATTTCCATAACAGTTTCTATATTTGGTTGTGTTGTGAATATTTGTAAAGCATTTCTATATTTGGTGGCATTGTGAATATTTGAGGCGTGTTTCTATATTTGGTGGCATTGTGAATATTTGAGGCGTGTTTCTATATTTGGTGGCATTGTGAATATTTGGGGTGCGTTTTTATATTTGGTTGTGTTGTGAATATTTGCAGAGCATTTCTATATTTGGTTGTGTTGTGAATATTTGGGGTGTGTTTCTATATTTGGTTGTGTTGTGAATATTTGCAGTGTGTTTCTATATTTGGTTGTTGTAACGCCTTGTTGTAGATGGGAGACATGATGAGACGAACACGGGATCTAACAACAAAACGGATTTATTTTAAACAAACACTTACTGGATAACAACACTGGGTACAGGCAGATAGGACAAGGACGACAGGACGAGGCAACCAAAACAAACCAAAATACCGGACAACGAAGGACAAAGACGAAAGGGTATAAATAGATAAGGGGATGATTAAACTAATGAGACACAAGGAATGAACACAGGTGAAACAAATGAACACTGACGGTGGCGGGAAAAGGACAAAGGAATCACATGACAATAACAAAGGATGACACGGACGAACACTGACAGACGTCCTCGCGCCTTCAACAGGAAACAACAAAACGAAGGAGGCTAGAAGGGGAGGGTACAAGGGAGGAGTCTGTGGGAAAACCAGGAAGGGAACTGGAGCAGGAGGACCCAGGACACAGACAGAAGGACGGCCCCGGGCGGAGTCGAGGAAGGGAGGGACCATGGAGGAGGAGTGGCTGCCGACTCCAGGGGGCCGACCGAGGGAGACGCCGCTGATGGCGGTGGAGCCCAAGGAAGGGACGGAGAGCCGTAGGGCGAAGGTGACGCTGAGGTCTCTGAGGGCCGGGCGAAGCAGGCGGCTCACCCGAGCAAGGCAACGCCGGGGTTCCAGAAGCCCGCGGCGTAGCCAGAGCGACAGAGGACCAAGGCGCAGCTGGAGGGAAGGAGGAGCTCAACGCAGCCGGTAGGACGGTGCGATGAGGTGCAGCCGGAGGAGTGGAGTCCAGAGGTGTAGGAAGGGCGACGACTGACCAAGGTGGAGCCGGAGGGACGAGGGAGCCTGGCGGAGCTGGTGCGCAGACGGCCCACGACGAAGACGAGGGAGGAGTGAGCCAACGCGGAGCCCTAGGGTCGAAGGGCCGAGGTGGAGTCCGCAGCTCGGAGGTTGCAGGAGCTGACGCTGGGCGACACCCTCCAGAGGGCGACACAGGCAGGTAGCATCCACAAGCGAGCTCCATTTCCAGAGCTAGAGGGCGAGCTGGGGGCTGGCTGACTGCAGCAGTGCTGGAGCTGGCTGACTGGCTGCAGTTCTGGGGGACCGTGGGAAGCTACTCATGACTCTGGAGCTGGGGCTTTCCTCTAGAAGGCAGATTAAAAAACTGTATGGAAACAGTTGTAAATTGCTGTCTGAAAACAGCGGAAGGTTATTGCTGTCTGGAAACAGCGGAAGATTAAAAATATAGCCCCAGATGTCAGTGAGTAGCCTCTCAGTGTCCAGCCGCTGTCCATCTGCAGAGGGGGGTGGGCGGGACTCTCACTGGTCTCGCGGGTATCCACCAGGACTCCCTCTTTCGGCAGTGTTGCCGGCTCACACACCTGGTCAGATGGGGTTTCAAGCTCCTCCATTCCGCTCCGTCGCTCTAGGGGGCGATAGCTCATCGGCCGGGGGTGGCTATCCGTCTGCGGTGGGCTCTGGCAAGCGCTCCCTGCAGGATGGTGTTGCTTGGCTGGTCACTGGGTCTGGAGTGGCACTGACGACATCTTCCTCCAGGAAGGCGGTGAGTAGTGATATTTTACTCACCAGTGTCCACTCCATACTTGCGGCGATGTTGCCCCGAGGACCATCTTCAGGCGATCGTGCTCTGCGAGAGATGATGGGCGTGCAGAGCACATCGCCCGGAAAGCTGATCACAGTCGCTCGGATATGGTCCTCAGGGCTGCTCTCCCCCTGCTCCAGCAGGCGGTGAAGACAAACAGAAAGGTGGATGGGGTTCAGGGAAACATGAGGGTGAAAAAATAAAACACTGAGGGGAAAACAGACTATAAAAAGAAAAACGGGGGAATGCACGCCGCTACTTTTGGGTCCGGTATTATGTAACGCCTTGTTGTAGATGGGAGACATGATGAGACGAACACGGGATCTAACAACAAAACGGATTTATTTTAAACAAACACTTACTGGATAACAACACTGGGTACAGGCAGACGGGACAAGGACGACAGGACGAGGCAACCAAAACAAACCAAAATACCGGACAACAAAGGACACAGACGAAAGGTAAGGGGATGATTAAACTAATGAGACACAAGGGATGAACACAGGTGAAACAAATGAACACTGACGGTGGCGGGAAAAGGACAAAGGAATCACATGACAATAACAAAGGATGACACGGACGAACACTGACAGTTATATTTGGGGCGTGTTTCTATATTTGGTTGTGTTGTGAATATTTGCAGTGTGTTTCTATATAAGGTTGCCTTTTGAATATATTTGCAGCGCTATATTAATAATATTTGCAGCATGTTTCTATGTTTGGTTGCTTTGCAAATGTTTGTAGCGTGTTTCTATATTTAGTTCCATTGCGAATATTTGCAGCATGTGTCTATATTTGTCTGCGTTATGTAAATTGGCAGGGCATTTCTGGTTGCGTTGTGAATATTAGCAGTTATTCATGCGTGTTCTTCATTTGCAGTTTGTTGATCTCTCTCAGTCACTGTCAAATAATTTACGAGATCCGCCAAATCCACTTACCAAGTAGAGCACTCTGTATGAATGTCCCGTGAGCTTGGCCACCTGTGTGAGTGAAGGGTATTTCCACACCAGAATCTGGTTCTGGGAGTATCCATGTGTGCTGACCTATGGGACATCAGAGGTGAAAGGCAGCATGGGAAAAAACCTTCATGACTGGACTGTGATTGGAGTGTTGTGGTTTTTCTTACCAGCTCATTGGCATGTTTGGACCAGGCCAGGTTGCAGACCTGAGAGCCGGTGTCGGTGCTCTGTAAAGCCTGTCCGGTCAGTGTGTTCCAGAAGCGCAGGCAGCGGTCGGCCGTTCCCCCTCCAGATGCCAGCAGGCCGTGCTGATGAGGAGACCAGGCGATGGCCTTCACTGCCGCCAGGTGATCACTGTACTGCTGCACGGGTAGGAGACTCGAGCTGTTCCACACCAGCAGCTGCAGCACAAAACACACTGATTAACTCTCATTCATTTTACACTCATGCTGGAAAAGGGTCTCATTATCTCAAGTAATATTCTTCTCCTCGCTAATAAAGTAGCGGAGGCCATTACATTGTTTACCTTGTTTGTCAGTGATAGTTTGTGTTCTGGTACAGCAAGAACAGCTATTTCAACACTGGGCTTTATTTCTAAATGAAAGGCAGCATTTAGTGTTTGAAATATTTGTGTCCAATAGTCACTCAACTTTTGACAAGCCCAGAACATATGGAGAAAGTCTGCCTGAAAGTCACACCTCATCAATATCAGGATATATTTGTGAGAGTTTACACTTTGTGTCGTAGGCACAATGTTTATCCTGAATAATTCTGTCGTTTTCCATTTCCAAACTACAAGAAGCTTCAGGCGTTTCACTCATAGACATTATATAATAGATAGCTAGATGCCTTGTGAGCCGCTGGATGGTATGTCAATGCTGCCGCCATCTTAAACCGGTCACCCAGTCCTGCATTGCTGTTATATCTCTAACCGTGATTGAGTAAAATACCTATATTGCTTGCTTATTGGGGCTGTTTAGATCTTCGCAGAGTAACCCTCGTCTCTGGGAATTACATTTTACAGGTTAGAATGACTTTTTACCCCACTTTTAGTGATTTTAAATCTTCGTTGTTAACAATCAATAGGCATGAACAAGCAGTGAAAGCTTTTTATGAATCTAAAACACATACCTTACTCAATATATATTTTAGTTTACATTTTATTATAAAATGAAACGGCTGTAATCAAAATATTCATATATATTAACGTTACTGTTTGTTTTCACTCTTATTACACTTATTACACTTGAACTTAAAAAAGACAGTCAGACAGTTGCAGCTCATCCAGAACGCTGCTGCCAGGATTTTGACCAGAACCAGAAAATCAGAGCACATCACACCTGTCCTCAGGTCTTTACACTGGCTCCCAGTTACATTCACAATAGATTTTAAAGTAATGTTACTGATCTATAAATAACTAAATGGCCTAGGACCTCAATACATTACAGATATGCTCACCGAATACAAACCTAACAGATCACTCAGATCTTTAGGATCAGGTAAATTAGAAATTCTAAGAATTCAGTCAAAGCAGGGTCAATCCGCCTTCAGCTACTATAACATATTATATAATTGTTGATATTGTTGTACAATAATCTACCTGCATATTGTAGTTATTATATTATTACTCACTACACACAAGTTTTGTTATTGTCTATATTCTGCTGCAAAATATTGATCTGTCTGTTTTCATTTGTTGTCATTATGATAATTTACTTTACTTTTAATTTACTTTATTGTCTGCACAGAGGTTCTAAGCTGAAAGTCATATTTCACACTAACATAACATACAATACAGCATACATACACTTAAAACACATATTGCAAAACAGTCACTGCCAATGGAATAAATGACCTTTTATACATTGCTTTTAGCCAGTGGTGTACTCAATGATGTATTAGTATTATTCATACTCGAATTATAGTTATCATTATACATAGCACACACATACCATTTCATATTCTATTTGCTATTATTAATCTTTTCAGATATAATGTATTATTTTATTCTACATTATTGTATAGAATTTGTACTAAACCTATTATTATAATAATGTGTGATTCATAACTTTTTATAAACTGTTTTTGTTAACTGTTATAAAACTGTAAGAAAAGGGAGGATTCCAGCAGTACTTGTGATAAAGAGATACATTTATTGATAATACGTCTCTCTTTATACCATAAAATATACATTACACGTTTGAGCTTTCTTACTGCTAGGTAAGTGGAGTTTTTTTTACACCATAAAATTATGATCAGTTAATAAATATACGCGTTATTGTATTTTATATCCGAGAAAACGGCAGCTCCCCCGTTCAGTTGCGTCTGTTTATAGCGCACTGATTACCGGTTTAAGATGGCGGCCGCGTTGACGTATCGGATCAATGGACCGAAGTGGACCATAAAGGCGTCTAGCTATCTATTATATATGTCTATGGTTTCACTCACGTTATTGCTAACGTTAGCAGAATTAGCCTCCCCCAGAGACACGCTTCTGTTCTTCTTTCTTTTCTCTGATTTTTGTCACGGACACAAAACAGTCCAGTGTGTTTTTACATAATAATCTTTCCTACAACAGAATAAGAGAACTTTCAAAACACACCGCTAGCAGCGTACGCTATTCGACTCTGCAAAGCACATCGATTTACCTGTTGCTAGGACGCCATCTTGGACGCAGCCTCTCTTCGGCGCTCATCGTGGCGTCATTCTCAGCCAGTGACGGCGCGTTCTAAACGTTCGATCTGCATTCTTTTAAAGCTCTCACGTTTCCTCTCAGTTTAGTCAGTTCTCAAGGTGTTGCTGTTTGTACTTGACCAAGGTGAGTTCAATACCGGGACGGTACGAGTGGAGCCACGCCAATCTCACGAAGTCCGCTTCGTGAAGCTTCACCCGGGCCCGTCTGTGCTGTAGTTCCTCGCGGTTTGCGTACGTAAACGCAACATCGCGAGGAATATTACGTGTTTGTTGCTCGAAATGTGCCGCCGAGCAACATTCCGGTGTCACCGGCACGGACTGGCACCCGGTTAGCTCGTGCACTCCCTGGGGCGAGGCGGCTCGTGCACCCTAGGCAGGGAGCAACACGGGCCCTGAGGACCCTCAGGGAAACACGGGAGGCCGGTACAGTGGGACCCGCTGCGAGGGTTATGGTGGGTGGGAGCAGCGCGGCCCACTTTAGCTTCTATTTTAAACTATAGTTTTAAACTTTAGTTTACTATAGTTTAAAATAGACAATAGGGCCGTGATTGAACTGTTTGATGTTTTGTTTTGTTTTTCAGCAGCCCAGGGCTGTTGAGCAAAGAAGCCTGCAGAACAACACGCTCAAGACAACCGCGATGTATAGTCATATGCTCGCCTATTATAATGGTTTCTCCGTTTTCCTTCTTCCGGTTTGTTGTTTTCAGATGAGTTTGCAAATCAAACATAATAAACTTCTCTTTCTCAACACCTGAATTGTGTGTTTTATTTGTCCTAAAGCCCACCGTAGTAGCCTACAATGTCACAGGAGTACCATTGAATGCATTTGGTTGACGATAGGTAAAAGCGGTCCAACAAATAAGCAGTTGTTACAAATATACCTTAATGTCTCTCCAGAGTATTAAAAATGTCTTAATAAAATAAATAAGGTTTTTGAAAAATGTTGATTTAAAGCCGAACATTCAGATTCATTCAACAGCAGACCTTAAGTGAATGAACACTGATTCAGCAGTGGAAAGGTTGAATCTTCAACAGTATGTCTGAATCAGGTTTGCACCATCAAATCAGGTTTGTTTTTAATAATAGAAACAGATTCAAGAACACAGTGTTACTGAGAACTGATGATAAACTCTTAACAGGCAGAATCACTGAAGAAACAAAACCATTTTAGTGCATCTTGATCTGTTTTTCATCCTTGAAATAATATTAGTTGATTAGGCTGTTTGAAGAAGAGCTCATGGAAAAGCCCTTTACCCCATTAAACCACAACTCTGAAAAATGTGTGTGAGAGAAATGATTGCACATGACATCTGATGAATGATATTATTTTGTTATAGTTCCACATACCCTCATAAGTATGAACGTATAATGTTGTGGTTGCTTTTTACTGACACTAGAAGCATTGCTGTGGTCTATTCACACAATCCATGTTCATGTTTTATTGAAGTTTAATAACAGGAGTCATGCAACATTTTGCACCATTTAAAAATGAATTCTTGCTGGTTTTGACTAAGTAACGTATATCCACATCTTATAATGTTTTGATTAACATAATAACAATTACATACTAATGCTTACGTCATGACAATGATCCTAATAAAATATTAATTATTATAAATCAAGCAATTTGACAATCTGTCATATATTTCTGTTTAACATGTGCATTTTACATTAATATAATACAATAATGCTCGTGACAGTCTATATTATTATACTGCTGTTTGTGTAAACTTTGCATTTTACATTAATAAAAGACATGTTATGAATAATAAATAAGGTGATGTTTGTGTTTTAATAAACTCCAATAAATGCAAAGTAGTTGGAACTACAATAATACTTGTAAAACAAAAATATATTAAAAAGAGTTTAGTTAGAACTACAAGTTACACTTTGATATTCACTCACCGGCCACTTTATTAGGTACACCTTACTAGTACCGGGTTGGACTCCCTTTTGCCTTCAGAACTGACTTAATCCTTCGTGGCATAGATTCAACAAGGTACTGGAAATATTCCTCAGAGATTTTGGTCCATATTGACATGATAGCATCAAGCAGTTGCTGCAGATTTGTCAGCTGCACATCCATGATGCGAATCTTCTGTTCCACCACATTCCAAAGCTGCTCTATGGGATTGAGATCTGGTGACTGTGGAGGCCATTTGAGTACAGTGAACTCACTGTCATGTTCAAGAAACCAGTCTGAGATGATTCACGCTTTATGATATGGCGCGTTATCCTGCTGGAAGTAGCCATCAGAAGATGGGTACACTGTGGTCATAAAGGGATGGATATGGTCAGAAACGATACTCAGGTAGGCTGTGGCGTTGACACGATGCTCAATTGGTACTAATGGACCCAAAGTGTGCCAAGAAAATATCCTCCACACCATTACACCACCAGCCTGAACTGTTGATACAAAGCAAGATGGATCCATGCTTTCATGTTGATGACGCCAGATTCTGACGCAACCATCTGAATGTCGCAGCAGAAATTGAGACACATCAGACCAGCTAATGTTTTTCCAATCTTCTATTGTCTAATTTTGGTGAGCCTGTGTGAATTGTAGCCTCAGTTTCCTGTTCTTAGCTGACAGGAGTGGCACCCGGTGTGGTCTTCTGCTGCTGTAGCCCGTCCGCCTCAAGGTTGGACGTGTTGTGCATTTAGAGATGCTCTTCTGCAGACCTCGGTTGTAACAAGTGTTTATTTGAGTTGCTGTTGTCTTTCTATCAGCTTGAACCAGTCTGGCCATTCTCCTCTGACCTTTGGCATCAACAAGGCATTTGCGCCCACAGAACTGCCGCTCACTGGATATTTTCTGTAAACCCTAGAGATGGCTGTGCGTGAAAATCCCAGTAGATCAGCAGTTTATGAAATACTCAGAGCAGCCTGTCTGGCACCAACAACCATGCCACGTTCAAAGTCACTTACATTTTTTTTCTTCCCAATTCTGATACTCGAACTGCAGCAGATTGTCTTGACCATGTCTACATGCCTAAATGCATTGAGTTGCTGCCATGTGATTGACTGATTAGAACTTTGTGTTAACAAGCAGTTGGACAGGTGTACCTAATAAAGTGGCCGGTGAGTGTACATATGAGCAATATCACACGAGTAGCAGTGCGATGTGGCTGTATATCGGCACTGGTGGAAGGCGTGCGTTAGTGTTCCATCAGTGACGATATACAGCCATATGGCACTGCTACGACTGTGATATTGTGGATGGACAACGTCAACCGTCTTTGCTCTACTCAATGGCAGGCATCTCCGAAATTATAAATATTTAAAATAGCCACTATTTTTATAAATAAACAGCATAGTTGCAATCTAAACAACTACATCCTCGCCTAAAAAGCCTCAAAAGTACATTATGTTGTCCAACAGCTGCAATATTTGTCAAACTATAGTCCTCTGCTTACCACTGGGCGGAGTAATACACAAGAGTTAACAAGCAGAATATGGTACGGCTATCAGCCAATCAGATTTGAGAACCAGACAAAACTAAATATACATATATATATATTTGCAAAATATTTTTATGTTTATTTATGTTTCTATACTTGGTTGCATTGTGAATATTTGCAGCGTGTTTCTATATTTGGTTGTGTTATGAATATTTGCAGTGTGTTTCTATATATGGTGTTGTGAATATTTGCAGGAAAAGGGTCTCATTTTCTTAAGTCTGAGTTATGATAAGGTCAAGTTTTTATCATTAAGAAGTCTTAAATCAATATTGAAGGCAAAAAAAAAGCAATGGCTTCTGAACGGCGCTGTTTTCCACCTAGTATTAACATGAATTTTCACAATGATCACAAGTGGAAAGATGAAACGCGTCGTTACATCCTCCACCATCATCAAGAGTGGTATTTAGTGGATGCATTAGACCATATAAATGTTTACACTCCAAAAGCAACTGAATGAGTTTTCATCTACTGGTCGAAATGGTCAAAAGCAGACAAACACAAAGCCACATACACAAACCTAAAATCTAAGCATGTCCTCTGCTAACTCCTGCATGAAGGATGACTGTTCTGCTAATCAGATGATCCTCTAACCTTGTTATCGTTTCCTCCAGAGGCGAGGTGCTGGTGGTCAGGTGACCACTTGAGGCCGCACACTTCCTGTCTGTGGCCCTGCAGGCGTCTCTCCACCGGAGGAGGAGTCCTTACGTCCCGCTGCAGAATCACTCTGTCCCGGCTCCCGGACGACAGCTGCTCCCCGTTCCACGCCAGCGCTCCTGACACACCAGACACCAGGTGACACACAGGCACACACACTCATCATACATCAGCAGATTATGACCATCTGCATCATATTTGTGCTATTTTGGAGTGCCGATTTCAACAACAGAGCCTGTTTTGATCCTACAAATCATTTCACTTTTCACATAATATGAAGAATTTCGATTTTCACTGCCATTTTTAAGAGGAAGAAGTCTTGTATTATTCATAAACGTCAGAATAACTGCCAGAAAGAAATGTTTGTTTAACTCTCAGCTGTTTTTTTTTTACATGTATGACATTACTTGATAATTAATTCTGATATCAATGTTAAAATGATCGATAATGACAGAAGATAAAAGCTCACGTCGTACTACATCCAAACAGCCACAGACAATTTGAAGTTCTCCGACATTAAATGAAGATATTTGAGCGTTTCCCACAGTTTTGCAGATTGTAAACTGAATGATACAATTATAAATCAGTTTAAAAATAGTGGCATTTTTGACATTTGTTGTTTTTTCATTCATTCATTCATTCATTTTCATTTCGGCTTAGTCCCTTTATTAATCGGGGGTCGCCACAGCGGAATGAACCGCCAACTTATCCAGCATATGTTTTACGCAGCGGATGGCCTTCCAGCTGCAACTTATCTCTGGGAAACATCCATACACTCTCATACACTACGGACAATCTAGCTTACCCAATTCACCTGTACCGCATGTCTTTGGACTTGTGGGGGAAACCGGAGCACCCGGAGGAAACCCACGCCAACACGGGGAGAACATGCAAAATCCACACAGAAACGCCAACTGACCCAGCCGAGGCTCAAACCAGCGACCTTCTTGCTGTGAGGCGAACGTGCTACCCACTGCGCCACCGTGAGGCCCTTGTTGTTTTTTTTGTAGTAAATTAAAGCTGATAATTATAATTGTAAAATAATCTTCATTCTTATTCTGTGAAAAAAACTGTTAAAAAGATTTTACTGATATTTTGTAACTTGACACTTTAATGCCAGGGCATTATTTGTTCTTAAAGGAACAGTATATATTTTTCACAGCTAGAGGGCGTGTATTCACAACTAACAAAGGCTTAAGGCTAATTATCTTTCTGCGTCAAGCGCACGCATATGGTCCGGCGCAGCCTTCGCGCGGTTGCATAGCCCTCGCCGTGGCTGACGCACACCTCTCAAAAAAATTACGTGTAGCGCAAGCTCTGGATTCGTCGACTTATGCTTATGTTATTGCAGAGCAACACAAACAGCAAGCAGAAGTATAAATGCACGGCTACACGCAAGCCAGGCGCCGTGGGTCACGGCAATCACTCGACACAGAAATATAAATCAGCCTTTAGTTTGATGACTAACTGTGTGGAATCATGAGAGTTGTGGTCTTCATTACTTAATCTTTTTGGATCTTTGAATGAAAAAATATTACGTAATTGTGCCTTTAAAAAGATTTTTCTGAATAAATTAGTCGAATTATTTTTTAGTGTAATTCAATTCAATGAAAGTCTGAAGTAAGGCTGATTTATACTTCTGCGTCGAGTGCACGCGTATAGTCTGGCGTGGTCGCATAGCCCTCACTGTCGCTGATGCCGATGCTGCCGCGCACCCCTCAAAAAATGTAACTACACGTCGCAATGACGCGTAGCGCAAGCTCTGTGATTGGTCGGCTTGGGAGCTTGGACAAGTGTGGGCAGTGCTGAGAGCTGCGAGCCCGATAGAGCGAGTGTTTACAAGTATCAAGTCCCATAAAGTAGCTCTAGATGGGAACTTTTGCTTTGTGTTTACCTTATGATTAAAGTTGTTGCATGCCCACCGGCTCCCGCCTCTGAATGAGCGATTTTTTAATCTTCTTGTACATTAAGGTAGCATTAAGAAAAAACGAAACACTCGACACAGCGGAACATAAAAACCTCACTGCCAGCTAGCGTTTCGGAAGAGTTATTGCAGATTAACACAAACAGCACGCAGAAGTATAAATGCACAGCTACGCCCGAGGCAGACGCTGTGGGTCACGCGATCGTTTGATGCAGAAGTATAAACCAGCCTGTAGTGATTAAACGTGACACACACCTACGCGTGCTGAGTGTCCCTCCAAACTGGTCAACTTCCTCCCTCCGGCTGCATCCCAAATCTGAACAAATCCCTTATGAGTCCCGACAGCCACCAGACTTCCCTGAAAGCATGACAAAGACAAGTGAATATCATCCTAAACAAGTATAATTTATATAAGGTTTAAGAGGTTTGTGCTGACCCTCTCATTCCAGCACACTGATGTCACAGAGTCGCCGTCCACTGATAAATCACACAGCCGTGTCACCTGCGTAAAATCAAGAGCTCATTAATAACAACAGCAAATCAAATCCCCTCTATAAGGGGCCGATCACACCGAACACGCTTTTCTGTTCTGAGCACGCGAGGTGTACTGCACTGCCTTTTTTGTTGACAAGAAAAAAAACAGTACTGGGCGCTTATTTATGTCGCTAGACAATGACTGAATCACCTGCATATTGTGCGCAAGCATTGCTGTTGATATTGTTAGAATTGTAATATTTAATAATATTGTGATATTCAAAATTTATAAAGTCACACAGCTCGAAACATAGACCTCTGTAGTCGACTTGAAAACACAAACACTGCTGTCACCTCAGTGGAAACCCCACATCTGCTTTCATTTGATTAGAGAATTAAAAAGACACCACTGACGTAACACGCTTTTTCCGCTCAGAGTTGACTATTTTATCAACTGCGGGCACAAACGTGAGGCGCGCAGAGCACATAAGCAGCGTGCAAAGCATTTGCGGCTATTAGAAAACCATTCAAAAGATGCACCTCTCAACTCATAATGTTCGGTGTGATCAAGGCCTAACTGTTTATCCCAACTGCGGTATCATACCTGACTGGTACAAGCGCTCCACAGGTAAACACAGGCCCCCAAACCAACACTCAAGAGATTCCCAGCTGACCAGTCCACCTGTTGACCAACACAATCCGATCACTAGACTGATAATGGTTATATATGACAATGATGATGCATATTATACACCTTATATATACACACATGTATTATATATACACATTATATATTCATTCATTCATTTTCATTTCGGCTTAGTCCCTTTATTAATCTGGGGTCGCCACAGCAGAATGAACCGCCAACTTATCCAGCATATGTTTTACGCAGCGGATGCCCTTCCAGCTGCAACCCATCTCTGGGAAACATCCATACACACCCATTCACACTCATACACTACGGACAATTTAGCTTACCCAATTCACCTGTACCGCATGTCTTTGGACTTGTGGGGGAAACCGGAGCACCCGGAGGAAACCCACGCCAACACAGGGAGAACATGCAAACTCCACACAGAAAGGCCAACTGACCCAGCCGAGGCTCGAACCAGCGATCAGCGACCTTCTTGCTGTGAGGCGAACGTGCTACCCACTGCGCCACTGTGAGGCCTATATTATATTATATTATATTATATTATATTATATTATATTATATTATATTATATTATATTATATTATATTTAGTGCTGGGCAAAGATTTATCACGATTAATCGCATTAAAAGTTTGTTTTGACATAATATATATAATATATATATTTAACACACACACACACACACACACACACACACACACACACACACACATACATAAAATCAAAACTATACAAAACTATTTTGTTACATAGATATTTATTATTTAAATTTATATTTACAGTACACATATATATTATGTTAAAACAAACTTTTATTTTGGATGTGATTAAATTTTGCCTAGCCCAAATTTTATTATATTTTATTATATTATAAATGTGGCGGTTCATTCCGCTGTGGCGACCCCTAATAATCAGGGACTAAGCCGCAGGAAAATTAATGAATGATAATTATTTTAATGTATTGTTTATATATTTGAAATCCTGTGTGCCGTCAATCGCCAATAGGTGGCGTACATGTTGTACTTTCTGATCGCACTCGACTTGGACGATTAGATTATGAATAATAATTAGGTTGGCCCAGTAGTCTCAGCTGATTTGTTGAATGGTTGACTCGCTAACCAATCCTGCTATGCTGAACGCTCATGCTCACTATTATTCATGAGTATTGTCTTTTCCTATAGTAGGATTCAGAAAACGCGAACGGAATCGTTTCACTCGTGTACTTCCGGACTAAACCAACAACCGGAAACCGCCTGCTCGCAACTTTTGTCTCTGAAATACGCTGCTTAATACCGAAGTACTTCGCTTATTACCGAAACACGCCGCTTAGTACCGGAATCATGTCGGGCTCATCAAACGTCGTTGCGATGAAGAAAGTCGTCCAGCAGTTGCGCTTCGAAGCAAACATCAACAGAGTAAAGGTTTGTTTCGTTCACGGGTTTCTTCTCAGAGGAAGCTGAAGCTAGTGTTTTAGCCGCCGGGTTGAGCTTGGGCGTGGACCTTTAGCCCGTTAGCTTTGCCTCAGCGGCTCTTCAGGGGGTTTATAGATTTTTTTGATAACTATAATTAATGGAAAACCTTTGAGTATTACACAGTCTCTGAGAAAAACTAAACAAAATAATATATAACGTTAACTTACCATAGATGAGTTACGTGCTATCCCTTATATAATATTATAAAATACAACCTCTCGCGTACAATATTGTTATCGAGCTCTAATTATTATTATTATTATTATTATTTAGAGCTTTTTATTTAATAGTGTTGTCGTCCAACACTGTATTTAACTTGCTATTGAAGAGAATAACACAATAGCACTGATCTACTGACAACATGTTATGTTGTTTTTTGCCAGTGATGACCAATTATTTCTATATTTTCTTTATTTAAAGGTAAAAGTGTTTATGATATTTGAAAACTATTAAACTTATTATCAAGAGGACCACATCGAGGTTTGTCCATCGTTTACCAGGCCCGTAGCCAAAAGACCCACCCCCCACTTACAGAGGTCCAGAATTTGTCCCATACATGACTGTTATGCCATCATAAATGATCAAAATAACCCATCGAAAAAGGCTTTATGATCAAGCGGAATCTGACGCAAGTAAAGTTTTACTGTATTGATGTTAAATAGAGAAAACTGTTTGCAAGTAACTTTAATTCTAAATCTTGGACCTTACTTTTGAAAAAAAAAAAAGACCAATAAAAGGTGTGAAGTGGCCCATAATTAAGTTACTTTGAATACTAATTACGCTATTGTTGTTATCCATAAATTTTCAAATGTAAATTTTTTTACTAGAGAGGGTAGAAAAATGGTCAATTATTTTTCTTTTAATTTTTTTATTATTCAAATGGCCAAATTCTGACTGAGGAAAGTTGAAAATGATGTCCACTTTGTTATTTGCCTAATAACTGACTATAGGCTACAGTTATTAATTTAAAACATTAACAGATTCCTGTTTTTTTTTTCTAATGATTAGTGATGTTATAAATCTGTATTTTAAAAATAATAATTTTTCTCATATTTCTTTATTCGAAATCTTTAGTTTTTGGTACATCAAAAAGTGTGACTAGCTAATCAAGCATAAAATAGTGCTTAACGTGTCACTGAAATACAGTATTTAAACCTCATAATTACATAGAAAATGAGGCGAATAACAGCAAAAGGTCCACTTTTTGAGAGAAAAGAACCAGGCCTGTAGCCATCCTGGTGAAAGGAGTGTTTACTACATTGTTAATATTACTGTGATCATTTATTCAACTGTTATCATTCCATGAAAGAGTCAAGAAATCCCTGAGATGATGTTGTGAAATTGTGGATGTTTAGGTGTCTCAAGCGGCTGCGGAGCTTCAGCAGTTTTGCATTCAAAACGCCCTACAAGATCCTCTGCTGACCGGAGTGTCTTCAAGCACCAACCCCTTTAGGACACAGAAGGTTTGCTCCTTCTTGTGAAGCCCCATGATGGGCATCCATCATCGGTAAGGAGGATTTTACAATTGTGTTTGGTTAAAAATATATACAGTTGAAGTCAAAATTATTAACGGATATGATTTTTTTTTCAAATATTTCCCAAATGATGTTTAACAGAGCAAGGAATTTTTCACAGTATTTCCTATAATATTTTTTCTCCTGGAGAAAGTCTTATTTGTTTTATTTCGGCTACAATAAAAGCAGTTTTTAATTATTTAAAGCCATTTTAAGGTCAATATTATTAGCCCCCTTAAGCAATATTTTTCTTCGATTGTCTACAGAACAAACCATCGCTATACAAAGACTTGCCTACTTTAAGCCTTTAAATGTCACTAAGTTGAAAACTAGTATCTTGAAAAATATCTAATAATTCTGACTTCAACTGTATATAAATACAAACTGCAGGGTTCGCACATGTGCTGGAAATTTGTGAAAATGCTTGAAATTTAATGTAGTCAATAATTGATATTACTAAATAGTGTTGATAGTGGAATACATGATACTGGAATTTGATACCAATTGGTACTGAAGTTTGGAAAACGTCTATTTTCTGCTGACATTTGAGTGGGCTCTTAAACAGCGCTGATTTGCCATTGTGTTCACGTGCTCAACAGAAATGACTGTGATTGGCCGTGAAGGTCATCAGTTCCCCAAACTCACCGTGGTTTACTGAGTGTAAACACCGATACAGGGACACGGGAGCGTTTTAAAGCCATGAAGATCAGTCGATTAATCAGCGGTCTGTTTGTCAGCTTATAAACAGACCAGCTGATCTTCACGGCTTTAAAATGCTCCTGTATCTGTAGTTGCGCTCAGTAAACAGCGGAGAGTTCAGTGAACTGATGACCTTCTCGGCCAATCACAGTCTTTTCTGTTGAGCACGTGAGCACAATGGCAAACCAGCCCTGTTAAAGAACGCACTCAACATCGCTCAAATGTTAGCGGGAAATGGACAATTTAAAAATGTTAGTACCAATTGGTATCGAATTCCAGTATCATGACAACACTATTACTAAATGGTAATTACGCATTTTTAAGTAAAAATATTTTTGTATAAATAAAGAAATTGCATGGAGATTACTGCTTCATGAGTGAACAATGCATGGAATTAAAATGAATATAACTTTACTATGAAAGATGTAAGTAAATTATATTTAAGAGAGTAAATGACAGTAATTCAATGTTGGGCTTGGTGCAGAGTCGTCAAAACATTTTCCTTAGAATAGTATACTTATGGTTGTCAAAAGTATTGAGTTCGGTACCAGTCGGTACTATAATTTTAAAAACGTCCATTTCCGCTAACATTTGAATACGCACTTAAACACTGCTGATTAGCCATTGTGTTCACGTGCTCAACAGAAATGACTATGATTGGCCGTGAATACAATAGCCAATCAGCAGTGTTTAAGTGGAAATGGACGTTTTTAAAATTACAGTACCGACTGGTACCGAACTCGATACATTTGAATACAAACGATACTTTTCAATACAACCCTATGCTGTAAGTAGGCCCACACGGAATCTGCGCGCACAAAAATCCGCAGATATTTAGCCCATCATTGAGTCTATTTATTTACTTGTTTAAATGTGTGTAAATTTATATTTATTCATTTTTTTTTATTAATTTCAGTAATGATATTGACTAATATGAAAGTGTTCAGTTCATTTATTTACAATACAGTTTGTAAAGTAATATTTTCTGTCTTTTAGTAGATCTGTCATATAAGAGACTTGCTTTGTTTACCAAATAAGTGGATCTAGATGGATGTGCATTGTAAACATTAAATACAAATTTTAAAGGTATTATTTTTTATTTCATATATTAAGTTTTTAGTTATGATACTCCCAAAATAATTCCGCATAAATCCACAGATCTTTACAAAATTCTCCGCAGAAATAGCATAAAATGTCCGCAGATTCTGTCTGGCCCTAACTATAACTAATAGCATCGTATATAATGTGAAGTATGCATATGTAATTTGCCACACTTGTATAATGCTGTAAAAGTTTGAACATGCACCTGGAAAGTGTTTGGAAAAGATGCAAGAACCCTGAAACTGAAACTAACGGTTAAATCTGTCTTGTCAGGCCTTTTCCTGTTCCTGTGACATTTCTGCTTGGGAAAACAAAGACAACCACTGCCATGATGTTTAATTGAAAAAGCAGCAGCCGCAGCAGCGTAAAAACTGTAAACTTGCCAGTTAATACCTCATGCCATAAACCCAAAAGCAAGTACTGAAAGGATTTGCCGCTTTATAATGTCTCTAATGGTGCATTTTTCCAGTTTTTATTTCTAGAAGCGTAATGTTTTAATACTCCAACCTGTATTTGATTCTCCTTTTCCACTGTCTTCAGATTTCAGTTGGAAAAGCTCAAACTCAAGCGTCTGCCTTAAAAAGTGCTAAACCGCGCTCCAGTTTTGTGGAGAGAAGCCTTTTGTATTTTTTATGTGGCACAGCAGGGGAAACTGTGTAGTAATTTATTGTGCCTTTTTAACATTGTAGTCTATTTCTCTATCTTCTCTGGACTTTTTATAACCCAAAATAAACCCATGGATTTCTACTCGCCTCTGTGCTCTTAATACTTCGATTGGTTGTCATGAAAGAGTTGATCAGGTTTACAGTCATGAACACAAGCTACAGTTTTATCGCAGTGATGGGAGATTTATTTGTTTGATAAATTGTATGACAATGTATTTTGGCAGCAGGTTGGAATTCGGCATTTTTATATATGCTGTATATCCATCTAATTCACGGATGAATATTAGAGATATGCCTAGCAAATACAGACATGGGTAGTTCTGCCTATTTGTTTAAAAGTCATCACTGTATTTCAACTCGTTTATGAGTAATTTGTCTGTCGAAACGCTGCATAATTTCATGACTAAATTCATAAAATGTAGTCAAAATATTTTGTTGCAAGGCAGCAGTCATTTGTAATGTCAGGAGTTTTCAGACTGGGGTCCAGGTGGGGTTGAAATGTTTGGAGGGAAAGCGTAAATCTATATAATTGAAATGAGTTGGTAAAGCGAATGAATAAACTTACATTTATCAAAAATGCTTATAAATCTATAACATTCATTCATTCATTTTCATTTCGGCAATTTCGCCTTTATTAATCCGGGGTCGCCACAGCGGAATGAACCGCCAACTTATCCAGCATATGTTTTACGCAGCGGATGCCCTTCCAGCTGCAACCCATCACTGGGAAACATCCACACACACTCATTCACACACATACAATTTAGCTTACCTAATTCACCTATAGCGCATGTCTTTGGACTTGTGGGGGAAACCGGAGCACCCAGAGGAAACCCACGCCAACACAGGGAGAACATGCAAACTCCACACAGAAATGCCAACTGACCCAGCCGAGGCTCGAACCAGCGACCTTCTTGCTGTGAGGCGAACATGCTACCCACTGCGCCACCGTGAGGCCCTAAATCTATAACATAACAAAGATAACTGCATATTAGTAATTAGCATTAGCAGAAAAGTAGTAGAGCGTGGATTCCATCCATTTACTTATGTAAGTGCAAATAAGTTCAGTTTTTTTGTGTTTTTTTGTTATTTATTATTGAATAACATGTTAATCTTTAGATATTTTGTGTACGATGCAGCTTGTAAAGAAATATGTCTGTGTTATGTATTTTATTTTTGTATTTTGATGGACCAGACAACTGTTTCTGATTGATAAAATTAGCAGTTTAAACCTTATATAATATATAGGCCATTTTGAGGGATATAAAGAAAAACAATGGTATCCCAACGTATTTCCTGTTTTACATTGTTTTTTGCATTTCTGTGACGGAAGTGTTCTCAGTATTTTGAACACATGGAAGAAAAGGGGATTATAGTCTCAATGGACGGTGATTTTACTGAACTAAGAAGACAAAAATACAAAAGTAGCAAACACATCGCTTTTACCTTTCATTCATCTGTATATACGGCTTGTATAGCGTTAGGAAGTTAGTATAACATTATTCTAATTATTTATTTATTTTTATTAGTTTTTTGAAAGGTAAATGAAGATGTAGGTTAAACAGTGTGTCGTTAAATGCAGAGCTCCACCAGAAAAAGAAAAATACCCAGCAAGTTCTGAAAGAGATCGAGCCTCGGGCAGGTATGAAAAAGTAACGTGACACATTACTTCCATAAAAAGACACTAAGTAACACAATTAGTTACTTTTTGGGGGAGTAACTCAATATTGTAATGCATTACTTTCCCCAACACTGTGTTATATTTTTATATATATTTTCATATAAATAAAAATGTATATATATATTTTATTTGGTAAGTTTTCAGCTCATATACTATTATGAGCTGAGCTGAAATCTTTATATATATATGGTGAGCCTCGGCTGGATCAGTTGGCATTTGTGTGGAGTTTGCATGTTCTCCCCGTGTTCGCGTGGGTTTCCCCCACAAGTCCAAAGACATGCGCTATAGGTGAATTGGGTAAGCTAAATTGGCCATAGTGTATGAGTGTGAATGGAAGTGTATGGATGTTTCCCAGTGATGGGTTGCGGGTGGAAGGGCATCCGCTGCGTAAAACACATGCTGGATAAGTTGATGGTTCATTCCACTGTGGCGACCTCAGATATATATATATATTACAAAATGTGCAGAAATAAAAAACAGATTCTGTCTGACCATGGTAATTAGTATAACGTAAAAAAATTAGATTTAATAGACTTATTAAATAGACAAAAAACAGATTAGAAATATAAACTATGTTGAAATTCATTCATTTCCTTTTCGGCTTAGTCCTTTTTAGGTTGAAATTAATTATTCAAACTTGATAAATGTGTAAATAAATGAATAAAGAAAGTACTATAAGAAGTAAAAACATGTAATAATGTTAAATAAAAATTTTCCAAATAAACTTTTAGACCCATTTATGAGATTAATGTTTATAATGGATGGCCTTTACATAGGATCCCTCTCATGAAGATAGTCATTTAGGGGTACATGGCCTTTGAAAACCCCTCTCTTATGACCAGCTGTACACCACATTAAAAGTGTATTCATTCGTAAATGTTTAAAACGGCATCATTATTTAAATTACACTGCGTCCCAATCTTGAAAACTAATTAATGCACTTCTTTTTACAGCTTGTTTGTTTAATTTTCTTTTTCATAAAAAACATATCTTAAATTACGTTATCCAGGCTCAGTGGTCAGCACTGTCGCATCACAGCAAAAAGGTCGCTGGTTCGAGTCCTGGCTGGGTCAGGTCGTTTGACTGTGCGGAGTTTGCATGTTCTCCCGTGTTGGTGTGGGTTTCCTCCGGGTGCTCCGGTTTCCCCCACAGTCCAAAGACATGCGGTGTATAGGTGAATTAAATAAGCTAAAGGAAAGGAAAATGAATGAAGTTATCCAAAGTCATATTCATATTTTAAAATTCCATCACCAATCTCAGCACAGGTGTGTCATCATCATCATCATCATCATCATCAACAACAACAACAATACCCACACGCAAGCTAATTAGCCTTAATGAATACAAATCAGGTGTTGGCAATCAGGCAGCATTTTTTCATTAATACCCGTTAAAAGCAGCGAGTGGAGGTTTCATTTGCATGGGCGATAGCGGATTGTATTTGTGGTTTAAGTAGTCAGCAGGCGATATGTGGCTCAGTAACGCATTAGCGTGGTTTATTTCGGTCTTTATCCTCGCTGAATGTAACCCTCGCGGTCACCATGGTCCAGTCCATCACCGAGGCTCTTTTGTGGACCAGCAGCTGTTGAGCACTCAGTTTCAGGCGGCGATTCCGCAGATTCCGACGCTAATAACGGACCCGGTTCCTCCGCGAGCGGTCAGCGTGTACTGCCATGCAGAGGCGATAGAGGTCGCGGTAAACACTGATCTGTTAGCGGGTGGTCTGCCGGTGTTTGCCGAGGAGCTGTGGCTCGGGCCCGAAGCGTCTGCGACTTCATGTGGTGTCGTGCAAACTGGACCAGCACTGCTGACTATTCTGGCTTCACTCAAGGATTGCGGAACACAACTATCAGTAAGATCACATTAACATCAATGCTGATAAGCCTACTAGGCCAACGACTACCTGTAGACTTTACCACGTTGTCTGATTTGCTGACTTGAATTTCCAGTGTTTGATTCCTAACATGCTGTGAACGTTCTTTGTGGCTTTTATATTGTATTTTAGACCAGTTGAAGACAACATCATTAGCCCACCACATGAAACGCAGTGTGTTGTAGTACATCAGGGGTGCCCAAACTTGGTCCTGGATGGCCGGTGTCCTGCAAAGTTTAGTTCCAACCCCAATCAGACACACTTGGACTAGCTAATCAAGCTTTTACTAGACTTTCTAGAAACATCCGTGCAAGTTGGAGCTAAAATCTTCAGCATACCGGCCCTCCAAGACCGAATTTGGACACCCTTGTAGTTTATTATTTTTATTTATTTATACACACAAACACACACACGAAATGCTATAGTAAAGTGTACTATATTGTGTATACTATAGTATTTATAACTCTTTAAAGAATTCTATAGCACTTTATACCATTTAACTATAGTGAAATAATAATTTGTTGTTTTTCTTTTCTTTTTTTTCTTACAAATTAATCCATCTGTAATTCAAATTAACATTTCATACTTGCCCTACTAGGCCAGTGGTTACCTGTAGGACTTAACCATAGAGTCTGATTAGTTTGATTTTTAATCTATTAACGTTTAAAGTTACTTTTTAGTGTTCTGTTTTTAGAGAAATTGCTAGCCCATTTAAATTAAGTGACCATGCAACAGGCTGTTTGATTCCCAACATTATGAGAACGTTGTGCATTTGATTAGTTGATGATGTTATTAACCCCCACATGAAACATAAGCTGTCAATACTATGGTGTGTTAACAATATAGTAAAATGTAGTGTCTACTGTATTTATAATCTCTCTCTGAAATGCTACATACTGTAATGTACTTTTTTTATTTATTTATTTTTTACCTATAGATTAAGTGGTAGTCTATTGAAGCCTGCTATATACATTTATAGTTGTAGAAAACTAGTGTTGGGTCATTTGTTGCTGTAGTTTTTACCAAAGCAACTACTGCAACGCAATTTTACTGGTTTCACTGAAGGACTGCAGAACACGACTATCTGTAAGATCACAAACCGTTTGTAATAACTATCTGTAACTTGCATTAACATTTTAATGTAGTCATTGACCTAGTAGGTTAATCAGCCTGTAAAAAAAGTTAAAGCAAACAAATCAGTGTTAAATTCTTAAAGTCATGTTCTCTAATTAGAAATTTTAATAGCCCAAAGTGACCGGTCAACAGGATGTCTGATTCCCAACATTCTGGGGACTTTTTTTAAATTTTTTTTTTTAATTTAATTATTATTATTATTATTTTTTTTTTCTTCTTCCCCTCCCTTCTCACCTTCTAGAGCAGGGGTCACCAATCACGATCCTGGAGGGCCGGTGTCCCTGCAGGGTTTTGCTCCAACTTGCCTCAACACACCTGCCTGGGTGTTTCAAGTATACCTATTAAGAACTTGATTAGATTGTTCAGGTGTGTTGGATTAGGGTTGGAGCTAAAATCTGCAGGACACCGGCCCTCCAGGAACAAGTTTGGGGACCCCTGTTCTAGAGAATAGCTTTGGTTTATTGTAGTGTAATATAATATATATGGGGGAAAAAAAAAAGATGTCTGCAAAATTGTTGAACAATTTATGGGTTGAATTTAAACGAATTAAGTTTTAAATGCAGCCCAAATAAATTGGTTACAACCACTTTACTTAAAAAAACAAACAAACAAATAAATAAAAAAAAAAATTTGTAAATCCAAGGAATCATCTTTAATTTATTTTAAATCCCGAACTTGTCCAATTTATTTTTTTTTTCTCCTCCCCCAAATTGGCCTCTTGCTCCGATAAACTAACCTAGTTAAGCCTTTTAAACTGCACTTAAGCTGAATAAAAGTTAATCTTGCAAAATAACTAGTGTAATATGCATGTCATGGCGACGTTAAATCAGTTTAAAAATCTTCTCACCGTTAGGAAGCACTTGGGGATATAGAAGTTTACAGTAGGTCTCGATGAATATCTTGAAGGGTAATGCCATTATTATTTATTTTTTTTTTAACTAGCAAATATATTTGTAGTCACGACTCGTGTCATATGCACATTGGTGTCCAATAAATTGGATATTTTGTTCAAAAGCAAATATTCAGAAACAAGTTGCTACATTTGAGTATGTAGACCACGTTTCTTTGCCTGGAAAAGTAACATGGCTGTACGACAACTTGATGAATCTATAGACTGAACTTGACATGGTGCTTGTAGTTTGAGCTAATCTGGGGTTTTATTTGTCTTCTCTCAGGTAACTGGGGACTCCCTGTTATATTCAAATGTGGTCATTTACTCCCCTCTACCGTCTCCTGATGGTGTGCTTTACACGGCTGGTGCAGCCATACCTGTCCAGTGCCAATACCAGAGGTGAGCTGAACTGACAGACCACACATGCACCGTTTAATCAGTGGTTTGAGCTTCTATTAATGTGAATTTTTATCACTTCAAATCCATTGAAGGCGGTACAGTGTTGACAGCGCAGCAGTGGTACCCGCTTGGGTTCCTTTTGATTCCACCGTTTTGGCCACTGATTATCTGGACTTTAGTCTTCGGCTGATGACCGGTACAGTATTTTATGCCAAATTCCATTTCTGAGTTAAATGGGTTATTTACTTGTATTTGTTTTTCCTAGGTGACTGGCAGTATGAAAGAGGCTCAAACGTTTACTTCCTTGGGGACGAGATCCACCTTCAAGCATCAGTTAAACTGGCCAATCATTTGCCCCTGCTGGTGTTTATTGACTGGTGTGTAGCTACACCGACTCCAGATGTGGATGCTAGTGAAGTCAAATACTCCTTTATTGATCATCATGGGTGAGTTTCAGTCTTGTAGAAATAAGATTTAGGGTGGTGTCTAGATGGGATTATTTTTTCCTCTTCGCCTTGAAACGACTGCATTTAATACCCTTCAAATTGTGCACTGATGTGGTTCAGAAAAGGAATTTTGCCAACTGCAGATAGTTTGTCACCTAGTGTATATGACCAATATTTAAAGAATGCATTAATTTGTAGAAGGCAACTCCTTTTTATTGGGAATGATGCGCAGATCAACTCCAAGATCGATCTGTTCTGGAAATTCAGTGACTTGCTCTGCAATCCTAGTATGCCCATATTGGCAATGTTTGCAAACCTTTTTAATTGGGCATTGAGCTTTTAAATCTGCTCTAATCTTGAGGTCTGCTTTCAGATGTCTTGCAGATAGCAGGAGTCCATACTCTCACTCCAGGTTCTTGCAGAGGAGTGAAGGAAATCATCTAAACCTACAACTGGATGCCTTTAGGTTTCACAAGTTTACAGGCAACTTGGTGAGCCCAATTTTATTATTTATTATTATTATTATTATTTATTAATTTTTTTATTTTTTTTAAGCTGGAATGCTTTGTAGCTGGGTTTCCATCACCCTGTGCTAATACACCAAGTATTGCATGATAAACTTTTTTTTTTATTTTTATTTTTATTTTTTTATTTTATTTTTTTTTCTCCCTCCCCCCCCCATAATCTTTGCTCTCAATCAGACATGGCTAACATATACACCCATGGGACTGTTATGCTTGCCTTGTTTACAGTTTGTTACTGGGTTACCAATACTACAGTCAGCTACTCCACCTTGATGGAAATGCATTCAGTTCACATTTGGAAGGAAAACTCATGTTGTGACTTGCACTTGACTGTAATTGCTGAAGTCCAGGCATGCTTGCTGTACTCTTCAGAATGTACACAGTTTTCAAGTCAAACTTTCGAAGACTAACGGTTCTACCTTCTAGACAAGAATAATTTTTTATTTATTTTTTTTTTTTTACTGTACCTTCAGTTTTCCAGTATCATAATTTGTAACCATTTAAGTAGTCTGCATGTGTTAAGGTTAAAAGGTTTATTTTATACTTTCACCTGTTCCATGACTATTCAGACATATCACTCGACTACCTTGTTTTTGCCTCCCTTTCATTATTGGAAATGTCAACTTAGTTGATTTTTATATGAAACAGGTGTACATCCATTGTCACATGAAGGCCATCCCTGCTGCATATTCTCTGAACGCTGAGAATCGGGCTTGTTCTTTCATTGATCAAAGGTAATGTTTAATTTAACGGTAGTCAAGTAAAATCCTCAATCAATGGTTCTTAATTGACCAACTTTGCAGGTGGCAGTCGGTGGATGGAAATGATGAGGTATGTAACACCTGCGAGCCGTCCAAACCAGTTGTGGCTGAACCAGAGCAGCTTTTCCACATCGACCTAACCCCTTCAGTCAAGCAGCCTAATTTGGCCCCCAAACCAGGGCCTGCTGGTTTCTTTCATGTGAGACCAGGTCAGTCAATGGAACCTTTTAAAGCTCTCATACAGTCAAGGCCATCTGCCTTTGGTGGTCTGTCAAAGAGAGGAACTGACTCGAGCAAAGGTTTGCACAATTATGACATCCCATTGGTCTTTGGTTTCATGTTATCTGCCTCTTAAATGCCTTTCTGTCTTTCAAAAACAGAGTGGAAGAAGATTGCTACCTTGGGTCCTCTGTTTCTGAGCCCAGAGCAAGAAAGCAGCGTTCAGTCAAATGAAGACCCCCAGTTTGGCTTGAACAAGGTCTTCGCCGCATCTTTTGCTGAGGAGCCAGAAGTCTTCAACTTCAATGAGACTAGACCTGTGGAGGATGAGCTGAAGCTGGAACTATCTCCGAGGCTTAGAAGCTTCAGTCCATTACAGAAGAGCACATTTCTTAATGTTTCTGACCTTTTCACTGTAGAAGAGGGAAGCGGGTTTGAGTAATGACCCCCGCTTGGAAAGAAAATGAGCAGAAGGAGAAATGTTAAGTGACAATGTGACCTATTCTAAAATAAAGTTTTATCTCTAGACTTGTCTTGGTCCTTGCCTTTTACAGCAAATACTGTGCTCCTAGAAATGTACAAGTTTGTTGCACCATGCATTTTAAAGAGGCTGGAGTATATTCAACTTTGAAATCCTTGTTGCACAGCGTGTTATTTCCTAGTTTTTGTCTAGCCAGTCAGTAAAGGCACTTCCATTTACCCTTCAAGTTGCGCACAAATTGTCACTTGAACGTACACCTAATGGAAAAGCATAATTGCCCAAACACTCAGAGCCAAGGTTTACACTCACCTGAGGTCTTTCAGACAGTTTACAGGGTTTTTGCCGGTTTCATAAAGTCAAATTTAAGACCAAGAATGAAATTTCAGCTTTATATAGGTCCAAAAGGTAAGGACTTTCTTTATTTTTATATAATGCCCCAGCAGAAATTATTTGCATGCCCCATCAAGAAACTAATTCAAATTATTTAGTTATTTCTTGGCCACATTTAAACATCAAATCAAGCAGACCCTAGTTGTATACGTGAGAATTTTTCCAAGAACTTTAAAAACACTCAAACTTTAAGCTAAAATTATGCACAACAGATTTATAATATTTATAAATAGAGTTGTGTTGATGTATTGACTGTTGGTGTTCATGTAAACATACCGACTCGATCCAACACACCCAAAGGAAAATTTAAGACCCATTTAAAATGATTTAAGACCTACACGTCCATTTCAGCTGATTTAAGACTTGAGGCCTAAAATTGTTAATTAAGACCTAATACCCCCATGGACACCCCGGCTTAATTGGTTTTTGCAAAACTGCATTTACATACCACAAAGGAGTGCGTATCAATCAATCATGATGGGATGTATCCCTATATGATGTCCAATTAATGTTGTTTAAAACAAACCTTCACAGTCTGTTAAATGTATTTCCCCGATGAAGCCAGAATATTAATGCTGTGCAAATTACATGTTATACACAAGCAAATGTCTTTATTTTAATCAAGTGTTGATTTGAGAGACTAAACTTATCTAATGTCCAGCTGCTGTCCAACATTGGCCGCTTATTCAAATTCAGAAAATAAAACATTAAGGCTTCAAAAGCGCTCTCAAAGTAACCTGTAAATACTACATAATGATTTTATGCATTTAATTTTATTATGGGGATTTATTTGTGCAACTGCTTGTATTTGTGCAACTGCTTGTAGCTAACACTGTTTTGAGGAATTTAGTCTTAATATAATTGTAGTTCATTAGTCTATTTGGCATTTAAATATGGCATAATGCATTCCTTTTGTTTAAACCACATACGTGGCCTGTCTATTGACTTGCCATTAAAGCTTGTATGTAGCTTTGGTGGAAAAATAAGTGCATAGACTGCAAAAAGAATCAATTTCAACTGGTTAAAAAGGCTATTTTTGGTTTGAAAGGTGTAAGTTGGGATGACTAGAAAAGTCAAATTGATTCAACTACATTTTAGGAAGCACGTTTTAGTCCGTTTTTTAGGTTTGGCATTTAAAGTATAACATTTAGTTAAATATGTGATGTGTGCTTTCCATAAGGATAGAACTGCACAACCGTATACTAATATCAGTATTAGAAATACTTGAATAAGCCATGCAATTCACCGGCATCGTGTTGACAGATGAGGTCATTCAAATGACACTGATTAGGAAGAACATTTGAGAATGTATAAATTTGGAAATGTAACCGCATGTATTGTGTGACTGAATATAATGGACACTGCAGTAGAGAGTCGCTCTATTGGCATTCAGAGCATTGTGTACGCATTATTTATTTGTCATAGAACAGAAAAAACAACTCATGAGTGCTCTTAATCCATTAGAAAATCTTATACAGCCCCTTAAAATGAATCATTTTCATTGTCTGAGTGCCATAAACAAAGTAAAAACTTGCACATTAAACAAACTGTTCAAAAAAGATGCTGTATTAATATCTTTGTGAATTATAAGAACAAAAGTAAAGTGTGGTTCAAGTCAAAATTGTCAAATAAATAAAATACAAAACATCATATTACACAGCATATCTCAATAAATAAATTCATGAATTATAACTTAAGGAAACACTTCGCACCGCCTATGGATTCAAGACTAATCTAGACCCCCAAAACAAAACAAACAGTCAGTCCTTTTAGGGTCACATCTTGCGAATGCCCTGTTTATGTTTGTTTAGATATCTATGGTTCATGTTGTGGGCAGCACGGTGGTGCAGTGGGTAGCATGATCGCCTCACAGCAAGAAAGTCGCTGGTTCGAGCCCCGGCTGGGTCAGCTGACGTTCTGTGTGGAGTTTGCATGTTCTCCCCGTGTTGGCGTGGGTTTTCCTCCGGGTGCTCCGGTTTCCCCCACAAGTCCAAAGACATGCAGTATAGGTGAATTGGGTAAGCTAAATTGTTCGTAGTGTATGAGTGTGAATGGGTGTGTATGGATGTTTCCCAGTGATGGGTTGCAGCTGGAAGGGCATCCGCTGCGTAAAACATATGCTGGATAAGTTGGCGGTTCATTCCGCTGTGTGGCGATCGCAGATTAATAAAGAGACTAAGCCAAAAAGAAAATGAATGAATGAATGGTTCATGGTGTGCCCCAGGACCACAAAGCCAGTTATACGTTTGACCTATTTGAATATGCAGTAGTCAACGTTTGAAGTGGATCCTCGCCTTTAATCAAAGTTGTCCTAAAACTACTGAACACCCATTCTTGTCCACTTGCTCATCCATTTGATTCACTTCGAACGTTGACTACTGTACATAACCTGAATAAATAAGCTTTCCATTGGTGGTTTGTTACTATAAGACAGCTATTTGAAGACATGGAATCTTAGAATTAAAACAAATACTGAGCAAATCACCTTTAAATCCGTCTAAATAAAGTGCTTAGCAATGCACGTTACTAATCAATAATTGAGTTTTGACATATTTACAGTAGAACATGATCTTTACGTAGTATTCGAATCATTTTTACCCATTTTATTGCCAACATAAGACTGGTTTTGTGGTGCAGGGTCACCTTTTTGTCAATATTTTCCTTAAAATGAACCATACAAACGGGGTGTCATGGTGGCGCAGTGGGTAGCACGAACGCCTCACAGCAAGAAGGTCGCTGGTTCAATCCTCGGCTGGGTCAGTTGGCATTTCTGTGTGGAGTTTGCATGTTCTCTGTGTGTTCACGTGGGTTTCCTCCGAGTGCTCTGGTTTCCCCCACCAGTCCAAAGACATGCGCTATAGGTGAATTGGGTAAGCTAAATTGTCCGTAGTGTATGTGTGTGAATGAGTGTGTGGATGTTTCTCAGTGATGGGTTGCAGCTGGAAGGTCATCCGCTGCGTAAAACATGTGCTGGATAAGTTGGCGGTTCATTCCGCTGTGGCGATCCCAGATTAATAAAGGGACTAAGCCGAAAAGAAAATAAATGAATGTATGAACCATACAAACATAACCAAACCTGTCAAGTGTGAACACACCCTCACTTTCTCATTGTCCATTCACATGATCCTGTACAATACTTCACAGTATTTTTTACAGTCATAACTCCATACGCACGATAAACAGGTTATTATAGTAGAACATTTCTTTACAAAACTACATTCCCCTCAGCCTTGGTCATTATATTAATCAACCTCTGAATAATATGTTTGTAAGTCAAGGTAGCTCTGGATGTTTTTAACACTTAGGATAGCACGTACTGTAATTACGAACCATCCCACTGCAGTCAGCCTACAATAAAAGTGGTTAATAAGTGACCACAAGTGCTACTTCTTTTGTATAACAGATTTAGCTCTTATATACTTGACAGTCTCTTTGATGTTATTGTCATCGGGTGTCATTTTCACCAGGTGTGCCATTCGTCTGAAACCGTCCACCAGACCCGCTCCGGTCAAAGCCGAACACGGCTGAATGAACCAGTCCCGGTCACTGCAGCTCTTTCTCAGGTTAAACTGCTCTGTGATCTCGGTTACCGTCGCAGCTCCTACTACATCTTGCTTGTTGGCAAGAACCACCACCGGGAGCCCCTTGAGGTGCTCGCTTTTTAGTGACTGCTCCAGAACGCCCTTGGCCTCGTCCAGACGTTTAATATCAGACGAGTCCACGACAAACACAATCCCGGCCGTGTCCTGGTAAAAGTTCCTCCAGAAGGCTCGCATCTTTGCCTGACCTCCAACGTCCCAAACGGTCAGGCTGATTTTGTCCCGGTTCTTCTTGGCTTCGATCATCTCCACGTTGAATCCGATTGTAGGAACCGTGTGGAAGTTCTCATTGTATTTCAGTTTGTACAGAAGAGTCGATTTCCCAGCATTGTCAAGTCCTAGGAGGAGTATACGTGCTTCGGGTTTGTGCCTGGATCCCGAATGGCCCATTGTAAAATGTCAGATGTTCACACAAACACTGCTCACAGCCTTCTCTTAGCAAGTGTGAGTTTACATTAGATGGTTACTCAGTAATGTATTATAACTCGCTTATCATAGCTCTGTATGATTAATGGGTCAAAGTATCACAGGACACCTCCCTAATGATATGCTAAGAATGCCTGGAGCATTGTCCATGTCTACAAAACACATCTATTAATGTACACAATGAAATGTACAGACAAATATTCCACGATTAAAGAAAACAAAATTACTTTCATGGAATATTGTGTCAGTTTCAAGTAAAACGTGATGGCTTTTGACTTATGAAGTCAAGTTGCTTCAACATAAATAAATAAATAAATAAATACATACATAAAACAGAATAAATAAATGAAAGTTCAAAGTTAAGACCGTTTCCAAGTGACATGTGACCCAAAATATGATGGTCTCTTCATTGTTCATCAGCTGACCACATGAATGACTATGACCTGGCAGGTATGACAAGCAGACTTGCTTAAAAACAGCTTATAACTAAACAATGTCTTTAAACAAAGTCTTTCAAGAAATGTTGTCAAATGAAAACTACTTAGGAAAATTTATCAAAAATTACTTCAGGAGTCCGTTGGAACTGACATACCAACTTCAACTGATGGTTCATCATTTAGTAATCCTCGGAAGGGATTTCAGGAGGAAATATGAAAAACAACGAGCAAAGCTCCACATCAAGTTTCACCTTTGCCTTGCGATGGTTTTATCTATCCACACCCCGCCAGTTGTATCTGCCACAAAAACCAGTCCGGGGCAGTCTCCGTGACAGCTGCAGCCGCGCCGGCGTCTTTCCGAGGCGGCTTCATTCTGACCGGCGTCCGGTCGCCATTTCCCCTGCCAAATGCGCTTTTCACACAACTTTATAGTTGTCAGTGACGCGAACTCGTTAAAATCGGAACTCCTTGAGCCACACTGACCCATGTTTTGTCTCCCGCGTGTTGTAAACTACGTTAAACTCGGCGACAAAACACACCTTTATACAGCAGCCGCTGAACTACTATGTGTGTCAGTTCCAGTAAGAGTGTGTGTGTATGTGCAGATTTATAGAAGGCTTACTCACTGAGAACAGGCACCGGTCTTAGAGGGTTTAGTGCTGGACTCTATTCTGAGGCTTTACACCTGGTCCCGGTTGTCACGATGGACTGTCCAGCATCCGTTAAAGCCCGGTATGTCGCGCGCACGGGCGGTGTACGGTTACCGCGACCGGGATGTGGAAATACGTGTGTCCTGCGGTATGTCAGGAAGAATGCAAACAGCCATTTGTGCCATATGGCTATTATTGTGTTTGTTTTATATTTGCTTATTAATTTATGAGCTCACACCGAACCACCATTGCTGAAGAAAACAAAATGGAAAACGCTTCGACGCGAGGATAGTGTTAAAAAAATTACGTGATGACATTTTTTTAATGATTTTAATTAGTTAATCAGGTTTCAACTGATTGAATAGATTTTTTTTAAAGTTATGCAAAGTGTAACTTAATATTTATAGTTTGACAGATGTAAGTTGAGATGACTGGAAAAGTTATTTTGATTCAACTAAATTTTAGGCAGCAAGAACTGTCACGATTTCTTATTTGACTGACTTATGAGAGGACTAGTCAGTTTTCAGGCTTGACATTTAAAGTATTAAATTTAGTTAAATATGTGATGTGTGCTTTTCATAAGGACAGAAAACCGCATAACAGTATACACACACGTGGTGGTGTACGGTTACAGTGTCCCGGATGTGGAAATACATGTCCTGCGGTATGTCAGGAAGAATGCAAACAGCCATGTGTGCCATGTGGCTATTATTGTGTTTGTTTTATACTTGCTTCTTAATTTATGAGCTCACACCGAACCACCTCTGCTGAACAAAACAAAATGCTAGCACATGGCTTAATCCGGCCAGGCTGGCTTTATCTGGTTTTAGAGGGGCCTTGACCACTCTTTTTAGCTGGTCTCAGCAGCTGTTAGGACTACTAAAACCAGCTAAACACCAGGGTCACTCATCAGATAGCAGAGTGGCATTGAATCACTGTTGAAATTCTGTCAGAATCATCATTTTGGTTGAGGTTGAATATTCAGTGCTGAATGAAGTTAGTTGACGATATTCACATTGGGAAATGTGTAAATTATCAGCATTGGTTCAGTGTTGGAAATACACACATTGAATTAACGTTGATAATTGATCACGTCTCATTGATGAAAATACTACATTAAATCAATGTTGAAAATTTACTCATTTTTCCAACAATGAATTACTTTCATTCAATGAACAATGAGAATTCAACCATCATAGGCGGCTCAGTGGTTAGCACTGTCGCCTCACAGCAAGAAGGTCGCTGGTTCGAGTCCCGGCTGGGTCAGTTGGTATTTCTGTGTGGAGTTTGCACGTTCTCCCCGTGTTGGCGTGGGTTTCCTCCGAGTGCTCCGGTTTCCCCCACAAATCCGAAGACTGTGCTATAGGTGAATTGGGTAGGCTAAATCGTCCGTAGTGTATGTGTGTGAATGAGAGTGTATGGGTGTTTCCCAGTGATGGGTTGCAGCTGCAAGGGCATCTGCTGCATAAAACATATGCTGGATAAAACGGCGGTTAATTCCATTGTGGCAACCCCAGATTAATAAAGGGACTAAGCTGAAAAGAAAATGAATGAATGAATGAATTCAATCATCATGGTCTGGCACGGTGGCTCAGTGGTTAGCCCTGTCTCCTCACAGCAAGAAGGTCACTGGTTCGAGTCCCGGCTGGACCAGTTGGCATTTCTGTGTGGAGTTTGCATGTTCTCCCCGTGTTGGCGTGGGTTTCCTCCGGGTGCTCCCCCACAGTCCAAAGACATGCGCTATAGGTGAATTGAATAAACTAAATTGGTCGTAGTGTATGTGTGAATGAGTGTGTATGGATGTTTCCCAGTACTGGGTTGCATCTGAAATGGCATCCGCTTTGTAAAACATGTGCTGGATAAGTTGGCGGTTCATTCTGACCCCTGATGAATAAAGGGACTAATCTTCAAGCTGAAGGAAAATGAATGAATGAATTCAACCATCATCAAATGCTCAGAATGTATGTCTATTTTGTGATCAAGCTGCTACTGTAAACAATTAAATGAACCAAACAATCATTTATGTTTGTGACATTTGAAATGCTACAGAGTTCTTTATTTTGGTAATGTTATGATTAAAGTAATGAGGAAATATCTGGTCCACTGCTGAATATCTCTCTCTCTCTCTCTCTCTCTCTCTCTCTCTCTCTCCAGCTGAAGACATTTTGAGAAGACTTGTCAAAGACTGGGCATCTTGATGGTGAGCCAGGCCTTCTCAAACGATGTTATGAACATGGCTGTGATTCTGGAAGTGAGAACTGTGATTTTGGATAAACTATTCCAAAAGGACTACGATACACCTTAGGTTCAGCTCATTTTTTATTAGCCGCATTTCAAAGGCTCATTTATTCTTCAAAAGTGATGTTTCTATTGTGATGTGGTCTTCTTTAATGTTTTACAACAGATCGATACAAAGGATGTAGAGAAATGTGGAAAACCTTCCCATGTGGACGTTTTTAATATTGTAATTGTGTGTTTAAATATTGTAATACATTTTGCATTATAAAATGCGTTGGTTTAATAATGTTCAGAGAAGACTCAAAAGTAACCTTTACATTTTTTTAAATGCTAAAACAAAATGAATCATCATAATTTAAAGGTGCTGTATGTAAGTTTTTGACTCGTCTAAAGCATAAAAATACCATAATATGTTTGCAGATATTTAAGAAACATGTTAAGTGAACATTCTTGTTTATCTGAAAAACAATGCTGAAGTCAGTTATTCTGCTTTGAAAATGTGAGTTGCGTGCTGGAACGCCTGTCTTTGTTTTGGTTCTTTTAACCTGCCCACTTATATTTCAGCACCCCGGGTTGCCTTGTTAGAAAACAGCGTATTTTATTCATTCATTCAGAAAGGCTCTCAAAGCATGCGCCTGTGACCGAAATGCGACCTCTGGTGGACAGTAACAGACTCCGAAATGATTCAGATTTCCACATGAGGTTATTATTTAGCAAATAATATAAATATTCCAAACGTAAACATTAGGTAAGCAGGTTACATTGTAAGCCCGTGTCCTAACAACAGGCTACATGATGAGATTTGCAGTGATGAGCAATTTGGCTGTGTGCACCAGACGAAACCCGACAGAAATTTAAATGCAGCCATTCAGAAGCACAGAATATGCACTCACTCACGAAATGGTAAGGTTTATAATCTAATTAATACATATTAAACCTCTTTAACATTAAATGTAGATGCTGAATCACTCATATGTGTTGGTTTGTCACAGTTTTAAAGTTCCAAGATCTGAGGTGAACTATCTGCTGCTGCTTTCAGTAGTATGGCAATAAATGTCATGTAAAATGGCATTCAAACTCACATTATTAGCATTTAACACTGAATAAAGCACATGAGGTGTACCTGAGGTGATCATAGTTTATCCTATTGTTCACCTGTGAGAAACAGAAGCCTTCTAACAGAAGTTTCTAAATTCCAGGTATTGGTTAAGACAAAAACTCATTTTAATATGGTAAATATTCCTTCTATAGTGTGCCGTTGCCTTTACGCTCGATCGTCAGACTCACTCCTGTTGGTCCTCAATCTGGCAACCTGCGCTTGCGTTTGTTTTGATCCAGGAATGCAATACCTAGTTCAACCACTTTGTGTCATATGTACATACTGCACCTTTAATGGAAATGACAGTAAAATGACTATATATACACTGTACAAAAAATCTTTAGATGGCTTAGTTCATTTTGTGCATGGATTTTGAGTTTTACTTATTTAGAAAAGTTTAGCTAACTAAAGTGAAGTTTCTTTTTTTAAATGAGCCCAATAAGTTCAGTTGACTAAAGTAAAGTTTTAAAAAACAGAATCAAATAAGTTCAGCTAACTAAAACTAAAGTTTGTTTTCTAAAACTGCATCCAAAAAGTGAAGATGTGCTATTGTTTTTTGTAATTATGTATATGGCACGCGCGCACACACACACACACGCGCACACACACACACACACACACACACACACACTATTACACAGCACAAAAACGAGCACTATTAGCTTGACTTGTAAGGTTTATTTAAATCGCTTTAATCTCCCACATACATTTCACACAGTGCAAGAAATTCAGATTTTGTGTAGATGGGGATTTGTGCCAATTTTTTTTTTCGATCTTTGAAGTTAACATTTAAGTAACATTTCTTAAGAGGAAAGTTGAAAAACTGTAAGCCAGTATTACTTCAATAGTCTTCACAAAGTAAATACACATCATATAACCCTAAATCTGTCCACTTCAGTCTGCATATAGCCATTAAGATAGTGACCTAAAGACAGGAGTGACTGGAGACCTGACGATCATGAATGGGACCGGTTATGACGTTAAATCAAAGTCTAACATTCGTAAAACTTAATCCTAATCACATCCAAGCGCAAACTTAATCCTAATCACATTTAAACGAACTGATGAGCAGCACCAGTGTAAATTGATATGAATGGATCATGTACACTGAAAAAAATGATTCATTGGGTTTACTACTTCTTCTTTTTTTAAGGTAAGTGGTTGCAAACAATTGATATGGGCTGAATTCAAACAAACAGATTAAATGGAGTAATGTTCAACTTAATTTGTTTGTTTAAATTCAATCCCATATACACTGTATGCAACCTTAAAAAAATGGAGTAAATCTAATGAATCATTTTTTTCAGTGCACATCCAAATCCAAGAGCTGCATATGGTTTCATCAGCTCCTTATCTGACCCAAAACAAAAAAAAGGTTATGATATTTATGCGATTTATCCTGAACAAATTACTATGAGTGCATCTTCAAGGCAATAAATGTCTTTCTACCATTCAAGCCGATAACAGTTTCACAAATAATATTGCTCTGTATAACAAGGAAGGCCAGGATACATCATCTTTACAGTGTAAGGAATTGAAAAGTAATTCAAAAAGTGTCCATTTGGCACACACCAAAACAAAAAAATCTGGGAATGCATGTGTTTGTATGCACATGCATCTATTGTAATGCTTTTGGCTTGTCTCTTATATTACAGCGTCTCACCTCTGGTTGATGGAAAAAGGCTACTCTGCAGTTTTGCTGGCCGAGCTGCTCTTGAACTTGACCACCATGACAGTGATGTTATCTGGACAGCCACGGTAGAACGACTGCAGGACGATGCTCTTGGCACCGAAGTGCGGCTCATCCAGACGCTCCCGGACGAAGCGCACGGCCTCCTCGTTGCTGAAGGCGTCCCATAGGCCGTCCGACGCCAGGATCATGAACTCGGGCTGCAGCTTGTCCAGGTCGAAGGTAAGGATGTCGGGGTCTGGGATGACAACGTTCAGGTTTTTCAGTGGGTAGTCGCCCAGGGAGCGGGACATGGCCAGAATGCCCTGCACACGCCACGAACCGTTGAAACTGATGAAGCCTCCTGAATGAGAAGATGACAGACGGGTTACCATTCACACAGAATGCAGAACTGGTAGGAAGTTTGATCATATCCATTAACTCAATATAATCCCAAAGTGGAGGATCGAGGGACAATGAGGGTGGATGTAGTCGCTTGGTGATTTCCAAAAATCAAATAAATTGTATTAACCCTTGTGTGCTGTTGGGGATGTTTTCATCCACTCTGGGGTGATTTTGAGTCTTAATTTGGCCACAACTTTCTCTGTGATTCAGCATATGGAATGATTATTGATGACAAACCTTATTTTGACATATATTTTGGGAAAATGCTTTGAAAGTATTCATAACAATACACTCTGGGCAAATTGACTACCCTTTCGTTATGTTGGTGGCTGTTTTTGTCCCATAGACTTCCATTATAATGACATTTTTTGATAGCAAAGCCATATAATCAAAATTTTTAATTTTTATTGTTGATCATCAGTTGCAGTGCAAAAAAAGCTTAGTTTCTGGCTTATAATGATATGGTTATATGGAGTATAGTGTGTGTGTGTGTGTGTGTGTGTGTGTGTGTGTGTGTGTGTGTGTGTGTGTGTGTGTGTGCGTAAGTGTGTGAAAGTGGGAGAGAGACCTTGATATGTTTGAGAAAATCAAAAATAAGCAGCTCAGCTCTCAGAACATAGTAAACATAGTAAGTGTATTTATGCACACACACTATAATTTGTTGTTTTACTCCGCAGAACTCCATATAAAATATATATTAATGCTGTCAACTGGTGATCTACAGTAAAAATGACACATTTTACCTCTTCCCAACAAGGAAAAACACCAACAATCAAGAATGCATGATTATATGCAACGTGAGCTAACAAAATCAATATTTTAGATTTGATTGCATGTGTACTTTAATGTTGATAAAGTATTTATTTATTCTTGCTAAAGATGACAGCCAAAATCATGACTTGCATTTCCTGACTGGTGAATCAGTCAAAAACTCACCGGCTCTCTTGATCCTCTTGCGCTCCTTCAGCTGGTAGGGCTTGTGATCGTGTGAAAGGGCCACGGCGTTTCCGTCTTTATCGCAGAGAACGCCACGAGAGTCTCCAACATTCGCCACCGTCAGCTCGCGGTCAGACAGCAAGGCTATGAGACATGTTGTGCCTGAAATCAAAGAGCAGCGATTCAGCATTGTTCACAGTCTGATGGAAGATAGAGCTAAAACACATGCTGCTCCTGCTGACCCGCTTCATCGTGAGAGGCGGAGAACTTCTCCACCATGTCCCGGTCCACGGCCAGGATGCGCTGCTCCAGGATGGAGGGGTAGGAAAGAGGACTGTCCTTCTTCTCCCTCTCGAACGCCTGCAGCTGCTGCTTCAGAGCCTCCGGCAGGTGGGCCTTCACATAATCTGCAGCCCCCTGGAGAACAGAAGAACAAAAAAAGCTTTTACAAATCCAATTGATACGTTTATCCTACTTATTACTGCAAAATTAGAAGTTGTAAATATTGCAAATGTCATTTACAACAAGGGGAAGAAAGGTCTGCAAATAAGCACACAAATGATGTGATTGACAGGCATTCATTCCCACTTTTATGACGGAGAGATGCATTTTTGGAAGCTTCGAATCCATTTACTGCCATTAGAGCTGAGAACAGCCCGGATATTTAAAGGTATAGTTCACACAAAAATGGATCATCGTTAACTCATCATCGTCACCGCAGTAAAGACTGAAGGGAGCAAGTAGTCTTGATGGAATTTATGAATAATGATTGGTAGGATGCGCAATTAATTTAAAATATTAAGCAAGCATGACTGGTTTGAGTCCCAGCTGGGCCAGTTGGCATTTCTGTGTGGAGTTTGCATGTTCTCCCCGTGTTGGCGTGGGTGTCCTCCGGGTGCTCCGGTTTCCCCTACAGTCCAAAGACAAGCACTATAGGTGAATTGGATGAACTAAATTGGCCGTAGTGTGTGAATGCGAGGGTGTATGGGTGTTTCCCAGTAATGGGTTGCAGCTGGAAGGGCATCCGCTGCATAAAACATATGCTGGAATACTTGGCGGTTCATTCCGCTTTGGCGTCCCCTGATAAATAAGGGACTAAGCCGAAGGAAAATGAATGAAGCAAGCATGATTAAGCATGGTCATTGTCAGGGAAATGCGGTTCTGTGATCAGTAGTAAAGCTCCAACAAAGGCCAGAGGGTGCTCTCACTCAGAAACCGCAAATACTCCAAAAAGAAGAGCAGAATCAAACGAGTCGAGGATTTAACTTCTTTTACGGATTCAACGTGACCAATAAACCTACAACTATGAAAACATCTCACAGAATGATGGTTTTCAAACATTAGACCGAAATAACATGCTATTAAATGACGTATTTTCATGTGCTTTCAGATCAGCATAAACACAGAGCCATAGTTCACTGAAACAGTGGTCAAATCGCAAAATGATTCTCTTTGATTTCAGGTTCGTGACAAATAAATAGTATCATAAATAGTATTAATCTTTTGTGTAGCTTGTCAAGGAACCATGGCTCTGTGTAGTAAACCGGTCTCCATTTGAAAGCAGCTGCTGAAAATTTACTGCTGATTACAGAGCCGGTTTTACTGCCAAAATGCACATGAAAAATCACCTTCAATCAATTGTCCATCTCTATTTTCTACTCTTACTTCAGTGTGTGAAGTGTACTGAATCTCACGTGTACAATCAGACATGCACACACAAATAAACTGCTAGAACGCAGATTAAGGCATTTATATATAACCCCAAATCAGGCTATTGGCCAAAAAAATACCTGTTCTGGTCGGATTTTAAGCAGTTTTTGACTTTTAATCGATAAAAGAAATCAGGGTGTGGAATTTACATGACATTACACACATCAGCTGATTAAGCATAATCGGCTTAAGAACGTGCATGTAAACACACTTAATGCCAGTGACCGATTAAGTCATCCTAATGTGGATCACTGAATCATTCACCTAATCCTTTCATAAAACAGACTAGATCAAGAACAAAACACCAGTGTCGATCCAGCTCCGGCTCTGTCTAAAACCATTTTCTTTGGAAAAAACTGAATGTTGTCTCAATATGATCTCTGAAATGAAACTCAATAGCATCTTATTAATTATATACAACAGTTCAACAAACAAGACCACACGTGTGATCCTGATGTGCTGATATTCAGGAAAACAACCATCTTGCTTGTGTGCTATTAATGAAAAGATGTTTCTTTAGGCAGGTTTTCTTGCTGAAGAACACTGTAGCCAGCAGATCTTCTTTGCTCTGTGCACAGATATGACAGCTCACGCAGGTATACTGGCCTAAACCACAGCAACAAAAAATGCCATGACAGATCCTAAATATTTCCAGTGCAAACAGCGTATTATGGACTGATCCGTGGAGATAAAGGATAAGACACAAACAGTTTGGGAGATTTAGGATATTCATGGTGGACTCTCAAAATGATTTTTTTTTTCAACGCAGCTTGAGTGACACACTTAGGCCCAACACCTAGCCTTCCCCTTAAAACAGAGGGGTAGGGGTAGAAGTTTCCCCCTTAGGGCTGATTTATACTTCTGCATCAAGCGCACACGTATGCTCCGGCACAGCCATGCGCGGTTGCATAGCCCTCGCCGTGGCTGACGCTGATGCGCACCTCTTAAAAAATATAACTACACATCACAACGACGTGTAGCACAAGCTCGGGATTGGTCGGCTTGGTAGCTGTGACAAGTGCGGGTGGTGCTGAGAGCCGCAAGCCCGATGGTGTGATTGTTTATAAGTGTGGAGTCCTGTGAAGGAGCTCCAGATGGAAACTTTTGTTTTGTGTTTACCTTATGATTGAAGTTGATGCACGTCCACTGGTTCTTGCCTCTGAGCAAGTTTTAGCTACTTGTATTTTAAGGTAGCGTTCAGAAAAAACAAAACACCCGCGAAGAAACTCGACACAGAGGAACATAAAAACCTACGGCCAGCTAGCGTTTCGGAAGTGTTACTGCAGATCAACACAACAGCAACGTGCAAGGCAGGCGCCGTGGGTCACGCAAAATGGGACACCACTACTTCACATGCACACGTCGTCATGTCATCACTAGCGCAGATTTTGAGCTCTGCAGATACATAATGTTCAGTTCATTACTATAGAAATTTCACTGCATGAGTGTAGATGCTAATTTTCCGTATGAATTAATTAAAAATATCGCATTTCTGATGTCACGCGCTCCAGCACAAAGACAAATACAGTGGGTTGCCTTATAGTACCATAAAAAGTAGTGCACAGCTCTTTACTAATGTCAACAAAAGGCAATGCGGTGCATCTCATGTACGAGTCTATGGGTGTTGAAAGACGCACAAAACTATACTTTGTATTTACAGTGCTCATGTTCATGGATGTAACCACAAGATAACATACCAGATGTGCTGTAAAAAAAACAGCCACCAAACTTTATTTACAGACTGGCCTGTTCTGTCATCTCAATGGGTAAGCTTAGCAGAACTTAAACCGGAAGCTGCGACCGTTATTTATTTATTTATTTATTTTTTTTCATATTGTGATGCAGTTCCTAGAGAAACGGAATATTAAATGAGAAAACAGTGGGCGTGGCTTGTTTTATCTACTGTGAGCTGATTGGATGTAGTAAAATAGGCATTTCATTCAGAAAGATCTGGAAAAGGGTTTCAGGAGAGTTACTACAACCCAACAGACACCTCCTGCTCACCATTTTTGTTTGTTGTCAAAACTGACAGTTGGAGGGGCGTGGTTAAGTGTTAGCCACGCCCAATATCCCAGACAGACTATCTGAGTATCTCAGTTATCTAAGAAATTAACTGAAAGCATTTTTTTTCTTAATGACATGCACAGATGAATTGTGTACTTTAAAATATGTTGTGTAATACAATGGTCCCTCATTATTCGTGGGATTTACGTTCTAAAAATAACCCGCAATAGGCGAAATTTGCGAAGTAGTCCGCTTTATTTTTTACAATTATTATAGATGTTTTAAGGCTGTAAAACCCCTCACTTCACACTTTATACACTTTTCTCAAACAGGCATTAACATTTTCACACGCTTTTCTTTTGTTTAAACACTCTCAAAGTTCAAACTTTCGTAAAAATATACGTCCAGTGTTATAGAATGAAACCAAAGATCAAAACCTGTTGTCAGGCGCAAACATTCATTCATAGCTTTCAGCAAAAGGTTCATTAAGCTTTTTAACACACACCGGACGCGCACATTTGCATGTTATTTAAAATGAAACTAGATGGCGCTCTGTGGCGCGGCAGAAATATAAACAGTGTCCTGAGTCGCAGCTGGGCACCGCAGCTTGCAGCACCGGTACCCTGATATAAACATATGTTTACAATTCTAAAATGCATAGCGCTGCGTGGTGCGCGACCCCCTTTACGATGGTCTGCTGCGGACAGTCACAACCCTTTTTGCATCCTTGTTAGAACTCACACTGCTAGCAATCGACGATTTATGTTAATTTGGGAAGCTGAACGCATTCTGTACTGTACATGAAACATGGAGGAGATTGACTGACAATGGTCTACAGCCAATCAGGATGCAGAACACGATGCGCTGTAAAAAATAAATAAATAAAGCAGCAAAACTACAAGGCCGCGAAAGGTGAACCGCGTTAAAGTGAGGGACCACTGTAAAATTTAGCGGGTTTACTTCCAAAACGTTTCTTTGAAGACCATGACCGTAACACATTAACACCGTTAGGAATGAAATAATACAGATGTTTGTTTGTAGTAAACATCCTTATTAATGCCCATTTGTTATTGACATTTATGTGTCTCCTTGCACAGTTTTGCAGCCCTGTTCTTGGTGTAGCAGCTGATTTAAGAGAAAAGCCTCATACTCCTTTGTTTGTAGTGTGGTTCTTCCCCTTACCTCTACACCTAAAGAATTTGGACACCTCCTACCCCATTCACATGAATGCGCTAAGGGATAGAAATGGGATTGGGCTTTTATTCATAAATTTCCTTTGGCATAGTCCCTTATTTATCAGGGGTCGCCACAGCGGAATAAACTGCCAACTATTCCAGCATATGTTTTATGTAGCGAATGCCCTTCCAGCCGCAACCCAGTACTGGGAAACACCCATAGACTCTCGTATTCACACACGCACACACACTCATACACTACGGCTTTAGTTTATTAAATTCACCTATAGCGTATACAGCACAACCAGAGCACTCAGAGAAAACGCATGCCAACACGAAGAGAACATGCAAACTCCACACAGAAATGCCAACTGTTAATAAAACGATTCCACATTCGATCATTGGTAAGTAGCACACACTCTTAATAACAACATTTTTTTTAATTTCCTTGTGTTATACAGAAGAAAGGTTTAGTCCAACATGAAGCTAGGAGTAAATGCCAAACGTCCATTTATTGAGGTGAACTGTCTCTTTAAAAGAGGCCGAGAGCTCTTTCCAGACTGAGTTTTGAGCAGAATACAGATGAAGGGACAGAGAGTCTCTGAGGAGCGAGTGCCCTTTTCCAAACACTGCCAGAGATCACCACAACATCGAGTCAAAGAGCGTTATTTCCCCATCATCAGTGCGGATGCTTTGGATTCCTCACGCTACAGTCTTCAACATTACGCTCTCGCAAGTGACTCAGCGATGCCACGCTAAAAATAAAAAGATGAAACCAGAGACGCAAACATAATACCTGCCTGCCAAGAGAAACGCTGCAGTCTCTTTCAAAGTCACATCCCAGGCAAACAGCTTTTCAGAAAGACAGCGCGGAGCCTTCTGATGAAGCCTATGCATTATTTACTGCACTGATGTAGAGCTCTTGCAGAATAAGCAGATATAGCTCAGGGTCACTTTGCACAAGGCAGTGATTTGAAAACTGTAAATAGCAGCACGGAGTCACTATAAAGAGGAGTCTTTCAGAGGTTAGAGATTGAGGGATTTCTCCTAAATCGAGGGCAGTTATACAGTACATCTCAGAAAATGCTTAAATTACTGTAGTCATACTCTGAAAAGGGAAATGTAGTTAATCTACGGTGCAGTTCAAAATAATCACACACAAGTGGTTCTAAACATTTATGTATTTCTTTCTTCTGCTGAACATGAATCAAGATGTTCTGAAGAATGTATAAACGGCCATTGACATTCATAGTAGGAAAAAAAAAAAATTACTACATTTCCCTCCACATTCTTCAGCATATCTGCTTTATTTAATATTGCAAGAATTACTGTAAGATGGAGTACATCTTTCATCCCCACTTCTCTCTCAGTATAATGGAAAAGAATACAAAATCAAAAGATTCTTAAAAAATAAAACATTGAATTTTGTGTCCAAATACTAACTGGTTAACTCTAAATTTGTTGTTTAGTGTGTAAGAACATTGAACTAACTAATAGTCCTTTTCCACTGACTGGTACGGTATGGTAGGGTACGCTTTTATGGCCGTTTCCACTGTCAAAAGGTACCAAAAAGTGAACTGTACCACTTTTTGGGTACCCTTTCCAAAGGGTACCTAGCACAGCAAAAGGGTACCAAAAGGCAGAGCGAGCTGAACGCTATTGCACAGCTGAACGCTATTGGTTTACAGAGTAGCGCCACTAGCGCGTGCACAAGCCAGGAGAATGAAAACAAAGGAAGCGGCATTTTTAAATACACATAATAATATATACGTCTAATAACGAGCCATGGTGGGGCGGCGTGGTGGCGCAGTGGGTAGCGCTGTCGCCTCACAGCAAGAAGATCACTGGTTTAAGCCTTGGCTGGGTCAGTTGACATTTCTGTGTGGAGTTTGCATGTTCTCCCCATGTTCGCGTGGGTTTCCTCCGGTTTCCCCCACAGTCTAAAGACATGTGCTATAGGTAAATTGGGTAAGCTAAATTGGCCGTAAACATAAGCTGGATAAGTTGGCGGTTCATTCTGCTGTGGCGACCCCAGATAAATAAAGGGACTAAGTCGAAAAAAAAGAACAAATGAATAAGCCATAGTCAACCCAACAAACATTGTCGTCGTCTTGATGAAAAGCCACAAAGCCAAAAAGATAAGCAAAATCTGCCATGTGTCCTGTTGTTGTTTACGAGGCCTTATAAAAGCGAGTTTTACTTCCTCTAGACATTTGCATGCGCTTGCTGCGCGTCTGTATTTGAAATAACGAACTTGAGCTGCTAATAATAATGTACGCGTGATTATTGAAGTGAGGCTCACATCCTTTCAGAAACGCGAGAGTGAAGTTCGAAAAAACAAAGAAGAAGCCTGAAAAAACAAAGGAGCAAATGATTCTTTCAGTGACCTAAAACATGAACGAACCGCCATGTTTAATTATTATTGTCGCCGTTTAGACTATTATGAACTCGGAATGACCAAATTACTTTTTAACAAGATGTGTTACATGTGCTGGTGAAGAATAAATATGAGAAGTCTGTACTGACTGTATATGTTTCGTATCATTTATGAACCCAAATAAGGTCTAAATGTATGATTTTTTTTCTAATTGGTAATATTTCAGAGGATCTGTATGTTCATATGTTTTATTTATTTTATATAAATCGCAGATGTTACAGTAGGCTATTTCGCATTATCATTGATCTGCAGCTATAATCAAATATTGTTCATAGAAAGGTTAGTAACTAACATTTATACATAAGTATTTATGTATATAAAGCATTTGTTTAGTACAAAGTGCTTCTCATATTGTGAACTACAAGCGAGAATGACGTCGACTGCAGCTTTCTGTCATACACTACGCCTACCAAAAGGGTACCATTTGGCAGTAGAGACACAAGCCTGATAAAGGTGAGCCGTGCCAAACCGTACCACTCAATGGAAACGAGGCATAATACTGGCACCCATTGACTTTCATAGTAGGAACGAAAATTACTATTGAAGTCAATGGGTGTTTTTTATTCCTTAAGTAGATCTTCCATTGTGTTCAACAGAAAAAAGAAACTAATTAGGAACAAGTAATGGCAAACTACTAATATATTGATTTATTGCATAGGCTGTACTTCTCTGCAGGCTTCACAATCTGAATGATTTATAAAGCATGTTGATCATTGTGTCTCGGGAACAAAGAGAGTAGGGCGGATGCGACCCACAGTGACCTCCTTCCACTCAAGACCCTCCCACTGCAAACACACCACCAGTCAAGCTTTCATTTCACTCCAATCACACACCAGCATAAAGAGGGCTTCATTACGGCGGTTACACACCTGCGTTTGGATGATTTAAAGGGATAGTTCACCCAAAAAGAAAAATTCAGTCATCATTTAATCACCCTACACTTGTTCCAAACCTGTTTGAGATTTTTTTATTCTGTTGAACGCAAAAGAAGATATTTAGAAGAATGTTTGAAACCACTAACTTGTACTATGGATGTCAGTGGTTTCAGGTTAGTTCTGATTAGTCACAAATAATCTGGTGTCAGATTTATCAAATTTGCGTAAAAACCTTCCTAAAATTGGAAGTACACCAGAATAACTTTTTAAAATTTATTTATTAATGATTACTGTCAGCGCCAATAGCCTAGTGCAGGGGTGCCCAAACTTGGTCCTGGAGGGCCGATGTCCTGCAAAGCTTATTTCCAACCCCAATCAGACACTCCTGTGCTAGATAATCAAGCTTTCTAGATTCTAGAAATCTAGATAATCAAGCATGTTCTAGAACCATCTGTGCAGGTGTGTCTGCAGGACACCGGCCCTCCAGGACAGAGTTTGGGCACCCCTGGCCTAGTGGTTAGTGTGTCGATTCCCGGCTCGAGATCCTTTGCTGAACCTTATACGTTCCTTCATATGCTTGACTCTAGTTTAAGTGAGCTAAAGAAAAAAAAACAAAAAAGGTCACCTACTTCTCAGATGGCCTGAGGGTGAGTACATTAACAGCTAATTGTAATTTCTGGGTGAACTAAATAAGTGAATAAAAGTATTTTAAAGTATTTGTTGCGTCACTGCTTTACTGTTATGAAATAACCAAAAATACAATACTGAATCAATAAGATTTTTTATTTTATTTCACTGGAATTGGTAAATCTGACTCTTTTGAGCTGTCTATTTATCAAAGCATGCTTTAAAAAGTAAAACGATTTCCAAAAAGTCAGTAAGCACTTTTTTTCCTGAGCAGTAAGTCAGCATATTGTTTTTGGAGGATCATATGACACTGAAGCTTTGACATTATACAGGTATAAATTACATTTGATCTCCCAGTGATGGGTTGCAGCTGGAAGGGCATCCGCTGCGTAAAACATACGCTGGATAAGTTGGTGGTTCATTCCGCTGTGGCGACCCCAGATTAATAAAGGGACTAAGCCGAAATGAAAATGAATGAATGAATGAATGAAGTTACATTTGAAAAAAATCATTCAAATTAGGGCTGTGCAATATCTCAGTATATATATATATATAATTTGTATTAATTGTATGATCACATTCGTAAATTTTAGAACAATTTACTCATCTGCCAATGAATGTTTAGGGGTGGAGTTTGGGACACGCCTCCCTTTTAAAAATCGTACATTTTCAACACAATCTTATTGCAATTTGTAACTTTTGAAATAGTGGCTAATTCATATTAATTGTATGATCACATTTGTACATTTTAGGATGATTTACTAATCCACCAATGACGGTTGGGTTTAGGGGTGTAGTTTGGGGCCACGCCTGCCTTTTAAACATCATACATTTTCAACACAATCTTATCACAGTTAGTAACTTTTGGATTTAGTGGCTAATTCATATTAATTGTATGATCGCATTCTTACATTTTAAAATTATTTACTCATCCGCCAATGACGGTTGGGTTTAGGGGTGGAGTTTGGGGACACGCCTCCCTTTTAAAAATTGTACACTTTCAACACGATCTTATTACAATTTGTAACTTTTGAATTTAGTGGCTAATTCATATTAATTGTATGATCACATTCGTAAATTTTAGAACAATTTACTCACCTCCCAATTACGGTTAGGTTTGGGGGTGGAGTTCGGGGGCACGCCTCCCTTTCAAACATCGTAAATTTTCAACGCAATCTTTGTAACTTGGATTTAATGGTTAATTCATATTAAATGTATGATCTCATTCGTACATTTTAGAATGATTTACTCATCCGGCAATAACGATTGGGTTTAGGGGTGGAGTTTGAGGCCACGCCTCCCTTTTAAAAATCGTGCATTTTCATACGAATAAAATCGTATGAATTCGTACGAATTAAGCACTTATCTGACTATACGTAAAAAACGTATGTATTCCTATGTTTATATATTTTTTATTAAATAAACACAGCCTTGGAACTTTATTTAAACATCTTTTAAAAAGCCTATTCATTGCATTTAAAATAAGACATAAAAAAGATGGCCATAATTCATACATCACACGACTCCGCTCCGCCATCTCTAATTAAAAGCTTAATTTAACAGGCCTAATTCAAGATTATAATAACGAGAGGACCAGACACCAGGGATTAGAGGAAGGGCACACGACAGAAGAGCAAGACGAGCGTTGATTAGGCCGACTGCGCTAGTCACTGTTAGCGTGAGCGCTCTTCATTAGCACACACCACAGGGTAAAAGATGATGTAACATGACACTGTCTATTTAACAGGGTATTTTTAACAGACCCTCTAGATCAAATATCTCACAGACCTAGTTTTCATGTATGGCATATTAAATCAGAACATGAACTTGCTCAAATATTGATTATATGTGCAAAATATGATTGATTGTTGACTAGTAGGCTTTATGGAGTATCACTTCCATTTACTGCGGAGATATTTTATTCTGTTGCCAAAGAAGACATTACTGAAGCCCTTCACAGCTGTTTTAAATGAACAAGATCTATGGTGAAAAATGTGATACAGTAGGCAGACTAAAAATTGAATACAAAAAATAAAAAGACTGGGTGGAGTTCATCCTGTTTTTTTGGTATCAGATGTACTGAATATGGTGGGAGGCTGGAAAAGACTTGCTGTATAATTTCTGGAAAAATAAAATGTATAATTAAATCTAACAGCATAGCTATTTTGCTCCTCTGGTGCTGTTGTGAAATAAAACAAATTAAATAAAAGAAAGAAATGCATTTATTTGATCCAATATAGTTAAACATTAAAATAATAACACGCACACACACACACACACATATATATACACATATATATATATATATATATATATATATAAGTAAAATAACTTACAACTAAAATATAAATAAACTATGTTAAATTTAATTATATATATATATATATATATATATATATACACACATATACATACACACACACACACACACATATACATATATACACACATATATACATATACACACATACATACATATATATATATATATATATATACACATACATATATACATACATACATACATACATATATATATACATACACACACACACATACATACATTTGTATAAAAATAATTAAACATAAATAAACTAAAATAAAAATATACAAATGTAAAAACACAA
>CAIGQW010055679.1:2607016-2620495 GCA_903798125.1 Danio choprae | reverse complement strand
GCTACAAAATGGTAAACATTGGTAAATGTTGTAACCTATATTAGGTAAATGGTTAATAGGTAAATGTTGTAACAAAGTAGGAACGAATTTGGACAAACCCAACCATTTAGTTAAGAAAAAAGAAAAGTGTAATTTAATTTTTATTGGAAAATTTGACCCAACGTTGGGTTACAAAAGGTACTTTATAGGAACAGTGTCCTATACTGATACTCTTCATGCATTTGTTTGATACATGAAAAAAATATATAATAATAATTTTTTTTAGAAAATACATAAATACAAAATTAGGGCGTCACTGTGGCGCAGTGGGTAGCACGATCGCTTCACAGCAAGAAGGTTGCTAGTTCGAGCATCGGCTGGATTCAGTTGGCATTTCTGTGTGGAGTTTGCTTGTTCTCCCCGTGTTCACGTGGGTTTCATCCGGGTTATCTGGTTTCCCCCACAAGTCCAAAAACATACGGTATACGTGGGAGAGAGAGAATTTAGATTGTATTGCCATTTCAGCTTCTATGGCTATGTCATGGCAAAAAAAACAGATCAAGTTTGCCAGATTTTATAAATACCACTTTTCTATAATTATAAAAAATATTCTAACAATTAAAAGTCATCAACAGCAATAAATAATACACCAGGTAAAATACATAAATAATAACAATAATGATAATAATAATGATCATTCATTCATTTTCTTTTCGGCTTAGTCCCTTCATTGTTTTACGCAGCGGATGCCCTTCCAGCTGCAACCCATCACTGGGAAACATCCATACACACTTATTCACACACATACACTACGGACAATTTAGCTTACTGTGTAGTATAACCTCCTAAATCTGTAGCAGCAAGTTTCTTTGTAAAATGTAAGCTTTGTTAACTTTCCCTTAAAATTTCAAATGAAACAAAAGTTGATTAAATAATCAGCATACTATTGGGGGGATCCTGACAGAACTATTCGGTCACCTGGGTACCTTTCATGGACAATTTATTGAATACTGTTAATTGTGCCACTTAAAGAACACAGAAAACATATTAACTCCACTTTTTTGAAAATAGGTTCATTTTAACCTAGAGACATTTTTCGCATAGAGGTTAATCCATGTAGTCGATCCCCAGATCTAGCAGGACTTTTAGCTTAGCTTAGCATAGATCACTGAATCAGATTAGACCATTAGCACCTGAAAATCAGCTATCTTCAGTGTATTGGAGTTAAAATAGGTAGGCTGTGTTCAGGATTTTCACCAAAGTAAATAGGTACGCTTTTCCTATTATTAGGTAATAAATCAACGCTCTCTTATGGCAATTCGTAACTTTTTGATCTAGTGGTCGATCTCATTCGTACAATTTAGTATGATTTGTTTATCCCCCAATGACGGTTGGGTTTAGGGGCCCGGGTTTGGTGCCATCCCTGAACTGAACTCATACGAATTAGCCACTTAACTGTCAAAATGTAAAATTTCCTTGTGAGATCAGGCTGAATAAATTTATCATTTCGCCTGCTGCTTCCTTGGTATAGTAAGTTCTTTGATTATTACACCAAAATTAAGAGTATAGTTCCTATAACCATATTAGTCTATAAAATAACAATTTTTTTTGTGTTGGTTGTAGTACAGGATGTAACTACAGAAGAGTCAAGCTTTAAATAGGAAAACTATCAAAACTCTTTGGACATTTTTGAGCGAGATGCTAATGGTCTAATTTGATTCAATGATCTATGCTAAGCTAAGCTAAAACCGCTCCCGCCATACCCGGAGACTGAATTGATTCAAAAATGGTAAAACTCACCTGTTTAACCCACGAGAGTAGTAAAATTATCTATTTTCAACAAAAGTGGAGGGTTCCATCAAGACAGAAATTGTTTATTAATTAGCCGAGTGATTAATTTGCTGTTGTCATCATTCTGATCAGAAATGGGTGACATTAAACAGAGGCATAAACAAGCGTCCAATGTGCCTACTTTCAACCACTTTTTGAGATACCACTGTAAAAAAAACCAAAAAAACAATCGATTCGTGTTGGGACAACATGAAGGAATTAAGTTAACTTATTAATTTTTCCGAATTTAAGTAGATTAATTAAGTTGTCGCAAAAAAGCCTCAAGAATTGTGTTGTTTCAGCTCATTTTAAATGAGTAGTTTGAACAAACAGTAATATTTTGAGTGAAGGTTTCTGAGGTTAAGCGTTTCATTAAAGCCAGAGTTTAAGAAGTCAAACCCTGGTCACGAACACAACCTTGCTTTAATCACACAGTACTCATCTGACCAACACTAGAGGTGTAATTGAAAGGTTTTTTCCCCTAACGAATCACGAATGATGTAATTGCACCGCTGGGGAACATCATATCAAACCATGAACATCTCTGGTCAACAACCCCTCGAGGTATAAAAGTCACCAGTGCTGGATTTCCTGAAGGAGAACAGCACAAACGCTGCCATGACTTTGTTTCGTGGGCCAACATCTCATTCGCTTTGATTATTTGGCTTCTCTTTGAGGGTTCGCCAAACGGAGCAGTTACACAGAAATCGGGGCCACGTTTCTGTAGAAGGCCAATTTCAGCCCGGGTTTCTTCCGGTCAGATTCAGTACATTCATACTGTTAGGAAGTAGACTGTGTGTCTGATTCGAGGGTTTGAAGGCGTCTAGGATACATGACCATTCACCCCCTCAAGTGTTAGTGTTTTCTCCACTGAGACCGGTCAAAAATCCCCCAAAAGTCTCTGATTCACTTTGATCCTTGGGAAAATCATGACTTGCTCGACCTCTGTTGTGCATTGCGAAAACCACAATTTTGCTAGTGAAACTTCGGATGAGAGCAATATTGTACACTGACTGATGCCATTGTTTTGATTTTTTTATAATACACAGTATATGAACACCTACACTAGTTTAAACGTTTGAGATCAGTTTGTGAAAGTAACTAACTTAGGATGTATCAAAATTGATCAAAGTTAAAAGTAAAGACGAGGTAAAAGTGGTATTTTCAAATGCTGAAGTATACTTTTTATAAAGGAAAATGCTCATTCCACTTCAATATTCAATTGTATTGTTATTTTTAATTAATTTTAATTAATTGTATTTGTTGTTTCTTAAATTTTATCGAAGAAGAAAACTATTAGATTTTTTTCTTGAGCATCAAATCAGCATAATGGAATGATTATTGAATTTACTACATCAATCAATCAATCAATCAATCAATCAATCAATCAATCAATATAAACAAATACAGTTTAGAAAGTTATTTTTAAAAGTTGAAAGAGGCTCATAATTTAAGAGAAAATGAAAACTCTGAACACGAAAGAAGATAATTAAAAAAATGCTGGTTGCTGGGACCCATTGACTACCAGGGTATTTTTTTCCTCTAATATGGAAGTATTGGCAACCAGCATTCTTCAGTAAATTTTTGGGTGAGCTGTCTCTTTAAATGGAACGTTTACATAGAAAGTCTGATATAGTATTGCGTCAAACTTACTCCAGTGATCTTTGTGATACTTTTTTTAAAAGTAGCAGTATAACACCCCTATATTTGTGGCAGTATGTGTTTTGGTTGTTGCTAGAAGGGATACAGCTGCAACCGGAAGTTAAGGATAATTATTTATATTTTTTACAGCGGGGAAAATAAGTATTGAACACGTCATGTTTTTCCTGGGAATAATATTTCTAAAGGAGCTGTTGACATGGAATTAAACCAGACTTTGGTAAAAAACCCAAACAATACAAACATAAAAATAAAACAAAAGCAAAAATCTGAAAAAAGTAGTTCTGTGTAATAACAATGGAGAAAGTGCTGAACTACTGAAACGCATTTAATACTTTATATAAAAGGCTTTTTTGGTGATGGCAGCTTAAAGACGCCTCATATGGAGAATGAAGACACATGCATTGCTCAGGTGTGAGTTTTTCACAGACTTCAACAGAGTGTAAAAATCTATCAAATCTGAGCTTTAATTCTTTTGTATTTTCTATTGGATTCAAGTCAGGTGATTGACTGGGCCATTCCACAGCTTGATTTTCTTTCTCTGAAAGCATTTGAGAGTGTCCTTGGCTGTGTTTTGGTCTTGGTAAAATGTCCACCCTGGTTCCATCTTCATCATTCTGCTAATGTAGATGTTGGACTGAAGCAGCTGATATTCATTTACAATGAGGAAGGGCAGAGGGTTGCTGAAGAACTACTGAGAGATTTCAGCTGCTGTCTGGGCTTTCACAGCCTTTCTACACCTCCCTTTCTTCATGTGTTCAATACTTTTTCTGCGTCATTTAATTGATCATGCATAACTTAATTTGTAAACTAATTAGATTTGTTTTCTTTGCATATATGGACTTCTTTTGTTGTTATCAACATCCGGGGAAAATTTCAAGTCAACGGCACCTTTAGAAATATGTTTTCGGAGAAAAATGGTGACGTGTTTAACACTTATTTTCCCATGGTTACATTTTTATAATACATTAAAATAGAAATGTATTCCTTTCTATTATTGACCTATTATTGACCTCTAACCCCCCCCCAAAAAACGACACCTGAAAAAGTAATGCCTAAAATGCCTAAATTGCATTAGGTACAAGTCAATGACTGTTAACTTCCTGGTGTCACCTGAACATGTCTGGGTTTAAGTGGACGTATAAAGTCATGCGTAAAAAAGTTTACGCAGAAGTCTTTAAGAAGAAACAAATCACACGAAACGTTCATAAAATCCGCTTTGTGTGCAAACATCTGCACTTGAATTGGCCCTTTAACCGATATAACACAAGGGATTCAGATGCATGAGAATGAGGAGGACTGATATGCTCCTTTTAAAGCCATCACATTAGCTTCTCCTCAGGTATCAAATCCTCTGGCCCGTGCCAAGTCACCTGCTAAAGCAGCAAAAAACCCTCTCATTGGATGGATGGAGGGGCGACAGGGAGGCACAGCTTGTTTAAAGGTAGTGCACCTTTTCCTCTTAGAGAAGAGAACGAAGAGGCGGCACAAGCTGAGACTAGGTGAGTGTTATCCTTTTTATTTCTTCTGAAAACGTCAAGGTCTAAGTTGATCGATTTGGTGTCCACTTCTGTTGTTAGCGGGTATTTGTACAATGCCCAATATTCTCCACCCGTTCATCATGCTCATGACCCTGCTGGTGGTAGCAACAGGGAACCAAGCATCAATAGCCAAGACCACACAGTGGCCCCGAATGAAGCCCACTAAGAAGCCTCCGCCTCGGGATGAAGGTCCGCCAAAATTGGGCTCCACCACTGTGAGTCCAACAGCAATTGGCATCACTGAAGAAGTTACAGACGCAATGATGGATGCGTACACCATTACGTCCACTGACAGTACCACCTTCTCCAGTGATGCTTATTCTGCCGACTACCACACGGAAGCCATGGTTCCTCCTGGGGTGGGTCCTGGGAACTACACGTTGGACTACAACGAATGCTTCTTCAACTTCTGTGAATGTTGTCCTCCCGAGAGAGGTCCTCCGGGGCCGGTTGGAGAAAAGGGATTGCCAGGTAAGAAGATGTGTGGTGAATTAATCTATCAAAACTTAAAATTAAGTAACATTTTTGGTCCCAATTTATATCAGGTGGTCTCAACGATGATGTACTTGCGTCAAAAAGTAAATACAATATACTTACTGTGTTCATAATGTATTGCAGAACACTTCTGGTGTTCTTTAGATGGGATACGGGTAGGATTAGGGACAGGTTTGGTGGTATGGGTAGGGATGGTCAACAGTGTAATTACATCCAGGTATTTAATCAATCATAAGCACAATGTAAAAACATGTATTTACACAATAAGTACACTGTAACAAATGATTAATTTAAGGCCACCTAATATAAAGTGGGACCCATTTTTGTTCTATATTTATAATCTTGAAAGGCATTCCAGGGGTAAAGGGGGAGATGGGACCTCCGGGACTTCCAGGTCAAGAAGGACTCATTGGCGCTCCAGGGCCGCATGGAGTAAAAGGTCTGTATGGTAACGTCATGTGTTGGTGTTACATAAAAAAACACACAAACTAGATATGATCAGTTGTGTAGGCTACTTGCATTTTAAGCTGCTTACATTTGCGCCGCTGGTAAAGTTGTTTTAAAATGAAGCCAGAACTCAAAATACACTCTGAAAGAATCTGAGATAGAAGAAAGAATAAGCTCAACCAAAAATGAGAACTCTGTTATTATTACTCAACCTCACGTTGTTTCAATCCCCCGAGACCTTCGTTCATCTTCAGAACACAAATTGAGAAATCCGAGAGCTCGCTGACCCTTCACTGACAGCAATGGTCCAGAGATGTTCAGAATAAATGTTGTCAAACCACTCCACGTGACTTGGATCTGTAATCATACGAAGCTCCAAGAACTTTTAACACAAAAGACCTATTAAAACTATTTTGTTTGCCAATGTCCTTCCTTTCACGTTACTTCAGGGTGTGCGTTTACTACCTGCAGTGCGACATATTGCCATAAAGCTCAGCATCACAACACACCGGTGTCAAACTGCCTGCAATAAACGCACACTCTAATCTGACATCTAAATAAAGTCATGCTTTTACCACACAACGTCTTCTTGGAACTTCAAAAGTTGACTGATAGAATGTTTTGACAATGTTTCTTTCTAGACTTTGAACATCCTTGAATTACTGCTGTCTGTCAAGGGTCAGCGAGCTCTTGGATTTCATCTAAAATGTCTTAATTTGTGTTCTAAAAATGAACGAGGGTCTTAATTAGAATGACACGAGGGCAAGTGATTAATCAAATAATATTCTTTTTTTGTACGCTAACCCTTTAATTAACTCCTCTCCTGTTGTCTCGTGGGACTGTATGCCTTCAGATTCAGTAGGTCATCAAGGTACTTTTCATGCTGTTTGATGAACTCTATGAACTAAGACATAACACTCATTAGTGTTTTACCTATTATAGCCCACAGTAGGGTACAGTAGTAGGCATATTAACCTCGAGAAGGCAGTTTACACCTGGTATTAAAATGTGTTTCTGTCAATCCAATCAAAAGTGGACGGCACTAAATATCAATGTAAAAAGGGTTCAACATGTTTTGAGATCGTTCACGTTCAGAGGTCGTCAAAAACGCATTCAGATTTTCTTCACAGTATTCAACAGCCAAAAGAGATCACTAATGTCAAGTACAGCAAAACAATGTATTTATATTTTGCAGTCTAAAGCCCTCCTCACATTTTACACTCTCAGAAATAATCTCTGGAGTACACTTTTGTACTGTACAGATGGACGGTTAGTACCTTCAGGGTACACTTTTGTACCTTTAAGGTACTGTGAGGTGCACATTTGTACTTTTTAGGTATTAATATGTACCTTTAAGGACCTATTAGGAACAAAAATGTACCTTTTGAAAAGTTACTACCCCTAGTGACAGATTTTGTACCTTTATTTCTGAGTGTACATTTTTAATAGTCCTATACGATTGTAGCATGTCAAACTGCACGAAGGGGATTCCCATGTCACGCTGTAAGATCTCAGATGTCAAAATGTCATCAGTCCATTGTCATGTCATGATAACTCACTACAAACATAAACGGTCTGTAGTGGTCATTTTGCTCACAGCGTTCCTCAATAATAAACCAGAAAAATCTGTTTTGACATTTCCCTGAGGTGGTTCGAAGTTCTCGCGCTGATTGTGTCATCAGATTCTGCGCTCCTATTGGCTCTTAGTTTGACGCTCGTTGCAGGTCACACTGCAGGATAAAGTCTGAAATCTTGCCAGAACTTCATCAAAATCTGATCGCAACGACTATTTAAGCCAACAATCAAAGACCACAGATTTTAGCCTAGGATTACTGGAATCTTCCAGAATTTGCCAAATTTGTCTCAGACAACCAAATCGTGGCTGAAATCGCACAATGTGAGCAGGGTTTGAGTTGCCATCTGCATCCTTTTCTTTTGTTTACTTTTTTCTTCACTCTTAAGGCTGCGTAACATTGGTTAGTTTATTCAACAGCACTCATCCATTAGAATGAACACTTCAGCAAAAGCACATGACAAAAATCAATGCGCCCTGACGAAATCTGAGCACTAGTGCTCACAAAAGATTCATCTGAACATATGTTTACAATAAGGCGGCACTGTGGCTCAGTGGTTAGCACTGTCGCCTCACAGCAAGAAGGTTGCTGGTTCGCGTCCCGGCTGGGCCAGTTGGCATTTCTGTGTGGAGTTTGCATGTTCTCCTCGTGCTCGCGTGGGTTTCCTCTGGTTTACCCCACATTCCTAAGACATGCTATATAGGTGAAATAGATTAACTAAATTGGCCGTACTGTATGAGTGTGTGTGTGAATAAGAAAGTGTATGGGTGTTTACCAGTACTGGGTTGCAGCTGGAAGATCATCCCCCTGCGTAAAACATATGCTGGAATAGTTGGCGGATCGATCCGCTGTGGCGACCCCTGATAAATAAGGGACTAAGCCAAAGGAAAATGAATGAATGTTTATAATAGTCTTGGCTGGACACACTCATTATATTACAGCAAACGCAAGTTAATAGCAGGTGGAGCACCAACACACATGAACAGAATGATGTAGTTGGAGTGATATATCACTCGGCACTCTTGACCACTTCCTGGCCAATCATATTTGAGGAGTGAAATTGCTGTATAGAATAGATTTGATGGTATTTTTAATGGTATTGACTAGTTTCAAATGTAGGCTTCCATATAAACGAGCCATAAGAATTCGGGCAAATGCTGTTCTAGAACAAGCAACTTCAGTATGTGTCATTTGTTTCTATGCAGAAACAAAGGATTTAGAGAGACACACATCTGTTATGTATGCAATTACATTTAACGTCCTTGTTTTGCAAGGACCAACATTTGAGAACATCCTGACCTTTCTCAAGGAGGACTTCATGAAGTTCAAGCGTGCAATTTTAAGGTTTATACTTCTAAAAATAAATAAATACATAAATTACCTCGCCTAGATCAAACAGACTGACATTTTCCCTTTAATTTGAAGCTGCGTGCTCACACAAGTTGGCAGAACCTACAAACTGTTTTGAAACTGGCAATGGAAGTTCCTTGAGATTGCACAAAAGGTTGTCTACAGCAAAAACGGTGTAGAACTCCAAATCTCGTTCTTATGTCCACCATTTAGGGTTTTTGTTTTCTTGAATATCTCTTTAAGACCGAGAACAGAGTCAGCAAAGGCTAGACAAGCGCAAATCCTTTCCAGTGAAAATCCTGTTGCCAAGTGAAAGGTCGAGAACAAAGTGCAAGCGTATCTGCAGAGATCTTCAGGGCTTTAAAGCACTTTCGGTCAAGCAACTAAATTCCAATACGCCTCGTCCCCTCTTAAGCATTGTCCCCGTTGATGTGGTTAATTTGCAGATAATGTTTGGATGCTTGTTAACGTGTCCTTTCCTTCTTCAGGAGAGAAAGGCGATACTGGAGTGAGTGGGCTACCTGGGATTCCCGGAGCTACTGGGAAACAAGGAGAGAAAGGTACGTTTGTGATAAAGACTTAACCTCGTTTCTGATGCACCTTGTTGTTTATGGACTAATGTCTCGTGCCTTTTTGAACACTTTCATGACGAAGCCCTAAAAAGGGTGATGACCTTATTTCAGTATACTGTGTAATTTCTTACAAGTCACACTGAGACTATGCAGTACTATCAGATATTGAAGTCAGAATTATTCTCACTCCTTTATATATTTTCCCCCAACTTCTGTTCAACGGAAAGAAGATTTTTCTTCAACACATTTCTAGGCAAATTAGTTTTAATACCTCATTTCTAATAACTCATTTCTTTGATCTTTGCCATGATGACAGCACATAATAGTAAGCTAGATATTTTTCAAGATACTAGTATTCAGCTTAAAGTGACATTTAAAGGCTTAACTAGGTTAATTAGGCAAGTCATTGTAATCATTGACTCTTATGACTGATTTTATGATCCTGGGCCATATATTCTAAATTTCCTGGATTAGACCCAAAGAGTCATTGTCTACCATAGAGACTGATGTGGGACTTTCAGAGCTTGATTCCTAAAGCAATCCTACATCATATACAGTTGAAGTCAAAATGATTCGCCCTCCTGTGATTCTTTATTCTTCTTCTTTTTCAAATATTTCCCAAATGATGTTTAACAAAGGAATTTTTCACAGTATTTCCTATAATATTCTTTCTTCTGGAGAAAGTCTTATTTGCTTTATTTTGGCTAGAATAAAAGCAGTTTTTAATTTTTTAAATAACATTTTAAGGTCAGTATTATTAGCCCCTTAAGCAGTATTTATTTTTGATTGTCTACAGAACAAACCACTGTTATACAATGACTTGCCTAATTACCCTAACTTGCCTAATTAACCTAGTTAAGCCTTTAAATGTCACTTTAATTTAAATACTAGTATCTTGAGAAATATATTATGTACTGTCATCATGGCAAAGATCAAAGAAATCAGTTATTAGAAATTAGCTATTAAAACTATTATGTTTAGAAACGTGTTGGAAAAAACAGAAAATGGGAAAAAAAGAAAGGCTAATAATTCTGACTTTAACTGTATGTGCCTAGAAGAAGCCTCTTCAATGAGTCTGGATTGCAGAGAACGGGTCTTTTATTACGAATTAGACTCAAGTTGATGTTAATGTGTGCAGGTGAATCAGGCATTAAAGGGGACAAAGGAGATACCGGTTTCCCCGGGCTGAAAGGAGACCCAGGGGAGCGTGGAGAGCCCGGCTGGAATGGAACAAAGGGGGGGATTGGTGAGCCTGGCAAACAGGGATTGATGGGCCCTCCTGGACCAGATGGCATCAAGGGGGAGAAGGGGGACAAAGGAGACTGTCCATTTGGAGAGAAAGGCCAGAAAGGCAGTACAGGTGAACCAGGGCCTCAAGGGCCTAAAGGAGACCTGGGTGTGCCAGGGCTGAACGGCACAGATGGGCTTCCTGGAGCTAAGGGGCCAAAGGGAGATCCGGGACCCCTAGGTAAGCAAGGAGAGCCTGGTCCTCCAGGACCACAAGGACCACCAGGACAAAGGGGGATGCCGGGGATGAAAGGCACAAGAGGACTAAAGGGAGCACGAGGAATTCGGGGATTCAAGGGCTTTAAAGGTGAACCTGCCGTTCAGAAGCGCTCCGCATTCAGTGTTGGTCTTTTCCCCAGCAGATCATTCCCACCACCAGGACTCCCCATCAGGTTTGACAAAATCATTTACAACGAGGAGGCTCACTGGGACCCCAATGCAAGTAAATTCAACTGCACTCACGGAGGAGTTTACGTCTTTTCATACTACATAACCGTGCGCAATCGTCCCCTGCGTGCAGCCCTGGTGGTAAACGGCATTCGGAAGCTGCGAACGCGCGACTCCCTTTACGGCCAGGACATTGACCAGGCCTCCAACATGGCTGTGCTCCGTCTCTCATCTGGAGACCAGGTATGGCTGGAGACTCTGCGGGACTGGAACGGTGTTTACTCCAGCAGTGAGGACGACAGCACGTTCTCTGGATTCTTGCTCTATGCTGATGCCACCAAAGACTGATGGCCAGGAATCCCATTGACCTCTAGACGAACCAGTTTTAGACCTTTAGATTTTCATAGAGGTGGAAGCTGCCTATATAAACCAAACTACTTGAGCCTTACTTAGATTTGTATACTAACAGCGAATGTACAGCCACTAATGATTGTACTGCCTGTTTTGTTTGTTTGTTCACTAAAACATTTTTTATAAGCTGATTTGTGGCAGCTATTTATGTATCTTTTCACATATTTATACGACATACTTATGCGATTAAAAAAAAAGCAATGATTTATTTTGTCTTGCTTTCTTACCCAAAGGTCACACAATGTTTAAACGGTTTACACAGATTAACAAACATGCAAAAGTAAATTTAAAGGAACATTTGTTGATTTTGTTCATTAGATCCCTTTATTTCTTTAACGTTGAAACCCTAAACTTATTTTCCAGGAGTCACATTAAAAACTGAGAATAAAATAAGTACTTAATATGCTTTACAACACAGCAATGAATATATGTATATAAAGGTGGAGGCAGAATTACTAGCCCTCCTAATCATTTTTATTAGTTTAAATAGATTTCTAGTGCTGTTTAATGGGGAGTAGATTTTGATCCAACACATTTTTAGACATCATTTTAATCAATTTAAATCATAATTGCCATAATTTCTTGTGTTGTTGCCACGATGACAGTACATTTACTAGTTATTTGGCAAGATACTAGTATTCAGCTTAACTAGGTTAATTAGGTTAACTAGGCAAGTTAGTTTAATTAGGAAAATCATTGAACAGACAAATAAAAATCTCAAGGAAACTAATAATGCTGACCTTAAAAATTATTAAAACATTTTTGGCTCAAACTAAAACTAATTATTCCAGTCAAACTAAAACAAACACGATTTTCTCCAGACATTGTGTACAGGAAATTCTTGCTCTGGTGAACATCACAATAATTAAAAGTTCATCTTTGTTTTCTTCCAGTTTAATATTAATTTCAAAAATATTATTGACAAATATGCAAATGTTTATTTGATTTACTCACAATACAGTTAAGTAATATTTTCTTTTAGTAGATGTAATATATGAGAGACTTGCTTTGTTTACCAAACAAATGGATCTGATTGAATTTGCGTTGAAAGCATAAATAAAAGTTTAAAGGTGCTGTATGTAAGGTTTTGACTCTTCTGAAGCATAAAAATACCATATTATGTTTGCCGATATTGAGGAAACATGCTAAGTGAACATTCTTGTATATCTGAAAAACAATGCTGAAGTCAGATATTCTGCTTTTAAAATGTGCGTTGTTTTGGTTACACTCAAACAATGACTTTTACTCCTTGTTCAAACTACTTATTTAAAATGAGTTGAACCAACACAATTCCTAAGGTAATTTTGGGGGCAGCTTAATTGTTTTATGTTCAGCCCACTTAAACATGAAAAAAGTTATTAAGTTAACTTAATGGATTTGTGTTGAGACAACATGAAGGAATTGTGTGGAACACAGAATTTTTTACAGTGTACTTCAGGGGTGTCCAAACTCGGTCCTGAAGGGCCGGTGTCCTGGAGAGTTTAGCTCCAACCCTACTCAAACACACCTGAACCAGCTAATCAAGCTCTTACTAGATATACTAGAAACGTCCTGGCTGGTGTGTTAAAGCAAGTTGGAGCTAAACTCAGCAGGACACTGGCCCTCCAGGACCGAGTTTGGACACCCCTGGTGTACTTTAAACCGCCCATTGCCACTTTAGCCAATTATATTTCAGCACCCCGATTGCCTTGATGGAAAACAGCGTATTTCATTCATTCATTCAGAAAGGCTCTCAAAGCATGAGCCTGCGACTGAAACGCAACCTCCGGTGGACAGTAGCAGAATCCAAAATGATTCAGATTTCCACATGAGGTGGTTATTAATTAGCAAATAATATAAATATTCCGAACGTAAACATTAGGTAAGCAGGTTACATTGTAAGCCCGTGTCCTAACAACACGCTACATGATGAGATTTGCAGTGATGAGCAATTTGGCTGTTTGCACC
>CAIGQW010055679.1:2561126-2597016 GCA_903798125.1 Danio choprae | reverse complement strand
GTCTGACCCAAGATGAATCTAATAAAGCAAAAAAAAAAAATAAATAAAAAAAAAAAAATAAAAAAAATAAAAAAAATTCAAACTGTGACTCAATATCAGTCAAACCAACAGCATCAGCCACTCAGCAGCCTATTAATAATGTTAAAAAGGTTTATATGTATTAATTAGATTAAAAGCCTTTACCATTTAATTGAGAGGGCAGTGGCTGGTATTTAAATGTTTCTGTCATGTCGCATCGTGTTTGGTGCAGACAGACAAATTGTTTACATATCAGAGTTCAAAAGGCTGAGAGTTGTGGACAATGTGAAACATGTAATGGTTGTTCTCTGATGAGTCCTTTCCCACATGCAGGAGAGTTACGGTGTGGAGAAGCCCCTTTAATGTTGCCAGTTAGTAGTAGTAGTTAGTAGTAGTAGTTTGTATTTTAATTTATTGTTAAACAAGTATGTTAACTTAGCACATTTTTCAAAAGCATATCTGCAAAAATATGTTTTTTTATGCCTTAGTAGAGTCATAAACGTACATGAAACGTACAGAAAAGTAAAGAGAAAATCAAATCTATTTATTAAACGTGTTGAATAATTCCCAAACCATTAAATATAGCGTTATAGATGTTGAGTTCAGGCATTCATGAAATAAAAAATAAACATATAAATAACTTTTAAAATGGGGTGGACAGAGCTGCAATTAACAGAAATCTGTCATAGCAACTTTAATCTATGTATAAATGGACTGAGGATGAGTAAATTAACTGCGAATGTTCATTTTCTTTTAGCTTTCATGATCCTGGAAATAGACTTTTCTTTTTCTTGATGTTAAACACAATTTCTGATTTCTTTCTTTTGACTTTGGCGTGAAACACCATCAGGTCACGTTCTTTTAAAAGGCTTCGTGAGGTTTGTAAATGTACCTGACGATGGTGTCTCTGTGTCCCTGTTGGTCCTGCTGTGTATTGATCTTGTTTTTCAGTCGGCTGATCTCGCTGTCCAAACTCTTCGCCGTTCTCCTCACATCCAAGCGCTCTGGGCAGATTTCTGAGGCCTTTGCCACAGAAGCCTGTAAAAAAAATAAAAAAAATCTAATTAAATAAAAAAAACACAAACTATTCTTCTTATATATAAAACAAACAGTCTAAGATGTCGTGATTTTTATTTTTTTTTACCTGCAATTCTTGCTCCTTCTGATTCAGGCTCCTCTTTAGTGTCTCGATCATTTCCAAGTGGGTTTTTCGCTTTTGCTCGTAGTGTTTTTTGTGGTGTTTACTTCTCTCCACCTCCTGATCACTGTTGTTCAATCGCTCCTACATCCAATCACATAAAAACAAAACTGCTTACTGTTTACGTCCTAAAAAGTGAAGCCAAAACATTCGGATTGCCCCCTGATGGCAAAAAACCCCCCAGAATTACATTTAAAATTTTTCATTATCATTATTGGTTTACTTAGGTATTTGATACTTTAAAAAATTAGGTGCTTGCAACCTTAATAAGCTTGACACGTTAATAATGGGTTGGGGTGTAATGGATCACGCAAATTTTGGCTTCACTTTAAACTATAATGATGACAGATGAAACCAGATTAAAACCATCAATCGTTTTCTCAGAAAATGACAAGGCAACAAAACACTGCTGTAACTCTGATACAAGTTTTATTTATAGAGAACATTAAAAAGCACTGCAGTGTTTGGGTGTTCTGTGTTTGTCTTAGATAATTACTAATTAGTCTACCGAAATGTGTGTATTCCATACAATGTATGAGGCTGATTGGTCAGTTTTTGGTCATGTGATTCACGGTGCACCTGGAAGGTGAGGGTGCGTCGCGTGCTGCGCACCTCAATTGGGAATAACAAACTTGTGAGCAGAAAAGACATGACATGTAAAGGCCGCCGTCATTTGCAATCTCCAGCAGTTGATTTTTTCTTGCACACAGACATGCTGGATTAACCTGATTTGTTGACAAATGAGTTGCGTATCCATTCCTTGGCAGTTTTCCCCTTCCCAAACAAACTTTCTGAAGACGTCTGTTTCTTACTCATTTTGCTACTTGTAGGTTAAATTTTGGCGCCCAAGTGAACGAGATGTAAGTGAAAGAATACGATCATTTTTCAAAATAAAAGATCGTTCAGACTGAGATAATAAATGAAACGGAAATAATAAATGATTACTTGTGCAGTCCGGTACCAATTGATCCACAAACCAGTACCCTGTCCAGGGGTTGGGGACCACTGCTTTATGTAAAAAAACTTGTTTCTTTTCTAATTTTGTTTCTATGTATGCATGTATCACTCACACATAATAAACATATATGACATGTCAAAACAAACTTTATTTTGGATGCGATTAATCTTTGCCCAGAACTAATTGTCAAGGATTAGATACTGCTAATGTTATATTTTAATTGGTTAAATCTGTAACATAATTAGTATATTATATATATATACACATGTCTTTTATCTATCTTTTAACAACAATCTTTCATTTATTTATCTTTTAGCACAATATCATGGTTCAGTATAATTTTTATTTATTTACTTCTATAACTGTTTTTTTTATATTTTGAAATAAAATTCTGCAAATAAAATTAGCTTTAATCCAGTAGTCATTTTAATGAATCGTCTATCATCCAATTCAGTCCAATTAGGCTGGTAAAATCCACATCAGTTGACTTCTAAGATTTAATATTTTTGTACTTTTTATACTTTAATATTAACACTTCATTTACTATGAAGTGAACCTGATAACACCACGTGCTATTTTTAAGCATTATCAAAAAGTAATCCAATAGTTGAAAGTCATCCAGATGTTACCGGTCAATAAGAACTGATGATGTTTCACGAGCTAATGAATAAAACGTCTTCTCTGACCTTAATGGGCTCCGCTTCCTCTACAATGCTGTTCACGGTTTCCTTCTTTTGCCGGAAGAGTTTCTCAGCCTCCTCATATTCCTTCTTGCAGGTTTGTGTCTGTCTCCGCAGAGCTTCAAACTCCTCTCTACAAACACTTATGCGTCCGCTGAGCTCCTCCAGTTCCTCCTCCTGAACACACACACATAATAAGCAGGGCCAGACACAATCTGCTGACTTTTTTCCAGCATTTCTATGCACAATTTAGTTAAAAATAAATAATAATAATAATTCTGAGGATTTATGTGGAATGATTTTGAGAGTATAGAAACTAAATATCTAATGCATGAATTAATCAAATAATTAGTTTTTAACAGAATCTGTGGAAAGTTTTTGTTATTTCTAGGCTGAATTTTGTAAAAAAACAAAACAAAAAAACAGCAAATTCATATGGACCAATTTTGAGAGTATAGAAACAAAATATTTAACAGATGAAATAAACAAATAATCACTTTTTAACACAACCTGCAAACATTTTTTTCATTTTTATGCGCTGAATTGTGTCTAAAAAAAATCTGCAGATTTGTGTGGAATGATTTTGATATTTAATGCATGAAATAAACAAATAATTACCTTTTAATGGAATCTGCAGACATTGTTTTTCCGGTGTAGAATTTAGTAAAAAAAAAACGTCGGCCTATTTATGTGGAACGATTTTGAGAGTACAGAAACTAAGAATTTAACATATGAGATAAACAAATAATCACTTTTTAACAGAATCTGTGGACATTTTTGTTTTCTGCACATAATTTTGTACAAAATAATCTCCGGATTTATGTGGAACAATTTTGAGAATATATTAATTAAATATTTAATGAACGAAATAAACCAATATTTACCTATTAACAGAATCTGCGGACATTTTTTGCTGTTTCTGGGCAGAATTAATGTAAAATGTAAAAAAATTAAAATAAAAATCAGCGAATTTATGTGGAATGATTTTGAGAGTGTAGAACTAAACAATGTAACATGAAATAAACAAATAATCACTTTTTTTTACTTTGTTTTAACAAAATCTGTGAACATTTTTTGCTTTTTCTGCGCAGAACTTTGTACAAAAACATATGCAAATTTATGCGGAATGATTTTAGGTATAGAAACTAAACGTTTATAATAAAATAATCACTTTTTAACTTTTAAATAAAAGGTCATCTAATAACAGCCAATTAGAACCACAAGGTAAACAAAAGTGTCTCACATAATAAATCTACTAAAAGACACAAAATATTCCTTTACAAACGGCATTGTACATAAATCCTATCAACATTAGCATATTTTTCAAACAATATTACTGAAATTAATATTAAAACCTTAATAAATATATATTTATTTACACACATGTACATAAGCAAATGAATAGATTCAATGATGGGCTAAAAAATATGCAGAAATTGGCGGATTTCTGTGGCCTAATAATGAGACCCATAAATACATCGGCATATTTATCTTCATGAGTGAATGTGTTTGTTACCAAAGGTTTCAGGTCTTCTGACTGAGGTTCTTCCACATTCTGCAATTCCGTCAACTCTGCCTGAAGCTTCCGGGTACGTTCCTGTAAGCGGAAAAATGAATGAATCAAATTTTAGGGCACATTTAGTTAAATCTCTATGATGTAGTCATGTGCACTGCTAGATATTTATTAACCTGGACTCTCTTGCGGTCGTCGTAAGCTCTGCGGAGAAGAGTTTGGTTCTGTCTCTCTTCCTCAACGACCTGCTGCATTTCCTGCTGAAAGTGATCCAAATGTTCTCTCTGGGTCTGTAGAGCAGACTGCAAATGTCTGGAAAACATTAGTTTAGGTCACACATTAGTTTAGGTCACAATTCATGCTATAAACTACTGGTTTTAACACATTTGTCATTTGTTTTTAATCATTTGGATATTAATTGTAGTAACATTGAATATGCAAATGTTTCGATGATTTAAGTACAATACACTTCCTAAAATAATATTTTTGTCTTTTAGTAAATATAGATGCCTTAAATACAAAACAAGTGGTTTTAATTGGTGGTTCTAAATAAAAAGTTATTTATTTAATTGTGTGTGTGTGTGTAAAGATTTTAGTTACTATAAGCTCAAAATCATTTAGCAGAAATCTCCAGACTTTTATTTATTTATTTGACAAAATTCTGTGCAGAAATAGCAAAAATAGTCTGCAGATTCTGTCTGGCCCCGCTCATATGCAACAGAATGTTATTACTTAAAGGAACACTTCCCTTTTTTTTTGGATAAAGGCTCATTTTTCAAGTCTCCTAGAGTTAAACAGTCGACTTGAACCATTTTTTAAACCATTCAGCTGATTTCTTCTTCTGGCAGGGTCACTTTTTAGCTTAGCTTAGCATAATGAATTGAATCGAATTAGACCATTAGCATTTTGTTAAAAAAATTATATTTAAAGCTCGAGTCTTCTGTAGTTACATCGTGTATAAGAAATAAAGAATAACATAACAAATAAAGACTCCTCTTATTGAGAAACACGCTCATTTAACAACTCTCCATGACTTAAACATTTCCATTCAGTTGATCTCCAGGTCTGGCTTGAGCACTTTTAGCTTAGCTTAGCATATATAAAATTAGCATCTCGATTTTTTTCTTTTTTTAAATCAAGAATTTAGATAATTTTCCTATTTAAAGCTCGACTATTTTGTAGTTTTATTGTGTACTTGGACCAATGCAAAATGAACAATTACTATTTTCTAGGCCAATTTTGCTAGGAACTACACTCTCATTCTGGCGTAATATTCAACAAACGCTGCTGTTGTACCATGGCTGCACTGGGTGTAATGATATTACACAGCGCATGAGAATGGACTACTTTCAGAGGGCGCCTTGAAACCATGAAGACTTGAGAGACGGGTCTGTTTAACAGAGCTTTCGTAAAGAACATACAGATCTATATTTGACAGACACAATCAATAAACACTTGATGCTTGCTCTCAACTACATTATTTAAGGGCATTCTACATTACGACATTGACAGGATCTGTTGTTGCCATTGTCAAGATTCATTCATTCATTCATTTTCATTTCGGCTTAGTCCCTTTATTAATCTGGGGTCGCCACAGCGGAATGAACCGCCAACTTATCCAGCACATGTTTTGCGCAGCGGATGCCCTTCCAGCTGCAACCAATCACTGGGAAACATCCATACACACTCATTTACACACATACACTATGGACAATTTAGCTTACCCAATTCACCTATACCCGGAGGAAACCCACACCAACACGGGGAGAACATGCAAACTCCACACAGAAACGCCAACTGACACAGCCGAGGCTCAAACCAGTGACCTTCTTGCTGTGAGGCGAACGTGCTACCCACTGCGCCACCGTGAGGCCCTGTCATTGTCAAGATTAGGCTTCTTAAATTAAATGTTTAACTCTAGGAGACTCATAAAATGAGCCTTTTTCAAAACAAAATGTGGTGTTACTTTAAGTTGGACTAATTGGTAGTGTTCAATTACACTCCAAAAAGTTTGCTGTTTGTTCAAACTACTTCTATAAAATGAGCTGAAACAACACAACTCTTGAGGGTTTTTTGGGACAACTTAATCATTTCATGTTCAATCCACTTAACCTGTAAAAACTAATAAGCTAACTTAATTCCTTCATGTTGTCCCAACACAAATCCATTGTGTGGAACCCAACTTTTTTTTTTTTTTTTTTTACAGTGTATATATGCTAAGCTAAGCTAAAAGTGCTCCTGCCAGTATTGGAGATCGGATAAATGGTAAAACTCTACATTTTAACTCTGTTAATCTGTTAAATGAATCTTCTTCCAGAAAAAGAGGAGTGTTTTTTTTAAGTGTCAGCTGTTTTAACATGCTGGTTTCATACTAGTGTAACCTCTAACTAAATTTAGCTGCTCCTGCAGGAAAAAGATAGCAAAATGCAACTCTTTCACTTGCAATCTGGAGCACTGGTTGTTTCTGTTCAGTCTCAGTCATGTTTCTTCTACTGTGAAACAAAAGCGCAAGGCAATGTAGCCACCAGGCCTCATGCTTTAGGTCAAATTAGATTACACTTGCTGTAAGGAGGTGCACTTTCAATCAATGCACTACAATTAATCACAATTTAACTGAACATTTGCACTAGGGCTGCTCAATATATCCCTTTCAGCATCGATATCGCAATGCGTGTAATTGTCACATCGCAGGATCTGCAGTGTGGAGTTAATATACAGGAGCCACAGTTCAAAATGCACATGATTTGTGGAGTTATTGCAAAGTTTATCCATAAATTCACCAATAAGTTCATCATCTGCATGTGTTTTTAAGGCCTGTGACTGTGTGAGCATTTCAAGACACTTTAAAGTAATTATGCTTTTAACTTTGATAAAGATTAATTGTATCTATGTGCATATACACTCACCAGCCACTTTATAAGGTACACCTTACTAGTACCGGGTTGGACCCACTTTTGCCTTCAGAACTGCCTTAATCCTTCGTGGCATAGATTTAACAAGGTACTGGAAATATTCCTCAGAGATTTTGGTCCATATTGACATGATAGCATCATGCAGTTGCTGCAGATTTGTCGGCTGCACATCCATGATGTAAATCTCCAGTTCCACCACATCCCAAAGTTGCTCTATTGGATTGAGATCTGGTGACTGTGGAGGCCATTTGAGGACAGTGAATTATACCTGTACATACACCTGTCAACCTGCATATCTGCATTCACTACTTCTATTTTTGAAATATATTTATTATCTGTTTTTTGTCCTGTCTTTGTGATTCTGTTGCACTGTAGAAGCTTCTGTCACGAAAGCAAATTCCTCGTATGTGTGAACATACCTGGCAATAAAGCTCTTTCTGATTCTGATTCTGAACTCATTGTCATGTTCAAGAAACCAGTCTGGGATGATTCACGCTTTATGACATGGCGCGTTATCCTGCTGGAAGTAGCCATCAGAAGATGGTTGGATGTGTTGTGCGTTCAGAGATGCTCTTCTGCATACCTCAGTTGTAACGAGTGGTTATTTGAGTTACTGTTGCCTTTCTATCAGCACGAACCAGTCTGGCCATTCTCCTCTGACCTCTGGCATCAACAAGGTATTTGCACCCATAGAACTGCCGCTGACTGGATATTTTCTCTTTTCCGGACCATTCTCTGTAAACCCTAGAGATGGCTGTGCGTGAAAATCCCAGTAGATCAGCAGTTCTTGAAATACTCAAGACCTTAAATCAAATTTCTTCCCCATTCTGATGCTCGGTTTGAACTGCAGCAGATCGTCTTGACCATGTCTGCATGCCTAAATGCATTGAGTTACTGCCATGTGATTGGCTGATTAGAAATTTGCGTCAACGAGCAGTTGGACAGGTGTACCTAATAGTGAGTGAGTGTACAATAGATGCACTATAATGTTATTTTACATTTGATTACTAAATTTGTGCCTACTGTTTATTTCATTTGTATCTTTGCTCTACTGTATTTATTAATGATTTATCTTGTGATTGGACTATTATATTCAGGGTCTCTGCAGGTTTCGCCAAGAAAAATTTAAGACTTTTTAAGACCTTTTTAAGACCATTAAATTTTAGACTTATAGGAAAAAATGCTAAGGGTTTTTTCTAATGGCCAGTGGAAAATATTTTTACTTGCCCCATTACAATTCAAACACATACTTATAAACAAATTTTATTGTAAGAAAGATAATTAAATCAAATTGGCAAATAGAGTAAAAATGGTAACTTCTGTTAAATGTTAGTCATGGAGGAATGGAGTGCAAGAGACTTCCTGAAAGGCTACAGTGACAAACAAGTCTACGCTTGATCCTGTGGGCCAGCCTGACCTCCTGCTGGTGCCCTACCCACCTGCAGCTTCCACGATGGACGTCCAGCTTCCCCAGCCTCCGGCGCCTAGACTGCAGCTCCACACAGGAAGTTTGGCCAGAAGAAAAATGATCGTGCCCAACTGAGCCTGGTTTCTTGCAATGTTTTTTTTTTCCCCTTTACTTCGTCAATTGGTGAAGGTTTTTTCCTCGCCACTGTTGCCACTGGCCTGCTCGGATTGGGACTTGTGGAGCTGCGCTTCGGTGGATTTGCTCTTCAGTATTTGAACTTTCAGCAGTGAAACTTAAACCACACTGAACTGAACTTCAACTCTGAAATCTGGACTTTACTAGAACATGTTAAGCTGCTTTGACACAATCTACATTGTAAAGCGCTATATAAATAAACTTGAATTAAATTTTCTTTTTTTTTTAGATGGATTGTTCATTGTACCGATTGAGTAGCTTTACATGGGCAAAGGAAATATTAAGACCTGTTTAAAATGATTTAAGACCTACAACACCATATTTCAGTGAATTTAAGACTTATTAAGGCCTAAAATGTTGTTTTTGAAATTTAAGACATTTTAAGACCCTGTATATTTTATGCAGATGCAAAATCACCCCAATTAATGTAATTGTATGATTTTTTTTTATTAACCAATTCACTTAACCCAGAGGAAAGTATACTTGCAATATGTATCGCAGAAAAACAAAAAATTGCAATGTCAGTTTTTTTGTCAATATCGTGCGTAATTTTCAAACCTGATTTCCTCTTCGACATCTCTGGAGAGGTACTGTGCTCTGCGCTGTTCAGAGGAGTAGTAGCGGTTACTGTAGACCTGGTCTCCGTCCTTTGTGAAGGCCTCTCTGCAGTTGCGTGGCGCTTGTCCTCCTTTAGACTGCATGACCCTTCTGGCATCTCTATTGTCCTGTGGGAAATCAATGGAGGAATGAAGAGATCTCAGATGAAAGGTACGTTTCTATCCACCTATTTTTATACACATTTTGGAATATCGTATAATAAACCCTGGACGGAAACGTCAAGATGCGCGTAAATTGTGAAAATGCGCATTAAAAAAAATGCAGTTGTAAGAGCAACAAATAATAACTTGACTTCTAGTTGATCATTTGGAAAAGTGGCAGAAGGTAGATTTTTCAGATGAATCATCTGTTGATCTGCATCCCAATCATCACAAATACTGCAGAAGACCTACTGGAACCCGCATGGACCCAAGATTCTCACAGAAATCAGTCAAGTTTGGTGAAGGAAAAATCATGGTTTGGGGTTACATTCAGAATTGGGGTGTGCGAGAGATCTGCAAAGTGGATGGCAACATCAACAGCCTGTGGTATCAAGAAATTTGTGCTGCCCCTTACATTACAAACCACAGGAGAGGGCAAATTCTTCAGCAGGATAGCGCTCCTTCTCATACCTCAGCCTCCACATCAAAGTTCCTGAAAACAAAGAAGGTCAAGGTGCTCCAGGATTGGCCAGCCCTGTCACCAGACATGAACATTATTGAGCATGTTTGGGGTAAGTTGAAGGAGGAGGCATTAAAGATGAATACAAAGAATCTTGATGAACTCTGGGAGTCCTGCAAGAACGCTTTCTTTGCCATTCCAATGACTTTATTAATAAGTGATTTGAGTCATTGCAGATGTATGGATGCAGTCCTCCAAGCTCATGGGAGTCATACACAATATTATCTCTTTTTTCACTACACCATGACTTTATATTCTATACTGTACATTATTTCTGTTAAGTGACAAGACTTTTGTCTAAGCAAAGTCAGACCTTACTGTCCTAATAAAATAATAAAAATATCAAGGCATGATCATATTTTATTTTGGTATAATAAGTGTAATCTAGAGGCCTTTGTCTTTCATATAAGCCACTTCTGATACCAAATGATCAACTAGAAGTCAAGTTATTATTTGTTGTTCCTAAAACTTGGATAGGCGACAAGACTTTTGTCAGGTAGTGTATGATGGAAACAAATTTACCGAATAAATTCCAGCATGCAAATAAAAAAAAGTCATGTGATTTTGCTTTAACACATCATGTGAAAGAGTGACAGGTATGTTTGTGTGGACGATGAGGTCCGAACATTTTTACATGTTATACGTATATGAGAAAGAAGTGAAGACCATCCTTGATGGAAAGCATCAGTGGAAGTGGAGATTATTCTAAAAGAATATGACAAACCGTGGACAATTTTGCGTAATAAATGAAAGCCTTAAGCAAAAATACATGGCTGAAAAAAGTAAACTCGGACATAGTGGAGCAGGTGGCAAGAGCACATTTCGTTACTTTGGATGACATGGATATGATTCTTGGAAAAAAGTCCAATAGGCACGTCTCTTTCTTAAAACCTAAACTCCAGTATTATTAACAAATTGTTTTTTTTATAACTTGTTGGTATGCACTGAGGCCGAATATAGTGTATGTTGACTGTTTTTATGCGTCTCTACTGTAGACGACCCTGAGGACCCTGAAATTGAGCAGGACTCTGAAGGTGACGTTCCTTTTTACCAAACATAAAATTAATTGATTGAATGACTATTTTGCGGTTTAAAACTGTTCATATGAGTATCTGCATGTATTAGATTAGACAGTTTGTAATAATATTTAGCGTCTGTAGTATTAAAACATTTGCTGCGAGTAGTGACAAGACTGCGCACATTGCATTTCGTCTACGTGTTGTAAGATGCAAGTTATTATATACGAAAAAAAGGCCTCCTCCTAATGCAGTAACTTCTATTTTTCTTTTGATAATTGGCGTGAGTTTATCAGGACGTGACAATTTTGTTCTCTTGGACTCGTTGGATGGAAACGGTGCTTTATTGGCAAATATTTTATATGATATTCCAGTTTTGCGCATTAATTTGCATCTTTGGATGGAAACATGGCTACTGTCATAACTGTAAAATGCTCTTCATGGTCTCACCTTGATCAGCAGAATTGTTTCGATTCCCCTCATGTCAATGAGGCAGTTGGCCACTACTGGATTCTCAATGTCAAGGGCCTGGAGCACAGTTGGATAATCAGGATGACTGACCGCCCTGAAAACAAATGAAACATATACAAGTTTACTTCGGTGCATTAAAAGACAAACTTACACTAATATCCTGAATCAAAGCTAACACTTTTCAAAGAAACACTCCTCTTTTTTGGAAATTCGCTCATTTAACAACTCACCTATAGTTAAACAGTTGAGTTTTATCATTTCTGAATCCATTCAGGCAATTTCCGAGTCTGGCGGAAGCCCTTTTAGCTTAGTTTAGCATAAATCATTAAATAAGATTAGACCACAAGCATCTTGCTCAATTTCCTTCTTTTTTTTTTTAAAGAATCAAGAATTTAGACAATTTTCCTATTTAAAGTCTAGGAACTATACTCTCATTCTGGCATAATTATCAAAAAACTTTGCTGCCGTACCATGACTGTAGCAAATGCATCTATATTATGCAGCACCTGATAATAGTCCCCAGCTATAGCTAGGTAACATCGCTGCGTAATATCATTGCGCCTGCTACAGCCATGGTACAGCAGCAAAGTTCCTTGATTATTACGCTGGAATAAGAGTATAGTTCCTAGTCATACTGACCCAGAAAACGGCATTTTCAGTCAGTCTTAGTACACGATATAACTACAAGCTTTAAATGGGAACATTATCAAAACTCTTTTTTTTTTTAAGCAAGATGCTAATGGTCTAATACGATTCAATGATTTATGCTAAGCTAAGCTAAAAGTGCTCCAGAGATCAACTGAATAAATTTAAAAATGGTTAAACACAACTATTTAACTCTAGGGGAGTTGTAAATATAGCCTCTTTGGGGGTTCTCAGCTAGGTGTTCAACTCTGGTTTTTCCCGTTTTTATATTTTATATAAAAAAAAAACCTTCACCAAGCACCAAATGCAAGTTAATTCCCTAAATGAGACACCATTTCAGCTGATCTGTAGATACCTGTTGCCGACATTGTAGAGCATGTTGGTAAATGTGCTGACGATGATCTGGGGTCTTCTGCCACGCTGGTAGAAGTGGCTCATGATTCTCTCTAACTCTCTCTCGTCAGCATGATTATCACAGCAGAAAGCTAACATTAGAGCCTTCAGACAGCACTCCACAGCCAGAGCCAGATCCTGATCCCGCAGGCGGATGCAGAAACCTACAAAACAAAAGACCCTTTAAACATTTCACTGAACATTATTTATTTATTTATGTTTTAATGCCAGATCAGCAGAATTGGCGGTAACACTTTATTTTGATGGTCCATTTGAGTATTAGTAGACTGTCTGCTTAATATCTGTTGATATGCTACTTCACAAGACATTTAACTGACTATAAGAAACTTTGCAAGTACATGTCAACTTACACTAACTCCAACCTAACAGTCTACTTATAATCTAATGAGAATTAGTTGGCATGTAGATGAAATGTAACTTAAATTCAACAAACGGACCATCAAAATAAAGCGTGACCGAATTGGCTATATTCATGGCAAAACCTATACTAAATATACAACATATAACATGCAATCATATCGTTTCTTAATAAAAATTCATTTTACAAAAACCATACAAACAACAACAACACTGAAAATAGCCATATACAATCTTTTAGTTTGAGTAATGATAAATATTCTACAATTCCTCCAGAAGACACCTTTTTAAACATGTCCCTTCAAATATTTCCTGAACAAAAACGTTCTCTAATATCATTTAAAAACACACATTTTATTCAAATATGTTTTATTGTCAAAATATTCTTCCACAAGTCACAAATAGGTTTCTTTCGCTTTCAATAAATACGAGTGTGTAAGCCTTTGAGTAGCCGATTCTACATCTCGTATGTACAACCTGATCATGTCTATTTTGAACATCATTTTTACCAAAGCTCAAATTTACATCAGTTTTCAGTGTATCTGTGGGTTTTTGCACTTCCAATTTTACACTTTTTAATTTTTCAGAACCGACTATGCGGAAACACAAAATCACCTTGTTCAGCAGATATACAAATGAACAACATTTATGGGTTTAAAGTAGGGTTGCACAATATATGGCAAAATTATCGTTATTGTGATAATAGAATATGCAACATTCGTATCAAAGAATCACATTTTTTTATAGATTGGTTGTTTATTTAAATTTGACCAATCAGATGAGGCCTTACTATCTTTATCCCCACCTCCCCAGTAGTTGCTGTTCTGCTATTGGCTGGAGCGGCCCAAAAGTGAACCCAGAGCTGAAAATACTAATGCAGCTTGACAGTTTTTTAAGCTGAATTACAATTAATCACATCTGAAAAATATCTTTATTTTACATACATTATTTAAAAACACAGCTAATAAAAATAGCATTTTTCTAGGGAAATGTTATATTGTAAAAAATCTCGTTATTCGAAATACCCCACAACAATATTGCATGTTTTCCCAGCATCATGCAGCCCTAGTTTAAAAAGAATCATGAATTGAAACCAATCTAATTCCCTTGATTTTATAAAAACATCCCATTTCAGAAGAAAAGCTTTTATCGAAACAAAGCAGACTGATGAGTCTCGGTATGATGTAAAAGTGACAAACTACCTCTATACCATTGGCTTCATTGGTCAATGAACTGCAGGACCTGACCAAATTTGTTTGCGTGTGTATAACGCTGCTCAATGCAGGCTGAAATTGTGTTAAGTGAACAGCCCTCAGACAGAACAGGCAGGTTGTTGGTGAGTGAGAGAGTAGAATAAGGATGGTACACCCCCCATCGCTGTTCTTGAAGGACATTTAACTTGGGCTGGGAAATTGTCAGCTTAATGTTTAAAAACCAACCTCAGGAAAATCTGACGTTTGAGAGTCTTTTCCATCGTCCAACGAAACTTATTACAGAAGTGTCAAGGGATATTTAACCGCAATCATCACAGTTGCATACAAGTCACGTCTCGTATGGTTTTATAACCATTCAATTGATCACACTTCTTTCGGAATCATGGCAGAACATCCTGTGATGTCCACTTCGCAGGGCACTTATGGTCAAATGGAACAAATCTCTGAGGTAGTAAGGGAAACATACAACATATGCAGAGAGGTGGTACACCACGACCAGATTTGAGAACTGCTGCATTAAAGATTTCCCGTTCAGCAGTCACACGACTGTTACAGCAGGTTTTAAAGTGGCACAAAGCGGCTCCCAATTTCATAAATAGCCTTGCATTTACTAGCACAGACTATATTTGCAGTATTTATTAATAATTTGGGTTTTCCTCTTGTAGAAAAATGTCATTAGAACAATGCTTAGTGACTCAATGTATTACAACAGTGTTATTACACTACAGAAGTAATGACAGAATTTGTATTTGTACTCAAGTTACTGGTATCAGTTAACCCACTAGCATTTGTTGACATCTTGTGGACCAAATAAATGGCTATCTCTGTTGCCATCACCAGAAGTTGTTGTTTTTTTAATAATTTGGAACAACAAAGTGAGCCAGTGTTGCTAACCTGCAGACCAAAAATATAATAAAAAGACAATGAGAATAAAAAATAAGAAATACATAAATATATACACTGCACAATGTAAAAACAATGTGTGATGTTATAATGTTTGTATATAATGTCGTACTATGCACTGAACTTACTGCAAGCAGAAAATAATAATAGATATATATTTTTTTACTTTGTGCTCAATGCATCCTGAAATAAACGATCTGGGGTAGCTTGTGTAAATGAAAGCTTCAGGATATTACCAAGTGGTCCAACAGGTTTCCTCCTGAACTTCCTTCGACGGTCAGCCTCATCTATAGCCTCCATCAGTGCTGGAATGTGCTCTCCAAAACGACGAAGCCGGTTACTTCGACTGCTTTCCATGGCGGCCAGGTCACGCTGTTTAGAGTCGATCGCACGCTGCAGGTCCTGCCTTTCACGGCTACAGAATGAGGGAAAAAGAAAAGAAATAGAAACAAAATTGAACGAATACTCAAGAACCAGCAAAAGCCTAAACGTATGAGACCAATAGTGAAAAGCTTAAATTTGATTATTTTCATAATTTTACATGATTATTAAAAAAATTTCATAATAAATATGATTTGATCAGAATTGCGGTGGAAGCGAGAACATTTGTTGGGACTGTCTGTATATGGTCTGTATCAATTAAATCATTGCACAATCATTGGCTTCTAATAATAATAATTCATAAACCTTTAAATGTGAGCAAAGGTTTTAGTTCATGAAATATGCTGTAATTGAAGCTCTCAAAAGTTCAGCAACAGAATCCCAGGTAAAAAACTATATTCATAGATTCCATGCTTGAACTGTATCCTGCTGTCTGTCTGTCTGTCTGTCTGTCTGTCTGCAGTATTGTTTCCTCAGGAGAATTAGTGTGCTAAAAACTACTTTTTATTTCATAAATGTATACTGACCTAATTAATAATACTAGAAGTGTGCTTTACCAACATAATTGTCAATGTAGTTTAGTGATGCTTAAGCTACTCATGTAATGTTAAATATTAGAGCACCCCTAAATATAATGTTACTAAATCTATAAACAACAACAAAGAGCTATTTTTCTCATTAAAGCTGTTATTAGTCGTAAACCTTTGTGCTATTGCCTAATTTTTTAGGCAATACAGGACTATTGATTTTTCACTGGCATTACGTAGTTTTTTTCTCCGTCACATTAAAAAAACATGTTGAGATACGTAATAATTTAAAGTATAATCATTTTACATCCACTGAATATTTTCAATTTTATAGCAAATGAACGGTTGCAGAAATGAACTAACATTGTGAAATAGCACTTTTAACAAACCTGATTAAAACAAATAAAGCAATCTCCTTGTTTGCCGAATTATCATTATTTTTCTGGAACTCTGACTTCATGTACTGAAAAAAATCAAGAGATATTTCATAAAAACCTTTAATACTGCCAAAAAAAGTAGGTAACACCAGTGACAAATTTAAATATTTAATGTATAATGTAATTATTTATTATTTAAAGATCTTTAAAAGTTTGTACAAAAAAGTTAGAAAAATCATTAAGATGTCATTTATGTGTTTTCATAAAGTCAAAATGCAATTAAGTTCAAATGTAAAAAAATAATAATAATTAAAAAAATAAAAATACTTTTTTTTTTTACATTTTGCCAAACCAAAAGCAAATGTTTCTCTAGAATGCACTGCAAAAACAAATTCTTAAAGGTTCAAGAAATCCTGGAGTACTTTTTACTTTAATTTTAACAGATTTGTGTGTGTTGAGCATCATTTAAGCCAACGTTAGCACCTGTTAGCTTTAATTGTGTATAAAAGTGTATCATTTTGTCAGCTAATTTTATCTTCCAGGTTTAAAATCATTATTGGGGCGGCAACAAAATTGGTGATGCAGCGCTATCTGCCTGTCCAGTGATGACCTGTCGGTTTTCATTATTATTCATAGCTGAGTTTTCTTATCCTATGAGAAGAGCCTGCTTCTTAATTATTCATGACAGCGCGGGCTTTCAGATGACAGACCAATATGGACAGACCACAGACCTGCCAAGCTGTGAGACAGCGCAAGGCACACATTAACTAGCTGTTCGTGAAGCAAAGCTGTTTGTGTGCAGCAAGCATTTTTGTCGGGAGAGCTGTACGAGAATTGGAGAATGGCGGACTTTGTCCTTTATCAGTTGATTTCTTTACCATTCAGACACATCACCTATCTGTGCTGCTGTGTTTACTCATGTTTAAAATCTTACCAGCAGGACTAATGGTTGGAATGATAGGGAAAGAGACCTGCTTTACTGCTATCCATGTTGTCTGCATTCAGACCCGGGAATTCAGGAGGAGAGAAGTCCTCCTCATTTATAGTGTTCATATAAACATGATTATCTTTAATGATATAACAACTTGTGGTTATATATAATATGAAATTACGAATAGCCTATCGTATATGTCAGTGGTACTGGTCCGTGGATCAATTGCAAGGAATCATTAATTATTTCCAGTATATTTATTATCTGAGTCTGAATGATCTTTCAATTTGAAAAATCTTTTATTCTCTTGCTTACATCTCTGTCACCTGAGCGCCCAAATTTAACCCACAAGTAGCAAAATGAGAGAGAAACAGACGTCTTTGAAATATTTCTTTGCTATGGGGAAAAGGCCCAGTGAAAGACCCACGAACTGCCATGGAATAGATTTGTCAACAAATCAGCTGAATCCACCATGTCTGTGCAAGAAGTTCTGCTGCAGATCGCAAATGACGGCGGCCTTTTAGGATGATGCGCTCGTGCCTTCCAGAAGCCCCCAGCTGAATGAATGCCGCAAGCCACGTGACAAGAGCTGACCGATCGATCAGCTTCAGCTTGTATGGGATACACACATTTCGGTAGACTAATTATCTCAGACAAACACAGAACACCCAAACACTGCAGTGTTTTAGAATTATCTCCATAAATAAAACGGTTAATGGTTGCCTAGCAACCTATAAACCACGGCCCACCGGTCCACGGTTAAATTGTCAAGCGTTGACCGGTCCGCGATGATAAAAAAGGTTGGGGACCACTGGTATAAAACAGGGCATTTAATTACTTACTGTTTATTTCTTTGCATTTTAACTTTGTAAACTATAAAAGCATCCGTTTCCTCACATTTTGTTTTGGATTTGCCAACTGGCAAAAGCCCTTCTTTTTTCCCCTGCTCTGCCAGCCACGCTCACTCCTCCCTCTGCTCTCAGCGCTCCACGCCCATCATGGAGCATTTTTGGAAAAAATTCTGAGGTAGACCTGAACTGAAAGAGGGGGGTTTCATGACCCTTAAAATCATGAAGCATTTTCTAATCAACTACAAATTATTGTCTTGTTTTAAGAAAGAGTGTGTCAAAATTAAGTGAGTTTTTCCTTAAAACAGGCAAAATAATCTTATGTTAAAACGAAAAAAAATATATATATTTTACTAACCCCATTGGCAGACTATTTTGCTTGTTTAAAGAAACAAACTCACTTAATTTTGGCATATTATTTCTTAAAACAAGACAATATGTTTTGCTTGTCTACAAAATGCTTCTTGAATCCAGAATTTGTAGAAATTTGGACTAAAAACGAGAAGAAATAAACTTGCAGTATGACCCTCCGCTTCGTTGCTGGTTGCTTTGACTCATGGTTTATTTCTCTTAAACAAAGACCTCTTTAAATCTCCATGGAAAGAAATAAACTGGAAAAATATTTCCAGGACCAAGGCCACTAAAACAGTGGACTTGTGTTTGCACCCACCTCATTCTTGCCTGTCTTTCTTTAGCGCTTTCACAGGCCTGTTTAAACTGATCGATCTGCTGCGCCAGAGTGGAGTCTCTGAAACTCAGTTCTTCCAGCTCAGCCTGAATGTGATTCATCTTCTCCACACGCGCCTGAGTGTCAGCCGAGTTCATCTGACTTATGCTGGACAGAGGGAACAGGATGGTTCATAATGAAGCAGCTGGAAGTGGTACGAGGATAATGTTGGGTAACACTGTTTATTTTCGGTGCACAATTGAAGTACCTGTGTTTGAGTTCTTTGATTCGCTTGTTGAGCTGATCTTTATCCTTCTCGAGATCTCTTAAGTTAGTCCTTTTCCTGTGAAGTCCAGCCTAAGACACAAAAATAAATAAATAAAATGAAACAAAAACAAAGAGAATTCTCCTTCAGCCAATCAGCCCAGAGTTGTGAGTGTATCCACCTTTTTCCACGCTTAACTACTCCATTTACAAATTATGCAATTATGGCTTGTAATTCTGGTTTAGAAATCTTCCATTCAAAAGAACTGAAACCAATCCTTTCAAATAATAACTGAGGTGATGAAGTAGTAATGCAGAGTTGAGAAGCTACGCAAACCGCTGTCAACATCACAGAACAATTATCTTACATTTCACTATTGCCTGATTCGATTGTCTTAAAAAACGAACGCGATTTTGCGTAGCTAGTCAGTGAACAACGACTCGGTGTAGTAAATGTTGCTTCTGAAAGCACATGCTTGAGATTTACTACTGATTACCGAATTGGCTTTACTGACAAAATGAGCTTCACAGAAGTGACTCTAATTCAAGTTGAGCTTGAATTACAGCTACAACTTGAGCCAAAACAACGCAATTCTTAAGATTTCTTTGGGAAAACTGTTTGTTTTTATGTTCAATCCACTTAAATTTGTGAAAGAAATTAAGGTAACTTAATCGGTTTATGCTGGGACAAAATGAAGGAATTGTATTTGTGCAACAGAGAACCCAGCATTTTTTAGAGTCTAGAAAAAGGTGAATAAAGTTTCCAACTCATCATGCAGTGTGTGTGTGTGTGTGTGTGTGTGTGTGTGTGTGTGTGTGTGTGTGTATACCTCTGCTGTTTTGAGCTCTCGGTTGCACTCCTGTACTCGGCTCTTGAGTTCAGAACACTCTGGCTGCAGCTGCTGCATGCGCTCCGTCACGCCCTCCAGCTGATCCTGCAACTGTTTGGATATCCTGTTGGCCTCTTCAACTTTCCCCTACAAACAAACAAACAAACAAACAAACAACACTCAAAAAACTGCACATGACTGCGACTCAAACGTAATTCTAGTTTCCTTAGGCACTTTCTTCATGATAAAATGAACTGGCCTGTAATGGTTTGTAATGGTCAGAATGGTTGATCAAAGGTTGCTAAAAGACAGCAATCAGTATACCAATAAGGCAACTATCATCCTACGACTTCTGCAACGTGGAAAACACAGACGGAATTGGTCATATAAACCAAATTATTTGTCAACGAGAACGATAATTTCCATTAATTAACTGTTATACATATTGGTTAACATTTGGATAACAGTTAGATAACAAAACAGATAAATGTGTAACTTTTGCTATTGCTATTTCATATAATTTTCTTAGTGTGCAAAATGATGTCTGTACTGTATTATTAAATTACTTTGTCAATCTTAAAGGGATAGTTCACCCGAAAATGTAAATTCTGTCATCATTTACTCACTCTTCATGTCACAAACCAGGTTGAGTTTTTTTTTCTTCTGTTAAACACAAAAAAAGCTATTTTGAAGAATGTTGGAAACCTGTAACCACTGACTTCCATAGTATTTGTTTTCCTTACAGTGGCAGTCAATGGTTACAGGTTTCCAACACTCTTCAAAATATCTTTTTTGTGTTTAACAGAACAATAAAACTTAAACTGGTCTGAGGGTGAGTAAATGATGACAGAATTATCAATTTTGGGTGAACTGTCCCTTTAATTAAGCAATTTAAAAGCCACTTATATATGAATCTGTACTGTGAATAATACATTTCAGCTTCCTCTAAACCAGGGGTGCCCAAACGTTTTTTTATGAAGGGCCAAAGACCAAACTTGATTGAGGGCTGTGGGCTTAAGGTAAATATAGCAAAACTGTATTACATTAAAGTTGCCATGAGTAATTTCCTAATTAATTTTCCTAATATCTAAAAAAAAAAAACTAGAAAACATTAAAAAATTATATATATATAACGAACGTATTACAGTAAAAACAAAATCCCAAAATTCTGCCGAAAACAGAAGCCAAGCTTTTGCATTGATTTGTTCACGATGTTTTGTACATGGTTCTCTATCTGTCGAGAGACAGTATTTACATATTTAAATATCTGATTCATTTTATTTAACTGAAATGTTTAATTATAGTTAGCTTTTTTGTAGCTCAACAATAAAACAAACAAACAAAAAAAGGTTACGTTAAATTCAAAATGAATTAAAGAGTTCAATTTAAAATCTCCCCAATGCTACCCATCATTCTCATTCTCCTCTAAGTTGGGATGGTGGGCCACATCAAAGGTAACCATGGGCCCTAGTTTGGACATCTCTGCTCTAAACTGTGAAAAAAGCTAAAAATACCATCAATACCACTGTTTTATAACCGATCTGATTACAAATTCTGAGTACTGTTCAATTCTGATCCAACAACTGCTCTGTATTTTTGATCAATATAGAATAAATAAACCTCTGTGTGTGGAACTGATGATCCAAATAAAGACATTACAGATTTTATTACAGAGAGAGAAAAAAAAAATTAAACAAAATACATAATTGTAATTATGACAAACATTATAAATGGATGAATATAGTGAAGTATTCAGCAGCAGAAGCAATCCTAGATACAAATATTTGGTTACAAATATTTATAAAATCCAAACAATAAACGTCAATCCTTTTCAATTCTTTATGATTCATTTTTTTCTATTGAACACAAAAGAAGATATTTTAAAGAATGTTGCAAACCTGTAACCATTGACTTCCATAGTTGGAAAAACAAATAGCATGGAAGTCAATGGTTACAAGTGTTCAACAGAAGACAGAAAGTCAGGTTTGTGACAAGTGAATGGTGAGTAATTGATAACTGAATTAAAATTTTCAGGCAAATAGTCAATTTCATTCTCACTCTAGCAAAAAACAAACAAACAAAACCAGAAAAGGCCGCAATCTGCTGTCTCTAGATAATTTTCAGTCACCTTCCACTCTTCCACCTTCTGGTCATATTTGATGGTGGATCTCTCTTCAGCTGTGATCCGTTCTTTCATGGGCTTCATCTCCTGCTCCATCTCTGCCACCTGATAAATACAGGTTAGTATTAGGTGAAATCAAAACTAATTCATGATTTTTAATCCTTCATTTTATGAGAGATAAAATTATATGGAAACCACGTGGCATTTTTTTTGACTGAATCAATAAAAATAATTAAAAGGTCATTGCCATTATTTATGTGTGTGGCATTGGACTATATGCACCGGGACTTTTACATTTTCAGTAAGCCAGCTGAAAAGCGCTTCCAGTGAACTGTCATGTTGTTATAAATTCGCCTCATTTAAGATCTGATTTCTTTAAAAATCAATGATCTTTCACTGCCTGATTGAGATGCGATATAAAGTAGGTCTCAGACCAGACAAGAAGCACTGAATTAAATAACATTGTTTCACAATGTCTTTAAAATATGGACATTTATTTTACCCAGGGTTTCTTCAGGTTTCATCAAGTCAAATTTAGGACTTTTTAAGACCCCTTTAAGACCATTAAGAATGAAACTTTAGACAGGGTTAAACACTAAGCATTTATTTCTAATGGCCTGGTATTATCACGAGGAATCATGTAATTAGGGACCGAGCACCTACGGTGCGTAGGCCCTATTGGAATTCTGCTGTTTATTATTCTTCTTCTTCTTCTTCTTCTTCTTCTTCTTCTTCTTCTTCTTCTTCTTCTTCTCCGGAATGAATCGCGATTTTGAGGGTCTAAACATGCTCAAAAACTCACCAAACTTTGCACACGCCCCAGAAGTGGCGAAAATTTACGTTTATTATAGGTTTTAGAAGTGGGTGTGGCAAAATGACTCGACAGCGCCACCTATACACATTTGACGGACTAGCCCCCGAGCTACATTTCACGCACATGTACGAAAATTGGCACACACATCAAACATGCCAAAACCTACCAAAAAGTCTCTTGGAGCGAAATCTCAAACCCAACAGGAAGTCAGATATTTTTAACTTCCTCTGCCGAAAAAGTGCAGTTTTTGCCATTTTCAGGCGTGGTATTTGAACGAACTCCTCCTAGGGAATTCATCGGATCAACACCAAAATTGGGTATCGTCAACTAAAGGCCTTGGCGATGTTAAATTGCGAAGATCTAGAGTTTTCGTCGAAGGGCGTGTCCGTGGCGGCCTCTCAAACTTTGACGCTTCGTCACGAAACAGGAAGTTGTTATAAATCAGCCATACATTGTCTGATCTGATTTAAAATCCATATGTTTGATAACAGTCCTGACCTGAACACGTTTACATGCCAATAACCAGATACAGATATAGCGCCACCTGCTGGCAACAGGAAGTGACATGTTTTACAGTGAAACAAACTCCTCCTACAAATTTTATCACACCAAATCCATGTTCCATTAATTTATTCCAAAGGCCTTTGTGATGTTAAATTGTGAAGATCTAGAGTTTTCGGCGAGGGGCGTGTCCGTGGCGGACTGAGAAAGTGCAATGCTTCGCCATGGAGGAGGAAGCACTTATAACTCAACCAAACAATATCTGATCTGCCTGAAAATGCACAGGTTCAGTGAGATTCCTCTCCTGAAGACATCTACATGCTAATATTGAGTCTCAGTCATAGCGCCACCTGCTGACAGAAGGAAGTTTGGCATAAATCTGTGATTTTCTCAGGTATTTTAATATATATCGACTTAAATCATTATTATCCGCTGTTCTCTGTCATCCTGAGGTCACCGGGCGGCGGTGAGCCCGGGTGCGAGGTCCCTTTCATCGCTGCTTGCAGCTTTAATTGTTTTTAGTTTTCTTTCCCTGATTACGAATTTAATTTGGGGATTTTGCTGTAAAAATGTCTAACAGCCGTTGTGAACTGTATCTCTTCGCAATAATAAAAATATCTATTTACTTAAAAAGAAAAAAAAGAAGGTTTTATTGAAATGTATTGATGGTCATTTGGATGGATGCCGGAACGATTGAGTAGCTTTACTTTACTTACAAAGCAAAATTAAGACCTGTTTAAAATGATTTAAGACCTTCAACACAGTATTTCAGTGAATTTGAGACTTTTTAAGGCCTAAAATTTAGTTTTTGAAATTTAAGACCCGGCAGGCACCCTGTTTACCACAGTATTTTCGCATGGAGTTCAGCACACACCTGCTGCTCCAAATGGTGCTTGCACTTAAACGAGCTTTCATCTTGTTTTACGCTAGAACAACTAAATGAATGCTGAAGTCTACTTAACTGATTATATTTTAATAAAATTACATTATTGATGCTGTAAAAGGAACCTTATGAAATGGAAAACAGTCACATCAACCTTTGACCGGAAGTTTATCGGTGGCTGACTTGCAGTGCATAAAGCCTATTGTTGAGGCAGTGTGAACATGATTGTTTCACAACATTCTAACATGTTTGTTGGCATTTGTCTGTATGGTGTGAATTGACCTATAGAAAATCAGTCCACACTAATGGGACTGTACAGTATGTTTGTTGTTCAAAGAAATGCAAAAATCAGAATTATGGAATCGATGATATTTGATTTCCTGACCAGAGCCCAGGCCATCTGATTCTTCAGCTCGTTCAACTTCTGCTGCATTTCATCCAGAGAAGCCAGACTTTTATAGCGCTCTTCTTTGTCGTGGAACCTTCGCTTCAGTTCCAGCAGAGTCTGTGTGAGAAGAAAGGGTGTGCCAAAAAAAACAGAGGGTGAAAAAGAAAGAAATATGCAGTCGTCTGGAAGAACAACCCGTTTAGCAATCCAAATCAGATGCTGTTGCACTCAAGACATATCTAGTGAGATTATTTCAGCACTCACCTCCCTGTGCTTCTCTACTGTATTCTGGGTCAGGGTCTTGGTCTTCATGATGTAGCTGTAATCTTCCTTCATTTGATCCAGTTGAGTGGCTTTCATAAAAAACTACAGAAAAAAAGCAAACAGAGTTTGCGTTGATCTTAAATAGCTCTATTATGCTTTTTTTGCATACAAGTTTTCATTTAATGCACATGCAGTTTAAGTCAGAATTATTAGCCCTCCTGTATATATTTTTTTCCAATTTCTGTTTAACGGAAAGAAGATTTTTTTTCCCCAACACATTTCACAACATAATAGTTTTAATAACTCATTTCTAATATCTGATTTCTTTTATCTTTGCCATGATGAGTGCAACATATTTTACTAGATATTTTTCAAGATACTAGTATTCAGCTTAAAGTGACATTTAAAGGCTTAACTAGGTTTATTAGGCAAGTTAGGATAATTTAGGCAAGTTATTGTATAACAGTGGTAGACAATTGAAAATAAATATTGCTTAAGGGGCTAATAATATTGACCTTAAAATGTTTTTTTTAACTGCTTTTATTCTAGCTGAAATAAAACAAACAAGTTAAATAACAGAAAACGCTGTGAGAAATTCCTTGCTCTATTAAACATCATTTGGGAAATATTTGAAAAAGAAATTCACAGGAGAGCGAATCATTTTGGCCTCAACTGTATGTAAGGACTGTAAACTTATAACTTACAGGGATAGTTCACCCCCAAAAATTTACATTTCCTCATTTACTCACACACGTGGTTGTAAATTTGTATGAAAGAAGATATTCTGAAAAATGTTGAAAAACAGCCATTGACATCCATAATAGGAGCAGAAAATACTAAGACAGTCAATCAATGGCAGCATTTTTTACAGCATTCTTCAGGATATCTTCCTTTGTGTTCAACAGAAGCTCAAACGAGTTTGGAGTAAACGGACGATGAGTATTTAACGGACAATGGCCATTAAATTTTTAATCTATACTATCCTTTTAAGATCTCTAAATGTATAAACATGACAAAATTATCATCCTTCAAAAGCAATGAGTTGACAGTAATTCTAGCTTGATTTCCTCCACAAATCTACATAGGTTTGTAACACATTTGCATAATGCTGGCCAATGGTTTTACAGGCTGACGGTGAAAAGTGTCTACACAAACACTGTAGCTAGGGCTGCACAATATTGGAAAAAAATTGTTTTTATGCAATATATATTGCGATATGAATTTAACAAGATGACTTATAACTATTTGGAAATGATTCCTCATTTTACATAGATTGTGATGATTTTGTAGGGGGTTAAGTGGTTCTAGCTCCCAAATGGTATACATTTGCTTAAAATCTTACATAGTCTCAGGCTTTAAAAATCGTTCACTCTATTAGTGTTAAATTTAGTTTGAACTGTGTTTTCAATCCCAACTCAACATTGCAGATCTTACGATGTGAATGTTGTGAAACATGATATTGTTAAGACAACTTGACAAACAAATACATCACAACCAGTCTTCATCTTTGCCGTGACAACTTGACATTACCAAGACAACATAAATTGTCATAAATCTGTTATATTTCTGATCCCGTTTTCAGTGGAACAAACTGTATTTCAAGAGTTCACACTTAGCTGATGATTGATTATAAAGCTTGTTTGGCATGCTGTCCCGGGAGAGAGCCCTGAGCTCATAGATCCTCGAGCCCGGGGCTCCCTCCCGTTTGCAAGGCGAGAGGGGAGTTTGAGCTCAGGTAGATCTCGAGAACTCCCCCGCTGTAGTAGCTAATGAACAGATAGTGATTGCTCTTAAGATGACTACTTACTAGGAGCATGTCTATGATGCCGATTTGGGTTAGTCAATTAACTTAAGTTGCAAGTTTTTGGACGGTGGAAGGAAACCGGGGAACCCATTGGAAACCCACGTGAGCACGGGGAGAGCGTGCAAAATCCACACAGAAACGTCGGCTAGCTTGATAAGGACTAGAACCAGTGACGTTCTTGCTGTGAGGCAACAGTGCTAACCACTGGGCCACCGTGCCACCCATATAGGAAAGGAGGAGTAGGGGTAGAAGGGGGGATTCTTCAAAATGAAGATGGCTGTGATATGAAACTTAGGGTATTTATAGTGGCTTAGGAATCGTCTGATTGGTGAATCATAAACTGGATAATGCGGGACCAGCCGCAGCAATCATAAGCACGTGATCCTCTCGAAATTACTTTATAAATAAACTTCACTTGTTATTAAAAATGTCTCATTAAAAGTGTCATTGCTGTCAAATATCTTTTTCCAGCATATTAATGACGGTATTATAAAATGTATGACATATTTATAATGGCTTCAGGACAATCATGTTTATGACAGATTTATGACAAGTTTTATCGTCCTGGTAATGTTAAAGTTGTCATGACAAAGACAAATCAGGTTGTGATGTATTTGTTTAGGTCAAGTTGTCATAACAAACAATGTCATCTTTACATTTCAAATGTTATAACGAAGCGAATGACAGTTAAAGAAAATTGTCATAAGCATGCATAAAATCTCATTCACATGTATGACGTGTCATGTCATGATAATAAAGGTTTAATGACAGTCTTATGAACACCCCTTCAACTAAAGTGTTACCAAAATGGGTGTATGCAATTTATATTAAGGTAAAATTAACGTGTTTTTTGACCTACAGTTGTAAACCCAAATTCAACAACACACGATTTACCCACAAACATCAAGTCTCACTTTGTATTTGTCTCCCTCTCCTTTGGAGTGCAGAAAGTGTTTGCTCATTTCCTGCGTGAGGATAGAGACCGGATTATCCACCTGAAGATGGAAGAAGAAAAAGACATTATTTCAAGAGTTTTGTAAGCAAGCGTTTTGAGAACAGAGACCATTTTTAGCCATACCTGAATGTTAAAATGATCCAGAATGTACACCAGCTCCTCCTTTTTTGATGACACCAAATGCCCTAATTGTAAAAAGACACAGGCTAATTAAACTGTAGTTTCTTGTGCTAAATCATCTGTCTGATGGTAAAAGCTAATCGAATTGAAGTCAGAATTATTAGGCCTCCTGTTATTGTTTTAACAGAGCAAGGAATTTATTTACAGTATTTCCTATAATATGTTTTCTTCTAGAGAAAGTCTTATTTGTCTTATTTCAGCTAGAATAAAATCAGTTTTTAATGTTTTTAAGGTCAATATTATTAGCCCCCTTAAGCAATATATCTTTTTTTCGATTATTCAATTCAAGTTTATTTATATAGCGCTTTTTACAATGTAGATTGTGTCAAAGCAGCTTAACATGTTCTAGTAAAGTCCAGATTTCAGAGTTTAGTTCAGTTTAGTTCAGTTCAGTGTGGTTTAAGTTTCACCGCTTGAAACTTCAAATACTGAAGAGCAAATCCACCGAAGCGCAGCTCCACAAGTCCCGATCCGAGCAGGCCAGTGGCAACAGTGGCGAGGAAAAAACTTCACCAATTGACGAAGTGATGGAAAAAAAAACTTTGAGAGAAACCAGGCTATGTTAGGCACGATCATTTTTCTTCTGGTCAAACTTCCTGTGTGGAGCTGCAGTCTAGGCGCCGGGGCTGGAGAAGCTGGACGTCCATCATGGAAGTTGCAGGTGTGGGTAGGGCACCAGCGGGTACATATTGTTCTATGTACAGAACAAACCACTGTTATACAATGATTTGCCTAATTACCCCAACTTGTCTAATTGACCCAATTAAGCCTTTAAATGTCACTTCAAGTTGAATACTAGTATCTTGAAAAGTATCTAGTAAAATATTATGTGCTGTCATCATGGCAAGAAATCAGTTAATAGAAATTAGTTATTAAAACTATTATGTTTAGAAATGTGTTGATAAAAATCTTCCTTCCGTTAAAAAGAAATTGGGGCAAAAAATATACAGGAGGGCTAATAATTCGGACTATACCACCACGGACAGATTGCATGACTTGCCTTTAACTATTTAAGGCAAACAAATTGGAATCAGACTAATAAACAGGTTGACTAAACAGTATAAACATGGTTTGCACCAGCCGTGTTTTCTGCAGTGAATTACAGGCCATGAAAGCATTGACCATGGTACGATTGACAACTTTGCTATCTAGAGCAAAGCCAGTGGAGAAGCATATGTTGTGCATATGTGAATGCCTGACGTGACTGCCTGTCGATTACACATCAGGAAAGAATTAGACCCTGGCTTTAATTACAAGCAAATCTTCACTTGCTTTCTCTGTCACAACAGCACAGACAAGAACATTATTTTGGAGTGTCAAAGCGACATTTCTTGAGGAGCTCTAAAACTGTAGAGTTGAAAAGTTCAGTAAATTGGGTTTATACTTATCCTGCCAGTCCTCCCTTATGAAGCAAAGAGGTCCGACTCATAGAAATGTGCATTTTACATGCAAATAAATAATTCCTCTTAATTTAGAGAAAAAATAAAAATCACTGAGCAAAGAACTGAATGAGGCAGCACGGTGGCGCAGTGGGTAGCACAATCGCCTAACAGCAAGAAGGTCGCTGGTTCGAGCCTCGGCTGGGTCAGTTGGCGTTTCGGTGTCGAGTTTGCATGTTCTCCCCGTGTTCGCGTGGGTTTCCTCCGGGTGCTCCAGTTTCCCCCACAAGTCCAAAGACATGCACTACAGGTAAATTGGGTAAGCTAAATTGTCCGTAGTGTATGAGTGTGAATGAGTGTGTGTGGATGTTTCCCAGTGATGGGTTGCAGCTGGAAGGGCATCCGCTGCGTAAAACATATGCTGGATAAGTTGGCGGTTCATTCCGCTGTGGCGACCCCAGATTAATAAAGGGACTAAGCCGAAAAGAAAATCATTGAATGAATGAAGAACTGAATGAACCAATGAATCATATATTGTCAAAAGAAAACAAAACATTAATTTCTTAAAGTGCAATAGCAATGTTGGTAACCTGCGACAACAAGCTCTGAGTAAGTAGGGTAATATAATTATATCCTCTACAGATTTGGAAAACTCCCTTTAATTTAAACGTTTTTAGTAATTTTCTTAAAGCAATTACTCAAAGTACTTTTCTTACTATTAATTTATTATCTCTATTTAGGAGATTTTTTTAAAGAAAGCTAGAAAACCTGTAACCATTGTCTTCCATAGTATCTGTTGAAGTAAATGGTTACAGGTTTCCAGCTTTCCTTAAAAAAAAATAAAAATTCTAACAAGGAAACTCACAAAGGTTTGAAACCCCATGAGGGTGAGTAAATAGTGAGAAAATGTTCATTTTTTGGGTGAACTCTCCCTTTAAGCTACCCAAAGATGAAATGTTAGTGTAATTGTAATCATACCGGTATGACTTTTAAGTTTGTATGTTCGGATTCCCTCACTGGAAATTCGAAGTTCGACTACGATGGACTGGCCAAACTTTTCCGGTTTGTACGCATCATTACCCCTGTTTCTCAGCGTGATGGACACATCTGCAGAGCTGATTATTAAACACACACACACACACACACAAAAATTAAACAGTGTGAGAGACTAAATACAGACTGTGGTTACATGCAGAGGAAAAACAGGATGGGTGTGTTTGTACCTCTCTCCTTCCTTAACAAATCCTTTGAGAGAGGAGCCTCGGTTGGTGGTGAGAGCTTTACCGCCCAGGGCTACAATCAGAGCTGTCAGAACTGCACTTTTCCCACCTAACACACAAATACACACCAAACAATTATACACAAAATTCATTAAAATTTGCAGACACTGATGCCAACTTCTACAAACTAGCTTGTTTTCGTGTCATAGACAGCAATTGACCACATTTAACCCTTGTGTACAGTTCAAGTGTACTACATTTTCGTTATGTTTGTGGCTGTTTTTGCCCCAATGACTTCCATTATAATCACATTTTTTGACTGCAAAGCTATATAATCATGGATTCTTGAATGTTGGTATTTTTTTTCTTGTGGGGACGAGATCAAATGTGTCATTTTTACTGTTGATCCTCATTTGGCAGCATTAACCCTTAAGATAGGCCTGTGCAAAACGTTTCTGGCTTTTATATGGAGTTCTATGAAGAAAAACAGCAGATTATAATGTGTGTGTGTGTGTGTGTGTGTGTGTGTGTGTGTGTGTGTGTGTGTGTGTGTGTGTGTGTGTGTGTGTGTGTGTGTGCATAAATACACTTACTATGTTTACTATGTTCTGAGAGCTGAGTTACTTATTTTGAATTCCTCAGACATATCAAGATAAGTGCACAAAGGTCTCCCACTCACACACACACACACACACACACACACACAGTATACTCCATATAGAAGGCAGCAACTGCAACTAAGTCCCCGTTTACACTAATACGTTTTAGTTTTAAAACGACGTTTTAGAATGAAAACGATCCACATCCACACTGGCGTTTCACCTAGCGTTTCTAAACAGCTCTCCGTCCACACTATGCCGCTAAAAATGCACATCACGTGACCACACACACACACACACTCTGGCATGCGCTGCGTGTGAGCTCCAGGCAGTCAGTTGGTGCTTTTAGCACAGAACCCCAGGTGACAGCTGTGCACGTCGGACGGTTCATCAAGGATCTACCGCTGGATCTAATCTTACTAAATTTGTTATAAGTGATATTTACTTCATCTTGTTGTCTATATCTAACGACATATTCCCCGACTTTGGTCTTTTGAATCTATTGTTCTCAGGTAACGTGTTTTGGCTGAGCGCAAAGATAAGTTAGGCTAATATATTAATATAACCACGTACACTGATTCTGCACATTTGACTGATTGCCTGCCTTTATTTCCTATATTGTATAAATGTATTATACGTTATACTTTTATAATGGCCATTATTGATTATTAAACTGATATTCAACAAAATAGAGGGTGTTTTGTTTTTTTCACTGAAAATAAAAGGAGGCAGTTAAGTTATAGGCTTCGTTTTGTTATAAATATGCATACAGTGAAGATGACGGTCATATAAATATGTAGCTACACGATGCCTCAACATTTTTGATGACTGTTAAGTTGTTTAATATCAAAATGAAAATTGACAGTTCCTTATATCATGTTTTCATTTTTTTGTTAAGATAGTGAAACAACGTAGCGAGGGTGATGTGAATGACGTTATAAAGTAGCCTACACTGTTCCCTTTGAAAGATTCACCCGACGTGCCCTCGGGAGTTTGTTTTCCATATCAAACTTGCGAAGTCTGAACTTACAAGGAAAGGATTCAAGACTGAACGTTGTGTAGGCTACTTAATATTGAGGAAAAAGCCCCAATCAGATAGGCGAATGTTGGCAGCCACGCCTCCGTTTTCAGATGTCTCCGTTTTCCCTCATTCACACTGACACGGAGCAGCAGCGTATTTTTAAAACCAAAGCGGCCTCTTCAGCGTTTCCAAAATGCTTCGTTTTCGGGGCTCGAAGACTCTGGGGTAGTGTGGACGGAAGGCGTAGCCGTAGCAAAATGTATACGTTTTAAAACTAAAACGTATTAGTGTAAACGGCGCCTAAGGCAGAAACTCCCAACAGGGAAAACCACCAGTAATTAAGAATGCATGATTATATGGTGTCATGGCTTTGCAATCAAAAATGTCATTACAATGGAAATCAATGAGGCAAAAACATCCCTGAACATAACAAAAGGTTAGTCAATTTGCCCAGAGTGTTTTGTTAAATTTTTTAAAACTTTCAAAGCATTTTCCCAAAATATATGTCAAAATAAGATTTGGCACCAAAAATCATTTCATATGCTGAATCACAGAAAACCTTGTGGCCAAATTAAGCCTCAAAATCACCCCAGAGGGAATGAAAGATTCCCCAACAGCACACAAGAGTTAAAAAACTCTGAGTGTGCTCAGTAATAACAATTGCTGTAATATGTAGCAGTAGATTCACTCTAAACCTTTATCTTATCTATGTCTATATCCATGTTACCTTTCACAATGTATGCCAGAAATGTTTCTATGAGCCAGTGTTTAATAACTAAGGGTCTGTGGCCCTCTTGTGGTCCATGCAGTACTTCTGTGTCACTTCTTTCTTTTTTTAAATTTCTTTTTATTAAGAAGATATTGGTGCCTCACGGTGGCGCAGTGGATAGCACGTTCGCCTCACAGCAAGAAGGTCGCTGGTTCGAGCCTCGGCTGGGTCAGTTGGCGTTTCTGTGTGGAGTTTGCATGTTCTCCTCGTGTTGGCGTGGGATTCCTCCGGGTGCTCCGGTTTCCCCCACAAGTCCAAAGACATGCGGTATAGGTGAATTGGGTAAGCTAAATTGTCCGTAGTGTATGAGTGTGAATGGGTGTGTATGGATGTTTCCCAGTGATGGGTTGCAGCTGGAAGGGCATCCGCTGCGTAAAACATATGCTGGATAAGTTGGCGGTTCATTCCGCTGTGGCGAACCCAGATTAATAAAGGGACTAAGCCGAAATGAAAATGAATAAGAAGATATTTGAATAACAATACGACGTGAACTATACAGTATAATCTGCTAGTTTTAAACATAGAGAACAATAATGGAATACAGTGATGTAAACAACCATAACATTACCCTATACCAATCTAAATCGACCCCATAAACAAAAAAATAAGAAAACAATTATGCTAATTATTGAATTTAAAAGTTCCATCAACAAAGAAAGTTTGACAAAAAGAAAATCACGGGGTTCCACATTTTATAAATTAAGCTGACTGTCGTTCCTTTTTACAGCATCTTCATAAAGTGAATTTCCAGGTTATTATATTATGTTTCTGGAAATTCCTGCAAGTTCTTAACAGAGCTGTACATGTCTGAGCCTGAATATGGTTAAGATGAACCAACGCAACCACAATTGCTGCCTCTGAGAACAAAATACTTGGAACTGCTATAAACTCCAATACAACATATGCAAAACTGCCAGCATGCTGAGCCCATTACAAAATGAGATGATTCCACTAAAACATTTTCATGTATAGACTCATGTCCTAAAACTTGAAGTACATTCCACGCATTTCTAATAGTTGTTTTACTTGAAGAACAGGCATACTTTTGAGAGGTGTGGTCTATCTGTATTAGAGCTGCACAATATATTGTTTCAGTATTAACATCGCAATGTGCGCATCAGCAATAGTCACTTTGCAGGATATGTAATGTTGAGTCTGAATTATACTTGACCAGGAGCCACAGAACACGTGATTTGTAGAGCCACGGCTAAGTTTACCCATAATAGAGTGAGAGTTTATAATTTGCATGTGCTTTTAAAGAGCATTTCAAGAGTTTAAAATATTTAGGCACAAAAAAAATTATGATGTTTTGGAATTTTAGTCTTGATTCTAGTCCAAATACCTACATTTCAAAGTGAAAATAGGATCATTTCACTAACCCTATTGGCTGATAATTTAGCTTGTTTTAAAGAAAAACGCTTAATTTGGACTTATTTCTTCTGAAGGTGAAAACAAAACAATATTTTTACATGGTCTAAGACTTTTTAGATATTTGGACTATTTTGAGACAGGGAAAGTAAATAAAGCTTTTTTTTTTGCATTGTTATTATTCAATTTCTGTACCTGAACACTGTTAGTGTAACAACTCGTGTGGAGAGATGACGAAACGGGAACACGATATTTAACAAAAGAACGGATTTATAAACAAACACTTACTGGATACAATCACTGGATAGACAGGACACGCAGACGAGACATCGACGTTGACACAACACAATACCGGACAACGAAGGACACAGACAGAAGGGTATAAATACTAGGTGACATGATTAAACTAATGAGACACAGGGATGAACACAGGTGGGAAAAAATAACACGGCGGGAAAAACAGGACAAAGGGATCACATGACGATAACAGAGGCACATGGACAGAACACTGACAGTTAGACTCCCCAGAAAACAGTCAAATAGATCTATTCAAACCATCTTGTAAAACTGTATTCATATAACAATATTTAACACAGAAAAATAAAATATAGCCATATCAGATTTTTTCAATATAGTGCAGCCCTAATATGTATCCAGTGGCAGAACAACGTCTGACAGTCTCACTCAATTGGAAAATCACTCTTGAGTTAATCTGATTTGTGCAATTCTGAGTGTGCTTAGCACAGGTGAGTGGGCTTGTCAAACCAACTGTAGGAAACATACTCTTTTACTCTCCATATGCACCAGACACTTTCTTATCAACATTCTATGTGTGCTTCTCACAGGTGAGTGGGCTTGAGAAACCACCTGTAGGACACACTCTCTGCGTTGTTATTATGCCTGTAAATATGTATTACTGCTAATCTAACTTAGACCGGTCGTAGCATTTATATACTGCAGCTCTCTGGTGATTTGAAATGCAACTTTCATCCTCATTTGTAAGTTGCTTTGGATAAATGTGTCTGCTAAATGAATAAATGTTAATGGACAGACATGAGTTCTATCTTTTTAGATTTAAATGCATGACATCATTTCAAATAATGGAGTTTAAGAAAAGAAAAAGAAACTCAAATTTTAAAGTAGTGAGTTAGTTTTGAGGTATGGAATCTCATTTGCAGTATGTTTTTTTTACTGTGTGGAAACCTTAAATGCACAAATATTAAGAACAATTTGATTCTCCATTTCATGACTCCTTTAATAAACTTTCATATATCTGATTAGAACATGAACACGCTTCTGTTATCATTAAGCACTGGAATATTTTCAAAGGGTCAAATGATGCCATTTTTAACACTTTCAGTAGCATTTACTGTGCAATGCAACGGTGCTGCTGCAAAACTGCTTGAACAAGATCTGCATGAAAGTCAGCACAAACTTCTTTTTAAAAGTATCTAAATGTACTTTGTAATGTAATGACTTCCTTTAGATTTGCAATGCTTTAGTCATCCAGGCTAGACTTGTTTATTTGTGAAGAAATTATAATAATAATAATAATAAAAATAATAATTATGAATATATATATATATATATATATATATATATATATATATATATATAT